>OU342597.1:1815000-2407500 GCA_910589645.1 Tinea semifulvella
TTTCCCCTCTGTAAAGCCAGGCTAATACGTATGTAAGAAATCATTGCCAGCCTTCCTGTCTCCAGACTTTTCCGTCAGCCGTTTTGACAACTCTTTGGCCAGCTGCCTTGCTGAAGATCCCCATGGGCCCATCGTCTCGACCTCAAACGGCGCAAATTTATAACCGGTACCAAGGTTAGGGTATTTGCGCAACTTGAGGTTTTCAGCAGAAAACGCCGCACTTCCCGAAACACACGTCGCATCCAACACCAGAGACCTACCAACGTTCCACGGCCCAACAGTCATTCCGTCGGGTCTGTTGCCATCGCTCCGCACAATCCAGGTTTTAAGATTGCGGGTACACCGGCAGTGACAAGAGCCATTCGGATGATGTCGTTGGCGAGACGAAGGCACACCGCCATGTTATGTTATGTGGTATTGTTTTGCTTTTCATGTAAATGCTTACACTAAAAAGCGATTTTAGTTAGTTTTATTACACTACACACTGTACACTTGGCGCGGTAGTGGCTCGGTTGTGAGAACGCGTTCCTTAAATCCTACAAAGGTCGGTTGAAACCCCCCCGGCATGTACCAATGAGAAATACACGTCATAGATATACAAAAACCACCGTTCCCGTGCCTCGGAGAGCACGTTAAGCCGTCGGTCCCGGTTCCCCTAATACTAACTTGTGGAATCGTTAATAAATTGTCAATAAAAATTGACATCATATCCTCGCCAAGCCGTCTGGCCAGCGTGGCGAGTGTAGGCCAAATTCTTTAGATATATGTTCTGGAAGGCCCATCTCCAGCAGCGGACGTCTGGGACGCTGTGTTCTAGGGGCTGTAATGATGAAAAAAAAAAATACTTTCACTGTTTACATAATTATGTGCTTTATCGCTACAATTAACTGACAATACTTTTTCATTCTAACGTAATTATTCAAGTAACATCTACCAGTAAATTGAGTAACATTTTTAAAATTGAAAGGGTGCAGAAAAGGGAAAGATTTTTGCGTAAACAAATTAGCAACAGGAATTCCGAATATCTTCATAAAAGAAAAAGGTTTTACGTTAATTCTTTTTAAATCTTTTGTTCGTAATACTCGTATTATTATAATTATCTCCTCTTTCCAAAACAATTTAAATTAAAGGTTATTATATAAGAAATTGTTTGATATTATAGGTAGTAAGTTTTCATGAATTATTAAAAAAAAACTTTAAAAAAGTAAAGTACTATCGCGAATATATCCCTCAGAAACCACGCTTTTAAAAAAGTGGATTTACATTTGGCCAACTTTACTATAGGACTATTATGACAACTGGCAAGATCCTCAGCGTTCCAAACTCGAGTTGCACGTACATCAAAAATAAATGGGAAAATATTATGTTTATTCGAAATAACTATATACAAAATAAAAATTTATAATACTAAGGATAGGGATCTAATTTCCTTCCGCGTGGAATGGTGGCAAGAACGCTAGCTGCATTTCCCTGCTGAATTGCAACAGATTCTTAGAGCGAAGAAGGGGCCAGCCCTTTGTCCAGCCTTGTCATTGGAGGAGACGACAATGACTTTTAAAAACTTTTTTGCGCTTGAACTCCTTGAGCCCAGAGTTTCTACAGCAAACGGCACAAATATGTAATATTTTAGTATACTTACATACTTGCGCCGCTTGCTGTTCTCCGCATTTTCCGCCGCGGCCCTCGCTCTATGCGCTGTCCCCCTGAAATGCGACGCGGCGAGTGTGTCGACGCATGTCCTTGTTCCCAGGGGACCAACGTAATAGCATCGGGTCTCTTGCCATTATCTCAGATAACTCCAGCAGGCTCCAGAAGAACTGGAACCTTGATGGTGGCTAGAGCCCTTTTAATAGCCCACACTATTGGAAATATATTGGATAAAGTATTGTGTTTTTATTATTTGCAGTGGGCTCATGCCGTACTAACTCTAGGAAGCGTTCTCCTATCTATAGACTGGTCGACACAATCAAATTTAAAATCGTAACTAAAAAGTTAATTAAAAAAAAAAATGTTATTTGTAAAAATTATTAAAGGACTAGTTTTTGTCCTTTGTTTTAACTTGTATTATTTAGTTTTTGTTTAATTTATTTATTTGCTTATGTTGATTAATATTTTTATTTATATTGTTAAAGTATAAAAACCTGTGCAATGCTTTTTGTTCAAATTCAAAATTCTTTATTGTATAGATTGCAAATTCTAATTACAGTTGTATGTACATGTCATGATTATGCAATCTGCCCATATTATGGGTATACAATATGCTTATGTCAATAGATATTTATTTACAATAATTATTTATATATAGTTAACATTTAATATTGTTCTTGTCAATTTATTAAAATACAATGTTAATGTCATAATTTACATGCTAAAAAATATTTTATGGAGTAAAAACAGTTGTCAATAAGAATTTTGTTTAACTCAATAGTAAAACATTTTATAGGTAACTCTCGTATCTCTCTAGAAACTTTATTATGTAATAAGAAAGATAAAAATAAAATATTGTTTTTGACAAGTTTATTTGATAACCTTAATAGAAAATCTTTGAAAATACGTTGTGTAGTACATTATTTATCGTGTTCGATAACATAAATAAGACTAAGCTGAACTTGGAGTTGTACGTATAGGAACAGATTCCCGTGTGTCCCCGTGGGATTTCCGGATCGTCTCCACAGCGAGAGACGTGCCACGAATCTTGAGGTTCACTTATCCCCGAAAGAACAGTACAAACTTCAACTCTGTGGTGCGAATAGTAGAGATGCAATGTTGTTTTTTTTTTTTTAAATATTGATTTACCAAAAGGGTATAATAGCTTTTCTTCCTGCCAGTCTACCTTTGGTAGATCATTAAGTGATAAATTAATTTAATACAAGGAAAACAAAATAAACTATTAAGACAGGGGAGGGTCATAACCCATAACTTAGCCCTATCACTTTTGATGCATCCGTTGATCAAACATAAACTTCCCTTGTAAAGCCTGAAGACGGGGACTCGGAGAGAGGTGAATGAGGCGTCACGGCGATCCTGGGGCAGCGGGGTTGTCTTCTCATGATGGGTCCCAGCTCCAAGTTGTGGTATGTAAAATATCTGGAAGATGGCAGACCTAATGTAAAGTTTTATTGATTTCAAATTAAAGCTGAGATAATTATTATTAACAAAACCTATATTAAGCAACCGTTGCGTTGGAGAAAAAGATAATAAACTGAATTCTGACAGTAGTTTTCTTAAAATGGTGTTAGGCAAAGGATGTCGATTGCAGTTGAAAACGTTCATCCTTGGCCACTGTCGTGTTTTATCGCTACAATACCCCGCTCGCCGCTCGAGGATTTTGACCCTAAGGGTAAAAACTAAGTAATACATAAATTAAAGATTTAATTATTTTGATAAACAAAAAATAAAATTAAATATCGGTGTGGGGAACCAGTGGAACATCTCGGACACCACGGGCTTTCTTGTCCTAAAAGTTCCGGCCGCATTTCTCGTCTCGCGGCTCTCAACGACATCATTCGTAACTGCTGGAGTACCGGCTATCCTAGAACCCTCTCGATTTTTTATTTATAGTTTATTTATATGTTTATTTTTATTTAAGTAGTTTGTAATTAATGCCCAGCCAGTGTGTTTCCCCATTCCTATAACGTGGAGTCCTTCAAACGAAGTGTGAAAAAGCATTTTTATAGGCCGGCATAGTGGTAGGGACTGATGTCGGTCGTTTGAGGCTGGCGCCAGTTGCTCCCATTCTTGGACCTCGCGTACCGCTTACCATCAGGTAGGCGCGGTGTCACATGTCGTGCTCAGTATAATAAAAAAAAAAAAATCCTCTATTTTTTATATTTTTACAACAATAAAAAAAAAGGAGGCCTCCTTTTCTTAAACCAGCCTATTGTCGGTCGCAAGCCCGAGACACCATTCTTTTCATCTCTCACCCACACACGATGGACCCGGCACCCGCACGGTGAATCCATGGAATGCTTAGAAATTTGTCTTCTTCTTCTCTTCTCTCTACAATACTCATAAATTTTATATAAATAAAAGTCTACAATAATAAGTACCACTTAGGATGTATATATTAATATGTTTAATATATAATAATATCATAAATATGTAATGATATATATATATATAAAGAATCTATGACAATAACAAACAATGAAAGATATACAAGAACGAACATGTCCACTTTTTCATTTTGCTTATTGCGTATTTTTGATTTGCTTCCAGTTCCATTCGGTTTTGTTACGAAAATACTCAAAACTTGTCATCGCCATTATGATTTAGCAGCCTTTTAAGAGTAGGATAATCTGTCTGTAATAATAATCCCCTTACTTTTCTGTCGGACTGAGAAGGTTACGAAAGGTTAGGGAAGAAAATAAATTGTGGTTGAAATATTGTCCCTGAGGCCCACACGAAATGAGCCGCTCTGAAATATGACTGCCGAAAACCTTGTTGGTACAATCAGCAATAGAATAATTTGCGTCCAAAAATATTCGAGTAGCTTTGTATGTTACGGTGAATGACAAAATTCGGGGAATTTTAGTATCATAATCAAGAATACCTTTGATTTTGCGGTAAGTCTTGTTTCAAGTGGTGTTATTTTTATATAAATATATATAACCATGGCAAGCTTACAATATTAGTTCTCCTTGAAAGTTAAAATTGGCATTTGACATCATTGCTAATGGATAATACTTTCAACGAGAACAACAAATACGTGGTAGGCGGACTGATGGTAGTAATTTGCCCCGTCTGCCGGGGCGGGGAAGTATCCACCGTTCGTGCCGATAAACCCAGTAAAGTGTATTCACATGTTTCAGGATCAGACTCAAATTGCCGTTTGCCCAGTCAAGCCGGCAAAGAGTTAGGGAGTGATATCAGTCATGAGTGTCTGATTCCAATTGATAACATTCTTAAACTCGCCTATGTACACTAATTTAAGTTTTTGTGCAATAAAGTATTAAATAAATAAATTGACTTTGCGCGCTACTTATCATCAGATGATAAATGGTCTCATACAGAGTTGTTGCGATAAACTGGCACTCTGACCTCTACGTACATGTTATTTCTTTCTTTCATTAAAATAAGATAACAGATTTGTAACGTTACTTTGCAGACAAATATAAACCTTATCCCTTAGAAATAATGTTAAAATTGATATAATAAACAATGGCACTTGCTACTTTTAATTACGTTTATTACAAAATTAACCAAATACTTTTAAACATACTCGTACGTTATGAATTGTGTCAACAACTCACGATTATTTTATGCTGTTATATCTTAGGCCGTTTTCAGAGCTGTCACCTTTAATCTAGTTGTACTCTTGATCGATGATATACCTATATAGTTGGTTAAAAACTGATAAATTCGGAAATTTACTGGTGAATGTTAAATACATTACACCGGCGGCGTCGCAAAAGTTGGCCAAATTCTCCTTAAATATTTTCTAAAAAGCTAAAACTTTAGCTATGGATTAGGAAGTAACTATCATTACAGCCGCATCGCTCGAGGTGAGAAACCACAATTTTTGTAAAGAATGAGTTCACATAATATATAAACATTACAAAAGGCCCATCATGACAAGTGGCAAGATGTCGTCGAAATGTCTAGTTTTTTTAATTTATTTTTGTTCTCGATCACAATTCAAACCTCGTATTTCTGTGTTTAAATCTACAACCTTTACCGCTGGACCACGGAGATTATCGATAGTATTTTTGGTATTTTTTTTTTGATAGAATTAATTATCGTGAGTATTGAATACGTGAATTACCCTTGAACATTAAATAAATAAATAAAAAATAAAACGGGTTATTTGCTAATAATATTAGTGATTAAGCTGGTTAATCATAGGATAGGCAATATTTCAAACATTAACGGTAACATTTAACTGTGATTTTTCACTGTTGCTTTTTTAAGTGCTTCCACTCAAATAGGTGAACCGCAAATATATTTTGCATGATTGAGTCGACGAGAGATATTTTAGAACAGTAAATCACGGAATGTATTTTCAAGGGTTGTTGTGCCAGTGAATGAAATCTGATAAAAGATGTATAATTTATTTTTTCTATTTTACATGTTTTATGAAGGATTATTTGTAATTCATTTTTAACTAATAATGGCCCATTGGAGCTGCAGTTGGCAAGGAACAACCTGAAGCTGGAGGCAAAGTACATTATATAAACTAAAGTACATTATATAATATAAAAAATTAAAAATAAAAAACCTGACAAAAAATGAACTTTAAAAACTGAAAATAAGTAAATAAATACTAAAACGAAAAAACAAGTCTAAGGGTTCCGTCGCCAAAAAGTTTGATAACTACATAACTACACTATTAAGGAAATAAAATTATTTAGCCGTAAAAGATAAAAGTGATTGCCCAAAATCAGGCCCCAACTTTTTAGCCTCAACTAAATACAATTCAATAATCAAAACATTTTTTTGTGGTTTATTTTAATAGTTTTACAACATCTTTTTTACCCCAGCATTAAAATATTAATTAATTTTTAATAGTCAATTGGTTAATATTTATGTATGAAATAGTTACAAAGCACTATTTATACGATTAGGTTCTTTATTGTGACAGGTACTTTATTACAGATAAAACACTGGATTACAAATCGGCGGGATCGAAACTATGTAATATATATAATTATGTTGAATTTATCCTACTATTAATATTTATTTCATTGCACCTATAAATGTTCTAATTTGTCCCTAAGGTTTGGCTGTCAGAAAATGTCTACGGGCATTAAGTCCGCCTTTGTACTTTGTGCAATAAAGTTTTTAATAAATAAAATAATTATTAACGTAAAAATAAATAAAATGAATTACAGATTGTGAAAACACAATATATTAACTATCAAATAAAAAAGAAATCATTACGGCAGGAGAAAATTTTATTGGGCTCATTTCTCCAAGAAAAATAGGCATTCTCATTTCTGAGCATTTCATGGATTCACAGTGCGGTTTCCGAGTCCATCGTGTGTGGGAGAGAGATGAGAAGAATGGTGCCTCGGGTTTGTGACCGACAATAAGCTGGTTTACAAAGGAAGCCTCCTTATTTTATTTTAAAGGCGTTAAACCCTTCTAAATAGGTCTGAAGAAGTTGTAAAGCTATTGACGTGAAAAGTTAAAACAGGTTTTGGCAAATTGATCAGATTAGAACTAAGTAATTGTTGCGGTTCGGCTCGGTGTGTGTGATTTAAGTTTCTAATTGAAATTGTTGTGTTACAGTTAAAATTATTATACGAAGGAAATTATACATTTAGGTAATTGTTAATAATAATAATAATAAAACTTTATTTCAGAATAAATTCCATATGTGTTAGTAACAATTTTTAAAGAATCTTAAAATATATAGTGTTAGTAACAATACAAAATTATAATACAAATATATATATATTTACTTCGTGTCCAGTACAATAACGCATTCAGGGCTGCCCCGTCGTTGCAGTGCCTCTGGGATGCTAGCAGAGGCGCGGGTGGACGGATTCCATACTATTATGAGGCAGCGCTGTGCCTCAATCCTCGCCCGCGTGAGGGGCAGCCCCAGCAGCATCCTGGCCGTGTGGGCTGATAGGTGGGACTCTCCGTTCTTGGGGTACTGGATACGCCTGCATGTCAGCAGGTGACCTGGGCCCCAAAAAAGGATAAATATATAAGGATATATATATTTGTATTATAATTTTGTATTTTTACTAACACTAGATATTTTAAGATTCTTTAAAAATTGCTAAAATTGCTCTGCTAGCATCCCAGAGGCACTGCAACGACGGGGCAGCCCTAAATGCGTTATTGTACTGGACACGAAGGGTGATGTACTTACTTTTATTTACTGTTAAATAAATAAAATATATATACGCGGTGACTGTATGTCAGTAAGAGACTTTAGACTAATGTGTTATTCTATTGATAGAAACACGCATTTTTTTCTAAGAAACTATATGTCAGAGGAAACAAAAAAAATTGTCCTCTCCATACAAATTGGATATAATAGAATTAACAGTGTGTATGGAGCCAAATAAATTTGACACTGCTGAAATTTCGCAATCTTTGAAATTCAGAAAAGGATAAGTCATAACCTTAGGAACCTAAATTTGTCAATTACTTTTTCTAAGTTCCTGATTAATAGTATTTAAAAAACTGTCACTTTCAAAGTTCTGAGCAACGGCTATCAATCCGGACCTAAGTTTACACTACCTGGGCGTTGTCATATTGTACTTATTCTAAGGTTGTCATACTATAAGCCAGTTTTTTCCGACCATATATATATAAATATATATATATGCATCAAGACAAAAAGAATCCTTAGCTGTTCCTAAACACAGATTAAGCAAGTTTAGCAAAAGATTTATCTGTAATTGCGTTAAACTGTTTAATAACTTAGGAAATTAAATTAAAAGCCTAGATGATAAGAAATTCAAAAATTAAATTAAATCAGTCTTGATGCAAAAAGCTTATTACACGGTTGACGAAGCGTTAAAGGATGTTAACATAGCGTAATACAAACTATATTACATACCTAGAAATAATATTTGACATGCCCATTTACAGCAGTAATTATTTATTCAAATGTGACATATTATAATAATAAAACTTAAAAAATAAAAAATAAATAATAATAACTTAAGTATTATTATTTATTTTTTGACCTTAGTATAGGTATAGTATATTTTTGACAAGGCCTCTTTACAGCTGTTTCAATTACTTTAGTAATTAGCTTTATATATATATATATATATATATATATATATTATGCTCGGTATTTCTCTGATGGATAAAGTCCGAAACGAGGAAATCCGTCGGAGAACCAAAGTTACTGATATAGCCTTCAAAATTAGTAAGCTGAAGTGGCAATGGGCTGGACATGTCTGTCGTAGAACCGATGAACGATGGAGTAGACGAGTTCTAGAGTGGAGACCACGTACGGGAGGACGCAGAATCGACCCCCCGCTAGATGGACGGATGACTTGAGGAAGGTCGCTGGTGGGGGTTGGATGAGGGTGGCAGGAGATCGTGTGAAGTGGCGAGCCTTGGGGGAGGCCTATATCCAGCAGTGGAGAGACACAGGCTGATGATGATGATGATGATATATATATATATATATATATATTTCTGACAAGGCCATTTTACAGGTACAGCTGTAATTTAGTTTTATTGCAAATATTAATGTTTTTTTTTTTTTTTTCTTTTGTTTAATTTCCTTTAACACTGCTTTAACCTGCAGTTCTGTTCCTTGCCTTATAGCACTCTCCAGGCAAGACGAATGTGTTGTACTTGTGTTTGTAACCTTGGACTTAGCCGAATTCCGGTGGGAATGTATGGCAGTACGTAACGAATAAAGAATATATATATATATATATATAGTTATTACAGCCCCTAGAACACAGCGTCCTAGACCTTCACTTCTGGAGATGGACCTTCCAGAACTGGAGAAGTAGGCCTACACTTGCCACGCTGGCTAGACGGCATGGCGAGGATATAATGCCATTTTTTATGACAATTTATTAACGATTCCACAAGTTGGTATTAGTGGAACCGGGACCGACGGCTTAACGTGCTCTCCGAGGTACGGGAACGGTGGTGTTGTAAATCTATGACAAATGTACGTAAGAAAAGTGTATTTCTCATTGGGACATGCCGGGGGGGTTTGAACCGACCTTTGTAGGATTTAAGGTACGCGTCCTTACAACTGAGCCACCACCGCGCGTATATATTAATTAAAGTTGAATTTTAATTCGTTGAACCAATTTATATCTAAATTAGTAGGTATTAGATGACCCATGTAGCTGAATTTCCATGGAGACGGCTGGAAATTGTAGTCCGTGATAGCGATAAATCGTTTCATTCCACCCCGGTGAGTCGGCCGATTGCGACGACCCAAACGCCTTCACGATTTACTACTGTCGAATCATTGTCCTTTGCTACCTACAAATATATGTACTTACAACAACTATTTTCCAGGCGTTAGATACTATGTTTATTGAGTTTCAGGCGTTCACTGAGATAGGTAAAAAAAGAAATAAATAAAATATAAATTTAATGACCATATTTATAACTGACTTAAAAGTATAAAACTATTTATCTTATTATTTGAAGGATAAAACCACATACAGATTTATAACCTTTTATAAATTGTCCTAAAAAATCATACTTGTTGGACATATTTCCACTTTCATATACATAATGGGGTGTATCACTAACTTTTTATCATGATAGATGGCGCATGATAGATAGGTACCTAATATAAAGAAGGTGTTCGCTTTTTTAATTCGTCTTTTAAGGTAGGTAACGTTAAGTTAAAATACATATTTCCGATATAAATATTAAAAAAAAACTACAAAAACATTTAAATAATGATGCGGCAAGGTGTATATAAGGTACCATTGCCGCTAGCGACATCTATAAAAAAGCTTTGCCATTGGACGCAGTTACGCAAAAAGGATTCTATCCACAATTTTTCAGAAATTTAAATATGATTTTTGATCAGGTTCTTAGGATATATATATATTCTAGTTTTTATGCAATAAAGCATATTTATTATTATAACTAAAAGTTACCTAATGTGGATTGGATTCTTTTTACGTAACTACGTCCAATTTTAGACACAAAAAAAATAACATAACGATTTTACTCTATTTTACCAAAACAAATCCATGAAGACAAACTAAGTATTCCATGGATTCACCGTGCGGGTGCCGTGGCCGGGTCCATCGTGTGTGTGTGTGTGTAATAGATGAGAATAATGGTGTCTCTAATATACCCTTAAAATGTCCCTAATTAAATAAAACTCAGACTTAAATAGTTTTGTGTATTGTGCGTTAGAGAGGGATGCAGAAATGTTACACCCTCTTAAGGAAAGATCTAATAAGACGGGTATTTCAAATACCTATAAAAAAGAGATTAAAATTTAGCGCAGTAAAGGAATATGAAATAGGACATTTTTTTTTCCATATCCGCCTATTCACCGCTTTATCATGTTTATAGTCTGAATATTTCGTAGGTATTCATATCTCTAGACTTTATCACATTCAATATTATTTCATCATCATATTTTCCATTCTCCTGTATGGTGTCGAATCATGGACCCGACAAACACAATGTCGAAGAAGTTAGAAGCTTTTAAAATGTGGATATACAGAAGAATGTTGAAGATATCATGGAAGGACAGAGTAAGAAAGGAGACTGCCTTGCAGAGGATGAACAAAGGCGTTGAACTACTGGAAATGGTAAAGCGAAGGAAGTTGGAGTACTTGGGACACATCATGCGCAATAAAAAGTATAGCTTGCTGCAGCTCGCCATGCAAGGCAAGATACAAGGCTCCAGAAGACCGGGGAGAAGACGCACTTCCTGGCTCAAGAACCTTAGGGAGTGGTTCGGGATGAGCACCAGATCCTTGTTCCGGACAGCGGCCAACAACCGATAGGAGATGGCACCTTAAAAAGAAGAATATTATTTCAAGTGAGTTCTTTTCACTGTGAGCTATATCGTTTTTTTTTTTAGCGTCATTGGGTTAGCTATAGCGGTTAAGATCGTATATTTAGGGTGAGTTGCAACAAAGTAAAGTCTCTATAAAGGTTGAAGTTAAAAATGGCGTCGTATGCATCAGGCTGATCCAACGACGCCAAATTACAGATTAGTTTTGGTGCAACTCAGCCTAAGAAGCGATGGTTACTTACACAGGATAGTTAACGTCAAATAAGAAATAGGTGATACGGCTTTATTTTGGTTATAGACAAAATTGAGAAAACCATCAATGACACGACCACGGCCTGAAGGGTCCAGCCCGGGTTATGGTTCGCATGCCTGACTCACCGTGGTGCTTTCAGGTATATATGAATATGACAGTTATTTATATATATATATATATATAACGAAGGTGATTCACTCATTCGGGGTACCTCGCTATCCGAATCTAAGTTCGACATGATGTACGAAATAATAGTCTCAACACTGATTACGAATGTCTATCTATTCACTACTATTAACACATTGACAAAATCTTATGTGATTTACCCGATGCACACGGATTATAAAACGAAAACGCGGTAAGTTCGATACAGGTTGGCAGACCGACCTCTCGCGCCCGTGTCTCATTCGAAAGTGCCGTCTCTCCAGTCAAATGCGTCTAACACTGACAACTGACAGCTGTCAAAATTACCTGCCACGCCCTGTATCGACCTCACCCAAGCACACTGCTTGACGTTTCCGATAAACGATGATAGATGGCGTTATTCTAAATTAACAAAAATCAATAACGATACTAATAATATGGTGTCTCTGTGTTGATTCTGCGACACGGCCATCTTGACAATTCACACGTCCTCGTGTGAGGCATCTGAAACAAGAGTTTATGGAAAGTAAAACGTCCCCTGCTCGGCCTCCCTGAACAAGACGTCGGAGAATAAAATCACACAATTGAAACAACACGATTTTATTGTGATTCACATTCTTATCTTATAAAGAAAATCTCAACATTGGAATCATCACTTCAAGAATACTCAAATTTCGGACCAGTTTATGAAACCTTCCTACCAAATCTAGTATGCAATGCTCTGTTCGTTACCCAACTTCGTTACATACAACACATTGCCTCCATCCGGCAAATTAGCGGGACCTCCATCCAGTACCCGAATTCAATACATCGCATTGCCTCCATCCGGCAACTATGGGACCTCCATCCGGTACCCAACCTCATGCCAATACATTGGCACCTTTGGCGATTACCTACATCGCCATGCTAGGCCACCAACCGCCAACTTAGGCGTGCTACCACGAACAGCATTGGAATGCTGTTCGCAATCTGAGTCACTTGCATACTACATTTGTATCATTTCCCCTAGCTTAAGGTCTAACATCTTCGTCATTAGAGAGTCTCGTCTCGTCAGTCTTGCTAGAGTCAGGGTCAGAGTCGGAGTTAAAGTCGTCAAAATTGTCGCTGTCAGGCATCTTTCGAAGACGGTCGTGCGCATACTTGTATGTCCGATTCGAGTTGAGAGCTTTAAGTACGTATCGGTCTCCTTCTAGTACCTCAATAACTTTGAAAGGCCCTTTGTATTTAGGATCGAGCTTTGTTTGATTTCGTTCCTCGTTCTGCAGCAATACAAAGTCTCCAATAGTAAACGGTTTTAGTGTAGCTTTGGTAGAGTCAAAACGTACCTTATCGTAAGCTGAGCCTTTCTCCATATTCTCCACAGCCTGTAACCTGACTTGTTCGATGTCAATTTCAGGGTCATCATCAACCATTGATAAGACATCTAAAGGCCTCGCAACCTTCCCAATGAGAAGTTCCAATGGGCTAGCTTGCGTAACCCGATTCATCGTGCAGTTGAGAGCTAGCTGCACGTCGGGCAGAGCATCCTGCCACGAACGACTACCTGTTTCTATGGCAGTAAGCATGTTCTTCAATGTGCTCATGACGCGCTCTACTTGGCCGTTGGCCCTCGAACTACCTGTTGCTATTAGATGGAGCTTAATGTTAACAGACTCGCAATAGTCCTTAAAATCTTTACTGGCAAAGCACCTACCTTGATCAGCAATCACGCGGTTGGGCGCACCAAATAGTGAAACACTAGATTTTAAAGCCTTAATACTACTAGCAGTGTCAATGTTAAGCGTATGATGAAGTACTACGTACTTAGTGATGGCGTCTATGAGTACAAACACGTATTCCTTTCGGTCATTCTTGCCGCTTAGTTTTCCCGTAGCGTCAATATATATGGTGTGCCAGGGTATAGCTACCTTAGGAATGGGATGCATTTCTGCCTGTAATTTTCCGGAGTGTGACTTAGAAATTTTGCACGTGGCACAACTGTCTACGAACTTTCTCACAAATCTAGTCATTTTGTCGAACCAATAAAGTTCGTAAACCTTTTCTAAGGTCTTCTCCCATCCCAAATGCATCAAACCTTCATGAACAATGTTGACAACTGACCACCGGAACGCTCTAGGAATTATTGGCAAACACAGAGTCTTACCACGTCGCTGAATTTTCCGATGCAAAACGCTTGACCGCAGCTCATAGGTCTTTGCCACATCAAGAGGAAGGCACACTTTTTATGATTAAGAGAAAACCCTTTCTCAGAAAGGACCCTAAGTACTACCTGAAGTCGCTCAAGTCCCTCGTCGACGTTTTCTGCAACAATGAGCACGTCATCCATATAGACCACAACGTAAGTATTCACCAAATCCCCAAGTGCGTGAATGAGAGCTCGCTGGAACACCGAAGGGGCGTTTCGAAGTCCAAATGGCATGGTTAAATATTCAAATTGCCCATCGGGTGTCACAAAAGCTGTCCGCTCTACAGACTCATTTGAAATGCGGACTTGGTGAAACCCAGATGCCAAATCTAAAATTGTAAAGAAATGGCCTCCATGCAACCTAGCTATTTGGTCAGAGATAAGCGGTAGTGGGAAGCGGTCAGGTACTGTGTTATCATTTAGTTCGCGGTAGTCCACACACATTCTATCAGTACCATCCCTCTTTTTAACAAGAAGGATAGGACTCGCAAACGGTGATGAACTACAGCGAATTATATTAGCCTTAAGCAATTCATCAATTTTACCTCGTACGACCTGTCGTTCCTCTGGACTCAACTTATAAGGGCGTCGATTGACAGTTTTATGGGGGTCTATAAGGCGAATTTGCATAGGTTCAGTGTCCGCAGGGGTTGTAGGGACACCAGAAATAAAACTGTGTTTGAAAGATAACAAAATATCTAGCAGTTCAGTTCTTCTTTCAGGGGGGATGTCAGTGTCTATCGTGTCAAAGTTAAATTTACAGTCAACAATCACGTCACATGTCTGAATTGTCCGTATTTTCTCAAATCGTATTTTATCTGACGACATATGAACTACTAAACCAATTGATAAAACTTCGCGTCCAATCATGATTTCATGTCGCAAATAATTGTCGGGTAGGACGTGAAAAAGAATGTCAAAATTAATTCCATCAATCTCAACAGTGGTCAAAATTTGTACAGTTGACCTTACAGAAGTCTGTCCGATACCAGTCAATGTCACATTTTCGTTAAGTCGTTTACCGCTAAATTTACAGGATACAAACTCTCTAACAAGTGAACATTCAGCACCAGAGTCATAATAAAAATCAAATTGCTCACCAGAATGCCGTAAGGATCCAGCAGGTGCGTCCACAAGGCACACATCAACTCGCTTTTCCCTGAAAGGATCAACCGCCGAGCTGCTGCTTGTCTCCTTGGAGTTCCTCTTAGGGCAGCTGGATGCGTAGTGACCTTGTTCTCGACAATTGAAGCAAGTGATCCAGTCGGCTTTCCCTGTTGCCTGGTTGCTCTTGCCACTGCTAGACGCTATAGATCTTAATTGCTCTTCACGTGCCTTCGAGTCTCTTTTTAGGTGACATTGCATCGATCTGTGTCCTGGTTTCCCACAGTTGAAACATTTGGGTCCAGCATAGGGCCAATCGGGACGGTTCTTCTTCGCGTCAGGACCTTCACGTTGATCACCACCAGACGGGGTGGCGCTCCTCTTCAGGAACGAAACGGCCTTCAGTTCCCGTTGTAGATCGTTGCGGGTTTTGATGTCCGTAGTAAAGGACAATCGCTGCACTCGCGGATCGTTCTTTGCTATATGAGCTAGCACCGTCGCGATGGCAATCTGCTCGGTTGTGAGCCCGTTCCATTTCGACATAATGGTCGTCATGAGTGTAGCTGCATATGCGGCCAAACACTCATCTTCCTTCGGTTTATTTCCATGCAGATTGATGAGAAAAGAAGCGGTAGTCTCTGGACAATCATACCTGGCTATAAACAGCTCCTTGAAATCTCCCCATTTCATCCCAGGGTAAGATATGGACGACAGCCATGACGAAGCTTCTCCCTTGAGTGCACGGCTCAAGGCAATCATCAGCGATGCACCTTGACTATTTGGATCGATAACACACATGTCTGCAGTTACCAGCCAAGCACGCGGGTCGACATTCCGTTTTTCAGGGTCAAATTCTGGTAGGCGAACATCCATACTCGCAAAAGGTGTTTTCATTGCTTGCACGATAGCCATAAAGTTTTTGTTTTGCTGCTCTAACAGAAAACGCCACTTTTCTTCACATTCAAACGCGCACGCTTTGTCTTTACACTTTTCCTGGCCAGCACTGTCACTTACACCACGTGGGGCGTTTGAGTTGCGTCTCACTTCTGATAACGAAGGTGATTCACTCATTCGGGGTACCTCGCTATCCGAATCTAAGTTCGACATGATGTACGAAATAATAGTCTCAACACTGATTACGAATGTCTATCTATTCACTACTATTAACACATTGACAAAATCTTATGTGATTTACCCGATGCACACGGATTATAAAACGAAAACGCGGTAAGTTCGATACAGGTTGGCAGACCGACCTCTCGCGCCCGTGTCTCATTCGAAAGTGCCGTCTCTCCAGTCAAATGCGTCTAACACTGACAACTGACAGCTGTCAAAATTACCTGCCACGCCCTGTATCGACCTCACCCAAGCACACTGCTTGACGTTTCCGATAAACGATGATAGATGGCGTTATTCTAAATTAACAAAAATCAATAACGATACTAATAATATGGTGTCTCTGTGTTGATTCTGCGACATATATATATAATAAATAAAAAATATTTATTAACACCAATTTTTAAAATCCTATATACATAAATTACTAACTAGGAAATTATATCATTTATTTATTTATAATACATTGAGCTAGGACAGGCTAACAGAACTGTTAGTAAGTGCACTGGTTTCTGCACTAGATAATTATGTCAAGGCACAGAAACCAAATTGATCACGGAAGGTGTAGTTTCTTGATCCTAGTTTTGCAACACTCGAATGTGGTTGTTTATATCTTATTTGTGTATTAATTTATATTTAGTTACTTATATTTTCTTATTTATTTTGTTTATCCTGTGATTGTGTTTAATTTAATTTTATGTACTTAATCTTGTTTTAACCATTATATTTTGTTTTTCTTTTTGGTGTTCATTTGCTATTACGATTTATTATTGGAGTTAGGGTTTACTGAGGGAATAGGGATTCCTAAACTATTATATTGTTATTTTAAGTAATTCTTCAGTACTATCGTATGTTTGTGATAAAAGCAACTTTGTTAACTGTTTCTTGCATTGAAATTTTGTAAGTTTTATTATAGATAATGTGGTATTTATTTTATTATAAATGTAATGACCTAGAAAATTATGATGCCTTTGTGCATATCTTGTGTTTACAAAGAAATATAGGTACTCATACATACTTTGTTTTATTTAAATTTAAAGAAAGGAAGCGCTTAATGCAAGACCCTATATATATATATAAACGCAGCAGTATACATATCATGTTCACACATTTAACATAATTATAATTTATCTAATATATGTACAATTTAGATGTCAGGGCATTTAGCAAAAAAATAAACTTATTATGAAACTAAAATTAACAACTAAAGTATGACTCCTAAAATTTTCCACCTTTTAAATAAATTATGTACTACTGTACTGCTGAAAATAATAAAATATATGATTCCAAAGATATAAGTACGGATTTCCACGTATTTCCTTAATACACATTGTCCTTTTTGGTACACAAATACGAAGCTAAAGTCAGAATAGATTACCGAAACTGGGCTAAAGTTTGGTATGTTGCTTATAAGTTACAACTACAGTCGAATTTAAATAAACGGTACGTCTTTACCACCATTATATTTGAAAAATTAACCACAATTTAATTTATCTATTAAAAATACAGAAAATAAAAAAGGAAGGCTGGCAATTTTTGCCAACGTATTAGCCTCGCTATACAAAAGGGAAATGTTGCCAGTCTCCTTGGGACTTTCTTTGATGGGACGTATCTAGAGGATTATTAATCATAGTTTATTGCGTTTCTAGGTTCAGATTATATATATATATATATATAAAAGTAAAAAAAACTGCCTCCGTGGTCTAGCGGTTATGTCCGTGGATTAAGACTCGGAGGTACCGGGTTCGATTCCTGGTCGGGACACAAAAATATTTATTAATGTAAATAAATACATTTAATTAATATTTAATTTATTTGTGATATTTCTCGAGTTTGGTACGTTGGAGACATCGACGAGCTTGCCACTTGTCATGATTGGCCTATAGTAAAGTTGGCTAAATGTTGAATAATGCTTGACTTAAAACTCACTTGGAAAAACCATATAGAAAAATTAGCAAAGAGATTAAGCTCTGCATGTTATGGAATCAAAAAAATCAAGGAATATTGCGGCGTAGATGCTGCAAAAGCAGTGTATTATGCTTATTTCCATAGCGTAATGATGTATGGGCTTTTGGTGTGGGGAACTGCGGCGGAATCTAAAAGAATATTTATTTTACAAAAACGCGCAGTTCGTTCTATAGCAGGCCTCAAACCTAGGGATAGCTGCAGAGAAGCATTCAAAGAGTTAAAAATACCTACCATGGCCAGTGCATACATTATGCTCAGTTTGTTGTATTACAGGGAAAATGAACAAGATTATCACATTATAAATCCAAAAAGAATAAACTCTCGTCAAAAACCTTGCATACCACCCCCAAAACATAGACTACAAAAAATTACAAAAAGCTTTATGTGTATTTGTGTGCCTATTTTAAATAAAACCCCAGACTGGTTGAGAGATTTAGGAAATAAGCAATTTAAACAACAAATAAAACTAATGCTGACGCGTAAAGCTTATTATACTGTTAACGAGGCATTAGAAGACGATGACATATTTATTGACATGTAAAAAGAAAATAAAATAAAAACATTTTGTAATATATCATTTTTTTTGACAGTAATATATACTTATTTACTTAATTTTACGTGACATAATATATATTTTATATTTTTACATACCTATTTATTTTAATTTATTACTTTTTTTTTAGTAATTAAATTTAATTAAATTTAACCTGTTATGACGACGCCACTTTACAGCAGATTTTTTCAATACCTAGGTAGTAGAATTTTTGATTATTTGTTTTTAATAATAATTTTAGTTTTTAAATTTTGACATTCAATAGCTATTTTGCTCAATATTTGTATTTCTTAGTCTTAGTGACAAATTTTTAGTTTTTAGTGACATCCACAATTGACAACCGATTTTTTTTTTAGTGACATATTTCTATTTTATTGTTAAGTATTTTTATATTAGAACTGACAAGGCCCATTTACAGCCAATTCAGACAAACCTTAATTTAACTTTATGATGTCATCACTACCTGGCCAGGTTTTCGACTATTATATTGTTTTCTAGTATTGTTTCTTTCTTTGTTTTTGGTTTTTTCATTGTTCTGTAATTAACGTAAATTAGGACGTAACCAAGTGTTCCGATAGGTCCCTATGGTGATAAATAAATAAATAAATAAATAAATAAATAATCTGCTTATTTATAAGCGTGGTTTCTGACCACCCCGAAAAGTCAACGGTTGTGATGATACTATATATATATATATATATATTGACCGCCTCCGTGGTCTAGTGGTAACAAACGTTGCCGTGAACTCGGGAGGTCGTGGGTTCGATTCCCACCGGGGGCAAGTTGTACATTGTATAATTTGTCTCGGTCTGGGTGTTTATATATATAATATGTATATATTTACAAAAAAAAAGTATAATATGTAGTTTATCAACCATCTAGTTTCCGTAACACACGCCTCGTAGCTTACCACGGAAACTAGATGGCGCTGTGTGACCTGTTTGGAAATATTTATTATTTATTTATATTTATTTTACAGCAAGTCTTGCTTCAAGCGGTGTCATTTTTATATAAATATACCATGGCAAGCTTACTTACAATATTAGTTCTCCTTGAAAGTAATAATTGGCATTTGTAATCATTGCAAATAGCACATAATTTCAACGAGAACAACAAGTAAGCGGAGTGATGGTGGTAATTTGCCCAGTCTGCCGGGGCGGGGAAATATCCGTTAGTGCTGATAAACCGTGTAAAGTGTAAGCGTATTTTGGAAATATTGTGTAATCGTATAACTTATAGTTGATCCCTTCGTATATATATAATTATATATTTTCTTCTCTTCATTTGTTTTTCTTGTTTTGAGTATCATCCGACCGTTTCCCGTCAGGGGTAAACAGAAACCACGCTTTTAAAGAAGCGGATTTACATTTAGTCAACCTAACTATAGGTCCATCATGACAAGTGGCAAGCTCGTCGATATTTCTAGCGTACCAAACTCGAGAAATATCACAAATAAGTTATTGTGTACGCCAACCAGGAATCGATTATGGATCTTCCTATTATTCTACAAATAAATAACTTAATTTGAATTAATATTAATTCAAAGTCAAAGTCAAAATATCTTTATTCACGTAAACCTATTACAGGCATTTATAAAACTTCATTTTGAATGATTCTACTCCTGCTAGTAGAAGACTAATCAGAAAAGTGGTCCAATAAGTAAACTGTTAGCAGAAGACCAGCAGCTCAGCAGATTCCAGTGACCTGTTAATGTTTAATCTCACTGAGAAAGGAATCTGCGAGGAAAACTCAGCTATATCAGATTTACAAAATAAAACATATACAGAACTGCACCACAACGATCAATAAATAACCTTTTAAATTTAGTTATCAGTACCTATGAGATTACAATACCTGGTACAGCAGTAACCCACCAGGCAAGTCAGAATTAAGATAGACTACATGCCTATGTGCAACCCGAAAGTCGACAAAACGCAAAAACCTCTGTATTAAACCTACAAATAAAAATTTCGGCGATGACCTACCGTTAATACTGGAAGCGTCTTGCATCAATTTATACACCGTATGCTTGGGTAATTTACAAAATTCATACTTATGTGAGAAATAAAGCTGAAGATTTCAATAAAAGTGAACCATAAAAGTGCAATATTACTAAAACTAACGTAAAGGGAAGTATCTTTACGACCGTATTATCTAAGACTATTATTTTAAAGAAGCATATTAACATTTAGCCAAACTTACTATAAACATAAAGTCAGCTGGCCAAATAAAAAACCTATACACTTTACCGGCACGAACGGTAGATACGTCCCCGCCCCGGCAGACTGGGCAAATTAGCACCATCAATCAATCAAAATAATTTATTTCCATTGGTTCTCTCAAAACAACTTGGATACAGTCAGAACTAATTAAATCAATACAATTATCAAAACATATGTACTAATCAAAGTGGTAATAATGGTTGGACCGTAAACAGGCAATAATCCATATTTATGTATGCTATGCACAACATTATTGCTACAAGCAAGTAAAACTAACTAACTTAGAAACTACTTAAATAAGATCGTGGCTGTAAAGCGGCCGTGTCAGTTTACATTGTAAATACTTATGAAATAATTATGATGTATAGAAATTATATAAATATGTCAGATAATTTATAAATGTATAAAACAAAAAAAATATATAATAAGAATAATAAAATAATATAAAAAGACGTCATCTTATAATCTAAATAATAATAACGATATGTCAATTAAACATAAATTCATAGCTGTAAATGGACCGTGTAATCTTATATTCTATTCAATTATCATTAATGTTAATTAATATTCGTGGCTGTAAAAGGGGCGTGTCAATTAAGAATAAATATAAAATTAAATAATTTAAATTTATATTTAAGAATTATTATTAGTTATTTAAATGTTAACATTGTTTTAATTTTGTGTAAGCTTTAACTAAAAGTAATGAATTTCATCAGTTTTAACAAAGGATTTTTTAACAACGCTTCCTTGATTATTCTGATGGAGTAAAAGCAAAAAATGAAATTAAATTATGCATTAAATTTTAAATTTTTCCATAACATAACATCCTGGGCTCGGTGGTTACGCAGGAAAAATATACCTACCCAGTTTTTTAATATGAATTCAGGCTCCACTAGGCGTAAACTTTATTCTATATCTTTATATATATCCCTTTTCATCAGTCTAGCTGGTGTACTCTTATTTCTTAAAAAGCTCATAAGCAGTAAATAAGTAGATATTGTATGTAATGTATAGTATAGTAGCATATGATATAGTGTGTAGTATATGTAGTAAGTGTATTTATAATTATTATTTTATATCATGACTCCCTAAATAAACCATAAAACAGGTTCAAACTTAGCTATTCTGGAGCCCACTGGAATAGTCCGCGATGATGGCAAGAGACCAGATGGTATGATGCTGTACTCCTGGAAGCGAGGACGGGCCTTAGTGTGGGATGCCACTTGTGTCAACTTGTTTTGTTAGGAGCTCGAGTCACAATTGAAACTGTTGAGCCAACTCTTGAGTGGCGTCGTGTATTTTGTTTCTGTTTTGCTAAGCTGCTGGTCTTCTGCTAACAACTTACTCTTTGGACCACTTTGCTGCTTAGTCTTCTAGTGGAAGACTCAGAGTTGAATCATTAAAAATAGTTCAACTATGACGTTTCATAAATGCCTGTAATAGGTTTAAGTGAATAAAGATATTTTGACTTTGACTTTGATTTTTAATATCTTTGTGACTGGACTGATATGCCATAAATAGAATAAGTTTCAATCGCTGCAATAATTTGAGTACATAGGTACCTAATATAAACTAACAATTAAAAAAAACTTGACAATTTGATTGATTCATGTTTTCACTTTAATTAAAAATTAACTTAATTTTTACTTTATTATTATTTATATATTTTAATTAAGTACCAAAAATACGTTCGAGAAACTGGCTGTGAGTCGACCAAAATAATAATCATTTGTGCCGTACGCTGTACAGCACTGTGCCGCACAGTTTATCACACTGGTGGAATCTCGTCTTAAGATAGCTGTTTTTTTAAGTTAAATGTCAAGATATTTGAATATCGGCAATAAAATTACGAGTGAGATAGATTCTTTATTCACATAAGTTATTTTAGTTTTTGTGCAATGAAGCGTTTTTATTATTATTATTCTTTCCACGACAGCCGCCATCTTTTGTCGTTTTTGTGTAAAAAACAATATTTGACAGCTTGTCAAGAAAGCTCATACTGGGGATTATTTTATTTGTTGATAGGTGTGGTTTGTCGCCTAATATTTCTTTCGTATGTCGAAAAATCGAAAAAAAACAGAAATAGGCAAAACAAACTCGTAATCAGTAATACAGATTATGTTCACGTCTCCACTAACTAGGGTTTCCACCATTTTTATAAAAAAAAAAAAAATTAAACACATGTTTTTTTTAGATTGTGTGTAGGTATATCTCTTTCTATAGACTAAAGCTCTATCATTGATAGGTCAGTGGCCCTACGTACTTCTGTCAGTTGCTCCTATTTTAATGCGGTCAGCAGCCCTATTCTGTTACTAAGTCAGTAAGTGACATTAGATGTTTAATATAATTGAAGTAATATACAAACAGTATAAAATAATTACAATATAAATTAAAACTACTTAAAAGTAAAAATTAAAATATAAACTAAACCTAATAAAAAAAAAACTATAAGTAAAAAATGTCCTTTACAGACGACCCTTCAGTGATAGTCCCAAGAAGACTGGCAACATTTCCCCTCTGTATAGCTAAAATAATACGTTGGCAGAAATAATTGCCAGCCTTCCTGTCTCCAGACTTTTCCGTTTGCCGTTTGGACAACTCCTTAGAATAGATAAGATGCATCATAATTACAAAATATTATTCAATTCTCAACTCTATAGGTGCTCGAGCTTGACAGCGGCCGTGCAAATATCAACTTTAATATAGTGATATATATATATATGGTTAACAGATTACATTATATAACGTTTGCGCTTCATGTTTATAAGGCTGCAGGACTAAGGCGTTCAGTGTAAAAAAACTTCATTATTTGTCCATTTTCGCCACAGTGATCTGACGTATTTCAAGACATGGCTTAGGCTAAGGACTACGGTTTTTCCCGCGAGCGGTTAATCGCAAAAGCCCAATATATCAAAATCAGGCGAGGGAAAAAACCTAAAGTGTGACAGTTTATATTAGTTTGAGGTTAGGTTTAGTTTAATTTTAATTTAAGTGATGTTAATTAAATAAAAATCATTCTGGCTAATGTATAACAAAATTCTAATCGCCCAATATTTTAAACAAGGAAAAAAAGTGCACGACTCCACGCCAAGGAACTGCTGTGAAGGGCGCAGAAGTAAGGGTGAAGAAGCCAAACACAACCAGGCTAGAAGGTTCTCTAAACTCAATCTAGGCTGCAATTATAGGCTAATTACAAATATCAGTTATAAAGGCTGCTTTTATTGAACCCCTACAGTATTCTGTCGCAACCCCTACGCGACAGCTTTGCACTTAAAAAAATATTTCTCACTACACATGCCCGAATTTTAACCGCGCACTATACAAGTAGGATAGCATTGTAACAATTCAACCACCACCACCCTTTTTTTATTTGTTTTTATACACTTTTTTATTAATATTTTTTGTCGTAACCCTAGTCAGTAGAGTTTTTTGGGGCAACTTCAGGCCGCCGTAATATATCTTAAACGCAACTTGACGTATCTTCAGTGAGATGCATCTAAATGGCCAGATTTTGCCGTACCTTTTCTCAGTGGCGTATATTTTTCTTTTTTTTTATTCCGCAAAAAAAATGTATTTTAAGTTACTTTCATGTTCATCAACTTCGTGGTCTAGCATTTAAGTCCCTGGATTTAGACGCGGAGGTGCCAGGTCGATTTCTGGTCAAGACACATTTATTTTTATTTTTGTGTTCTCTTATCCCGATGGATGATGAATGAGGTGTTAGGGAAGGCAAAGGGTCTAGCCCATACAGCCAAGTCTGACGTAATATATCTTTCTTTTTTATGAGTTAATGAGGTCATCATCACAGTCCGCGCAAAATTCCGCGAATGACTCCTTCCATTTTTTTTAATATTTTAAAATTAGGCATAGCACAATAAATAAAATTATGTTTATTGAATCGTAATCAAATAATTTTAGTTAGTGAGCTTCAGTTTCTGGAAAAAAAAATGGTTCTCCTGAAGGCAGTTTCTATCTCCAGAATAATAACTGGAGAATTTGGCCTACACATGGGAAGGTTTGAACCGACCTTCGTAGGATTTTAAGGAGAGCGTTCTTACACTCGAGCCACCACCGTGTCTGGGCTATTGGCTAAATGTGAATCCGCTTCTTTAAATCATGCTTTATCTTTAGGTCAACCGTCCATCTGGGGTCGTCCCACTCTGCATGCTACGTGCGAATTCTCTATACCTCCTCCTTGCATCGTGTTTTCTCATTGATGAGGGTCGTGACCTTCCGATGAATTGGTATGCGTCTTGATGATAGCACGCCACTCGTTCCTGTCTTTGGCGGCATGCACAGCATCATGGACGCTAGTGTTGGTGGTGGAGCGGATTTGGTCAGACCAGCGTACCGGACTTCAGCCCCTCGGTCTCTTTCGTTCTACCTTGCCAGTAATGAAGAGTTTCTCCAGGTTATCCCCTCCTTTTCTGTCAATGTGTCCGAAGTACTGGAGTATCCGACGAAGGCATATGGTGGATAGCCTAGTCGATATGTCTAGTTGGTTTTAAATCGATACGTTAGTTCGATGCTCAGTTCACGAGATCTTCAGCATTTTTCTCCAACACCACATCTTAAAAGCATCGATACGCTTTCGGTCAGCGCTCTTTATAGTCCATGTCTCAGCGCCATATAGGAATATGGAGAAAACCAGTGATCTAACTAGCCTGGATTTCGTTTTTATAGAGATCGTCCTGTCCGTCTATATTTTATTTAGCTAAGACATGGCGTTCTTGGCCATTCCGATGCGTCGTCGAATTTGATGCTAAAACCAAGGTAAGTCTCTCTACTAGTCGCGATCACAGCGACATTATTGCCGCTCGGCCAATACCACCGTTGGATTGGTGGCCAGCGCTCCGAGCGGCGCCCACGAGAGTGGAATCAATCCGCGCACCGAGCGGTCACTCGTTTTTTGCTCTCACAATTTCATAGTCTTTTTTACTCAAGTAATTAATTGTAATTTCTTCTGCTATAATAAACCATATACAGTCCGCTAAACAATCTTTAATTGAGCCATCGAAGACCCGCAGCAGTATCCCTACATGGTTAGCAGCACAAATAGGGACTGACGATTTTATACACTACAGTTTCCAGATTCAATGCACTGGCGAGTTCTAGCGTGTTGGACCGGTTTCTCTATGCCGTTCCACAATTTTATTATTTATTAGCGCAATATTTGTTAGCGTAATCTTAAGATCCAGGTTCAGGAACGGTAGCAACTAGAATCAAAGAATCAAATATCATAGCTGACATTAGTTCCCAACACTTCGTAAAATAAAACATACACCTATCCATATCTACGCAAATTCCAGCAGATATTGAATAGGGGCGGGTTTTCGATGTGGTTGTGCTATTAAAATTGTTTAAATAGTTTTGAGCTATGGGCCTACTCTGCAATGACGAATTCTTAGACTACAAAGTGTATGTCAACATTTTTAATTTTTTCACGTATCAGTTATTTGTAACAAGTCATCATTTTAATTGATTCTTAGCCTAGTAGACAACTAGTTACTAAACAGTCTCAAGGATACTAGCAAAAGACTAGCAGCTTTGCCGATTCCAGTGAAACATTTGTAAAATAGAATCTTCATGGAGAATTTATTTAAAACGAAATAATTTTAAATTTTGTAGATTTTATTTTTAATTTCATTAATCCTTTGGACATCATATGAATGTCTATGTCATTCCTATTGTAAGATTGTGACAGCTTATTAATCAAATTATTGTAGTTGCTTATAGGTTAATATATATATTAATGGTATTTAGAATATAAGATGACACGGCACTTTTACAGCTACGAATATATGTTTAATTGACATATTATTATTATTTACACTGTAAGGTGACACGGCCCGTATACAGCCACGAACTAGTATTAGGTTTGATGAAATGAAATGAAATGAAATATTTATTTGCAGGAAACATGGTAACAAACAATATTAGGTCTTATTAATATTAAATGGGTCACATATTTCGCCATAAGCATGCAAAAATTTACAACAACTGTTATAGAAGTAAAGTTACTAAAAAACTCAGCGTTGCTTCTTTAGTAACTTTACTTCACAAAAACCTTTGTGTTGCTTAAAATACACATAGTATTCCTCCAAAGTATAGAAACATTCCTGAACTAGCCACGCATGCAGTACTGTACATACTTGATATTTATTAATTGTTAGTTTGTTAGCTGATTCGGCCCTTTTACAGCCACGAATTTTTATTTAGTTGACACGGCCTATTTACAGCCACGATCTTATATTAAGTATATTAAGTTACAATTACCTTGCTTATGACAATAATGCTATTATAACACCCATAAATCTGGATTGTTTACCTGTTACGGTCCAACCATGATTACATAACTTATGTTTGTTTATATATTTTTTATGTTTTTGTTTTATATTACTTTAGTGTTGACAATATCCAAGATGATTTTGATTATACATAAAATCACACAACAAAAACAACTGTAAATGCGGTAGATGTAAGTGAAAAGATTTTAGAAAACTTCTTTTGCACAGATGTTTGTACACGTCTACGTGTACGCATACGATGTGCCTATATTTTTATTCGTCACTTAGTTTAGATATTGGCGTGTTTTTTTTTTTTTTTGTACATTCAGAGTACGTTCAGGTTCCAGCGTTTCCGAAATAACCCAACTTTGGCCTTATTGTTTATCGGAAGCAACTATTGGCTACACATAAAGTACCTTTTCAGAAATGTTCAATCATATACAATACCTTAACAAACCCTTTCATGCCCAATCGTCCAGTTTCGGTAACCGTTTATTTGTATTTACTTTAAATAATATCATCTTTTTGTTAAAAATAGGTACTCAATACCGAGGTATAATAAAATTACGCTTTAAAATTTTACTACAAAAATGTAATGTAGTCATTATTTTAACAACCTTCTTTAGAAGTAACACAAAATACAATTAAAATTATATTATATTTATATTAAAGAAAACCTTAAATTAAATAAACTATAATATAACAAAAACTAAATTTAACCTAATAAAAACAAACTTAGAAAATACAATTTAACTCCTCCAAATCTTTCCCCTGTGGTATGGTGCCCAAGCATTTCCCCTCTGAATTAAGATACTTTGATAATTTTAATATTTTGAGAGGAAAACTGCCAGCCCTATTGTCATCTATGACGTCTATGAGCATTGGAACATTTTTTTATAGAAATATTTTGGTTCTGATCAACACGGGCCCAATCGTTTCTACACCAAACGTCGAAAATAAGTAACTGCGTCCTTTTTCGTCTTGATTGATACAAAAACTACATATTTTATTTCCCAAATATTTTATTTGCACAGGAATATAAAACTACTATTTACATTGTTTTTATTATCATTGTATAATGTATATTGTATTGCACAAGTAGTACAAAAAGATAGCCCAAAAAGGATAATGTCATTTAAATAAATATTATTTAAATAAGTTCAAAGTTACATAAAAAATATTTTTAAAAACATATTTACGTTCAACGTAACTACGAGAATGTTTTAGAAAAACCAAGTACCTAATAATATCACCATTTTCAAAGCGTTCACCAACAAAATATCATTTCCGTCAGAAATACACTGGAGAGAAATTTAAAAAAGATGTTGAATTCCTTTAGAACATTTCTGTGACATTGCGGAGTCAGAAACATTACCTAGGCGGTTGGCATTGAACTAGCCAATAGAGCAGCTACTCTCTACTCTAAGGAAATATTTTCACAAGGTACTTAATCGCAGATGATTATTGCGTTTTTTTTTAAAGTGAGAACTTTATTGCGGGCGCTTGGTTGGAAACCTATTTCGTTGAACGTACGTCAGTAAGTCAGAACAGCGCTCAAGGGGAAACAGCGCAGCGGGGAAGGGGAAGAGATACATTACATTTATATAATTTTACTAATTTTATATAAAAAAAAAATTAAACAATAATATATAAACAAAAAAAAACAGGTATACAATATAATTAAAATAATTGGAAGTATGCCTATTATTAAGTATGTCTTGAATATTTAAGTACTCGTTTACTGTATAAAAGTCATGTGACAGTAAATAGTGCTTTAGTTTTCGTCTTCTTATTATTTATAAAAAAATGCCCTCTAGAGACGTCCCATGAGAGATAGTCTCAAATAGGCAAAATTTCCCCTCTGTATAGCAAGTTGACAGAAATAATTTCTAGTTATCTCCAGATTTCTCCGTCAGCCGTTTGGACAGGGTCACCAAATCAAATGGGTTCGTTTGTCATTTTTAAAAAATAGGAGCGAAATATTTAAACCATGTAAAAACAACAATAGTAATAATTGCCAACATTTAATTGTAAAAAAATGCATGCTTAATTATGCATAGTAAATTGGAACAGGAAAAACCCCTCGATAGCTTCTTTAATAATTCAACGCGCGGTGGGTCGCGCATCGCTGGCTCCTGTACGACAAAATGCACTAGCTTGAGCCAAGACTCGCTTCGGCTGGCGTGTGCACTCAGGAACGCATTTACATATTGATCTTATGATCACACTGTCTGTCGCACCTCACTTCGGTAAAATAAAAACCGTGTTTCACTGCTACATCGCATGATATTAACCCTCGGCAACTGTCGTGTCCTAAGGTTAACAATTTAACTGACGTGTAGACTGGTGGACACCTTTATCAGTAGTGTAGTGATTATACATATAAAACATTAACGAACATTTAAGTAATATACACAAATTAATAGGTGGTAGGCGGACTGATGGTGGTAATTTGCCCAGTCTGCTGAGGCGGGGATGTATCCACCGTTCGTGCCGATGAACTCATTAAAGTGTATCCACACGTTTCGCGATCAGTCTTGAATTGCCGTCATGCTCAGTCGAGTCGGCATAGTGTTAGGGATAGATGTCAGTCATGAGTATTTCAGTTGCTAACATTCATGGACCTCGCGCACCACTTAACATCAGGTGGGCGCAAGGTCGCATATCGTACAGGTATAAAAAACATCGTACAGTATTTACTTATATATTTTATTTTTAAATAAAACTTAATCATACAAAATATTGCTATGTAATCTTTTGTACATGTAATAATAAATAATATAATAAATAAATATTTCCAGACAGGTCACACAGCGCCATCTAATTTCCGTGGTAAGCTACGAGGCTTGTGTTACGGAAACTAGATGGTTGATAAACTACATATTAAACTTTTTTTTGTAAATATATACATATAATACATATAAACACCCAGACCGAGACAAATTATACAATGTACAACTTGCCCCCGGTGGGAAACGAACCCACGACGGCAACGTTTGTTACCACTATTATAATTATTATTTAATATAATTTGTGATGTATGTTTTTAACTGTTTAACCCTTAGAACACAGAGTCCTAGCCCTAACTATTATTATTATATTATATATATATATATATAGATATATTATCATAATATAATTTGTGATGTATGTTTTTAACTTGTGAACCCTTAAAACACAAACTCCAAGACCTGACTATAAACTAGACTAATTCGGCCTACTAGGTCCTATGTAAAATTAATGAATATTTCCTGGTGGTGTTGTAAATATATTACAAATGTTTCTCATTAGTACATGACTGGGTTAGAACCGCGACCTTTTAGGATTCTAACTAGATCGACATCGGCCTATGTACAGCTAAAGCAACTACTGTTTATATAACAATGCTTTGGATGTAACTTGACATCTACACTAACGTAAAGTGAATCAATGCATCTATATGTGCTCGTGCAGCAGTAAGCAGATTACTCTCTGGATTGTAGGTATTATTCCCATAGACCTACGTATGTATACTACAGATATGATTTGCTTATCAACTGCTTACACATACACCACAACCACACACGAGATACACAACCACACACGCGATACACACTCACGATATGGAATAGATAATATAATTAATATACATATTATTAGTTATTTTTTTATAATATATTGTAGTTAAGAGGGTTGGCTCTTTCTTTGCTCAAAGAATCAGTAAACCACATTAACCACATTTTTACAATGACTTACAACAACAGACACAGAGACCTAATAGACATATTTGACTCAAAGTTACCTAAATTGAAAATGAGCATCCAGGACATCCTTAGAACCAATCCAAACTACATATAATAAATTTATTCTGATCAATGTATTATTTGTATTCTATCTAATGAATTGTTATTGAATTTTACTAAATCAAATGGATATGTTTTAACTTTTTTACTGTATTGAATCTTATTTATCACCATATTTGTATATAGTATTAATTTTAATTTAATTTATTTGGAATGTTCTATTTTATTATTTGATAGTGTCAACTGTAAATGAATTATTTAGATGTTAAGGCATGTTTTTATTTTTATTATTATTGTTTTAGCCTTTTGCATGTTTTTGCTTGACATTATTATTATTATTTTAATAATAGTTTTAAGTTGGTCTAGTATAAGCGTATTATTGTTTGCCGTATGTTCACATTTTGAGCTGTGGTCCAGATTAGTACCTAGCAGATTAATTTATAATAGTAGCAGGCGTCGACTGCAACTTATCTTTGTAAATAAATAAATAAATGGAAACAAAAGGCCAATTAGAAGTTACCGCAAATAGACTACAAACATAAAATAAAATGAGATTTAAATAAAATTTTAAACTCATTTTACGGTACATCACCAATAGGTATTTTATGCCAGTTTCAAAGAGTATACATACATTACTAGTAATTGGCCAACTTCAACAAAGGCTGTTTAAAAGCCATGGCAATTTATTGACACAGCCATGACGCATGTTATCGTTCCATTAGGGCTGGAATAGTAGGCACAACTCTGTCGGTGGACAAGCGGCATTGCGTTGCATTCATTGACTTATATTTAGGTACTGGGCTAAAATTAAATAATTTTATTAGTGACAAAAATGCTTGGTTCTCTTGCATGCCGCTGTCTAAATTAAATGGGGTTTAAGGCTTTTTCAATAAACCCTCTCGCTCGCACAATTTTACTACATACATGTTTTTTACTGAATTAAACGTACGGCTGTTTGGACAACTCCTTGGCCAGACGTTTGGTTGAGTGTCCCCATGGGCTCATCGTTTCGAACCCAAACAGTGCAAATTCGTAAATATCTAAGTTAAAATTAATTCGGAAACTAATAACAAAACGGAGTCTTTCCCGCCATTATGCGCTGACATGTCAAGTGCAAGTTTTTTTTTATTATTATTTTACTGTGGTTAATGTTAGTCAAAAGTGGTGTTGTAGTGTTTAATAATGTGCTTTATAATGTGAATAATTATGGAAATCGAATTTATATGGGACATAAGGTGCAGTTTATTTTTTCCGCGCTGCGAACTCCCGTATTATACCCGACGTATTTGGGCTATAATGCCACGAGTGAAAAAAAACGAGAGAAAAGCATGAAATTCTGCAACATCTGGAATTTGATGATAACCAATTAAGATATTACACCAGACTTGGCTGTATGGGCAAGACCCTTTGCCTTCCCTATCACTCATTCATCATCCATCGGGAGAAGTGAACACAAACAAAAAAAAAACATAATAAATGACCAGGTCCTGTTAGTGCAAGTGAATGGTTGCGCCACTTTCAGGACCGCCATTGATTGATAGCATTCAGGCTTTAGTAATTGAACGGAATGGTTAAAAAAACAATGTGCTTTATTTTTGTTATTTGACGCCTTGATTTAATTAAGCTATACACAGAATGAGTTTTGTGATAAGCGCTCAAAAGATTTCTAAATCTATGAAAAATATTGTTATAGATAAAGTGGTCGTTATCACCACTACAACCCCCAGAACACAGTATCCTAGACCTCTACGGATACCTACATATCTTCAAGCCAAATCCCTTGCGGGGTAGGCAGAGGCAATTGATCGTAACTTGTCACGATCACGACATACCTTGTTCGCTTCTTCGACATTCATCTTCTTCATACATACCCTTATTGTTTCGATGGCTTTTTAATGCACAGTCAGCTATTGTTTTATTTATTTGATCGTGATAGTCAAGTCTTGGTCTGCCAGGACCTTTACTTTCAACTTTCGAATTATATATCTGGTTCTGACGAACCTTCAGTTTATCCTTCTCTCTTCAGTCATCTTCAACATGTCTGATACATCGGAGCATGCCTGTTCTTTTTTTTGTGCCTATGCTTTGTTTAATACCTACCCTTTTGAGTATTTTGTCTTTACGTATGCGGTCCGTCAAATTGACTCTAATGCGTCAGAATACGCATATCCGCGTCTCACTCCATACATAAGTAATAACTCCAACATTTTCGTATATGATATGCATATAATAAAAAAAAATAAAAATAATAATCTGCTACAATTATGTTTGTTGATTAGTTATGAAAAACGAAAAATTGGACTTTGAATATGGGGCACAAGTTAAATTGTGCAGCATCTGGACTTTGATTGTGACCTTATTAACTCATAAAAAAGAAACATATATTACGTCAGACTGTATGGGCTAGACCATTTGCCTTTCCTATCACCTCATTCATCATCCATCAGGAGAAGAGAACAAAAAAAAGTAAAAAAAATAGGTTAGTTGGTAAAAATGCATTTACGGCATTTTACCTGCACTTGTTTTGGTTTTATATAATAAATAAAATAATATTTAAATATATTCTTTACAATATAAAAGAAATGGAGGTCATGAAACCTTTGACTTGCAGAGTGACAGGGTTGCGAACAGCTCCCAAAGTTAATTTCACGGACACTGAATGCTTCTTCAGAGCTCATCTCGCTCGAACAATCCGTTACTTGGTTGCCATTAATCACCAGTTCAGCCGCACACGACACAAAAGAATATTATATTAGCTTCGTTCGCCAAAGACAAATTACTTGACAACAAAAATTGATGCATAGGCTATTGCTCTTCGGAACAACAACTAAAATTTTTTTTTAGTGCAATAAGGTTTTTTTGAATTGAATTCAATGGAACTAGAAGAACATCCCATCAGTAGCTCTAGCGCGTACATACTCCGTTATCAAATTAAGATCGAATCGAGAACATGAAGTGTGGAATTTTTGTCATCAGAACGGGGGACGAGATGTAACGGAACTACATATTTTTTTTACTTGAAGTGATTAGTTGATGTATTTTAATTTAAATAAATTATGATTGCTACATACTTTTAAATAAAGTGCAATACGGTATTTAATAATAATAATAATTGCTGAACTGCGGGTAGTAGAATAATTATATTTACAATCATTTCATAAACAGTAATTTACTCAATAAATCATTGTAAATATCGAAGAATACTGAATGCACACCATATCTTTTTGAATAATGTATTATCCTAATTAGGAATCAACCCCGAAATTATATTTAAAATAAACATATAGGCATCTAACACGAAATAATTTATTCCAAAAATAATATTTATAAAATATAAAATAATAAAAACAAACTACTTAAATAAAAACTAAATAACTATAAACAAACATTATCATAAAAAATATTTATAAATAAAAAATGTCTTCAAGAGAGGTCCCATCAGAGATAGTCCCAAGGAGACTGGCAACATTTCCCATCTGTATAGCGATTCTAATATGTTCGCAGAATTAATTGCCAGCCTTCCTATCTCCAGATTTCTCCGTCAACTGTTTGGACAACACCTTGGCCAGACGCTTGGTCCCATCGTCTCGACCCCAAACGGCGCCAACTCGTAACCTGTATCAAGGTTGGCGTATTTGCGCAGCTTGAGGTTCTCAGCACTCCCCGCGCTGGACGAGTTTACCTGGATGTGAGATGGGGCTAATGTGTGTACACATGTCGCATCCCACACCAGAGACGTTTCCACAGCCCAACAGTCATGCCGTCGGGTCTCTTGCTATCGCTCCGCGAAATCCCAGATGGTTCTAGGATAGCGGGTACTCCAGCAGTGACAAGAGCCCTTCGAATGATGTCGTTGAGAGCCGCGAGACGAGAAATGCGCATAATATAATATAATAGGCATCTTGTAATATAATACTATCTAATAGCGTCACGTATAATACATCGGGGTGGTCAGAAACAACGTTTTTTTTAAAAAAGATCTCTAGTGTACCAAGCTTGAGAAGCAAAAAATAAAAAGAAAAGTATCATCACGACCGTATCCCTTGCGGGGTGGTCAGAAACCACGCTTCTAAAGATGCGGATTCACATTTAGCCAACTTTACTATAGGCCAATCATGACAAGTAGCAAGCTCGTAGTTATCTCTAGCGTATCAAAGTCGAGAAATATATCAAATTAATTAAATATTATCCCGACTAGGAATCGAACCCGGTACCTCTGAGTCTAAATCCACGGACTTAACCGCTAGAGCAGGGAGGCAGTAACATGACAGGACTATATAAAAAAGCCTACGTATCCACACTGGAGAAACTTCAGTTTCCAGAACATATTTTCAAAAAAAACTTCTTTTCTCTTATTTCCTTAAAAAGCAAAACAAATCCTAATCACCTGACATATTATTAGTACCTATATATGTATATATAATTATTTAAAGAGCAGGTGCAGCGGCTGAATTGGCTGTAAACGGTAAACGTAATAAGTACATAGAGTTGGCAAATCGTTACTATTTTGTGCCGTTTGCCGTAGAGACGATGGGCCCTTGGTCTGAGGACGCTAAATCGTTAATACGCGACATAAGCGTTGCCATCCGAGCGTCAACAGGTGATCCTTTGAGTAGGGAATATCTTATTCAAAGGATCAGTGTTGCCATCCAACGAGGCAACGTCGCCGGAGTCCTCGGAACATTGGGTTCATCTTCTCCTGGATTCGATGACATGTAGATTATAATCAAGATATTTGTAAGTATTTAGTTTTTATATTAATTAGGTTTATCTTTTAGTTTATTTAATTTAAGGTTTTGTTTAGTTTTTTTTTTTAACTTTATTGTTTAGGTAGCTTTAATTTATATTTATTGTTTGTATTTGTGTATCTTACTTCGAATAAATTCCAATACTTTATGTATTTATCTTAATTATGTATTATTATTTTTCTGTTAGGTATTATAGTAGTATAAATGTATATATTGTATTTATTTACATATTTTAATTCTGGTTTTTACTATATTATTTCCATTTTCACACTCTGCACCCATAATATTAATCTCTCACTCTGCCAAAGGTTAGCTGGTAGAGAATACCTTCAGGGTATTATGCTCACCTAGAATTTTATTATTATTATTATTATTATCGAAGTCTTGCCTTGCCTCTAGCAATATGAGCTGCCACAATACAATATATTTCATAATATTTTATTAGACCATTTAATGGAGACAAAAGGAGACATATATTACGCAGAAACACTTTTAGAACTGCAACAGAAAATCAAAGTTGGTCTAACTCGGGGGTTTTTACAAGAAAAGTAGATTAAGAATTCCCCTATAATATTTCACATTATGCTAGATTCTCATGATTTATCGGCCGACTGTGAAAACTTCCGCATGTCATCCACCAGCTCCTGGGAACTTTTCTAAAGAAAACTTTAAACTTTTTACATTAGATGGATGATCGTGAATAAGGTCTTTTATATAAAGACAGCAGGGTTTATTTCTTTCGTTTCGGAAGTTGCGGCGCGTTTGGCGGCCATTTGTCACCTGTACATCTAAAGCAAAGTTTTCGGCGGTTTCATTATTTTTGCTTAAACTAAACTAAAAGGAGTCATATAAGTAGAGTACATTTAATATATTTTTATTTGTATCTTGTGTTTTCTTCTTCCAAAGAATGATGAATGCGATAATAGGGAAGGCAAAGGCTCTAGCCTATACAGCCAAGTCTGATGTAATATATCTTTCTTTTTTATGAGTTAATGAGGTTATCATTAAATTCCAGATGTTGCAGAATTTGATGATTTTTTGAAATAACTCGCGGCATACAATACACATAGGCGCGGTGGTGGCTCGGTTGTAAGAACGCGTACTTTAAATCCTACAAAGGTCGGTTCAAACCCACCCGGCATGTACCAATGAGAAATACACTTTTCTTACGTACATTTGTCATAGATTTACAACACCACCGTTCCCGTGCCTCGGAGAGCACGTTACGTCGGTCCCGGTTCCACTAATACCAACTTGTGGAATCGTTAATAAATTGTCATAAAAAAATTACATCATATCCTCGCCAAGCCGACTGGCCAGCGTGGCGAGTGTAGGCCAAGTTCTCCAGTTCTGGAAGGCCCATCTCCAGCAGTGGAGGTCTAGAACGCTGTGTTCTAGGGGCTGTAATGAATACCATACACGTCGGGTATAATATGGGAGTTCACGGCGCGAGAAAACCTCAAAAAATAAACTGCAACTTGTGCCCCATATTTAGTGTCCAATGTATGGTTTTCCATAATTATTCACATTGTAACACATTATTTAATAAAATAACACCACTTTTGACTAACAATTTCCACAGCAAATTAATTTACAAAACAAAAACTTGCACTTAATATGTACGCGCAATTTAGCGCGAAGGACTCTACCGTTTTTTTTTTTTTAAATATTAAGGCTTTTTACCATTTATGAGTATGACAGCTCCATCAAATCCTAACCTAAGGAAACATAATTTCTTCTGTTCCAATTCTTAATATAAATATTTTTAAATGGTTATCTTAATATAAGTTGATGTTAATGGTTAATGATAATGGTTGCTAACTAACTTTAAATCGTTATAGATCCTAAATAGTCATTCGAAATGAAAAATGATAAGATTGGGTTTCCTCAACATGATTCTCAATTACCTATTTGAGATACCCCACTCAATATAGATCGTCGACTTAATTTGTATCTTTTTCACAATATGACGTCTGGTTGTCGCCTTACAAACATTTTATTAATGTCGAATTGAAAACGTCTAAACAATACATTTCATAACAAAATTAAAACACAAGTGACTAGATGTGTGAATTAATATGGGTCCAAGTACTTTAGGACAATTTTTTTAATTTCCATATCCGTTGATGCGAACACATCAAAATTTTCATAGGACTGCACGATTTTGTTTAATAAAACGATTACACGGGGAACGGGGGAAAAAAAATCTTATATATACATACTCGTACAAACATAGGTTGATAATTTTTTTTTAGCGTCGCGTAGTCTGGTATAAAATGTCGTCGAATGTACCAGTTTTAAAGATCAGCTGTCGATCAACGAAATCGTAACATTTACAAAAACTTTGTTTTGGTACAACCCAGCCTAAGCAGCAAAGCCGTCAAACGACCTGTAAGCAGATATAGCAAGTTCTTTATTTATTTATTTATTTATTAGGGTCGCCAACAGTGACAACAACAAAACATACATTGATTTTTACTTACAACTAAGACAGAAAACCCAAAATAAAAACACAACACAATTACAGCAACAACTAAGTAAATCTAAGCAAAAACTACAACACAATAGAACATGATACAACCACAATCAAGCAACACAATTCCAAGGATCAAAATTGGTTAAACAGTAGTTCAGTTTACAGTCCCAGCCAGGATCCGCTGCAGTGACAATACATTGCGCTTAAAAACATGCAAAGAATTAGCAAATATGTCTAGACTGTCATTATTTTTTCGTGAAAATATGTTGTATTGACGACATGTACGGTTTAGTTGTGTTCTAAATACCTAAATGAAAATAAGCAACACATTAGAAGAAGATGACAAATATTTTTTGAAACATCAATAGCTTTTATTCACTTGAAGAAAACCTAAGTTTTAAAAGCTTTGCCAGTAGAGTGTTAACATTAACAAAACGTGCTCCTTCAATCCCCAGGGATTTCCGATTACCAGTTAGCAGAAGCTATTTCCTAACGATTTTAGTGGGACGCACAGTATTGTGTGATTAAGTAACGGTATATTTTTTACACAGCATCCGTAGTACCGGAGTCTTGATCGGAAAACTATAATTTATTTTTGATATATTGAGTCTGGTACGCTAGAGACATCAACGAGCTTGCTACTTTTATTGATAGGACTATAGTACGGTTGGCTAAAAAAAAGACAAATTTCATGGTTTCTGGGAAAGAGAGAAGAGAAGAATGTTGTGCCCGGCTTATGATCGACGATATACTGGTTTCCAAAGCAGGCCTTCATTTTTTATTGCGCAATAAGACGCTTACTGCAACAAACATTGTACTAGCCAACCACATACTGTATGATTCCGTTAATTCCGTCTTGGAAACACGTTCCATAAGTGTAAGTTGACACGGCCTTTATACAGCCACGAAATTATTATTGTTATTTTTTTATAATTTGACATTAAATTATAATTATTTAGATTGTAAGTTGACACGGCCTTTATACAGCCACTAAATTAATTTAAATTTATTATAATTATACATTATGTTATAATTATTTAGATTATAATTTGACACGGCTATAATGCCTTGAATTTAGGTTAAGTTACAGTACTTGCTTATGGCAGCAATAAATAAATAAATAAATATTTCCAGACAGGTCTGACAGCGCCATCTAATTTCCGTGGTAAGCTACGAGGCTTGTGTTACGGAAACTAGATGGTTGATAAACTACATATTATCTTTTTTTTTTTGTAAATATATACATTTTATACATTTAAATACCCAGACCTATTCAAATTATACAATGTACAACTTTCCCCCGGTGGGAATCGAACCCACGACCTCCCGAGTTCACGGCAACGTTTGTTACCACTAGACCACGGAGGCGGTCAATGTCACTTGCTTATTTCGGTCTATCCATAATTAAATTTAATCTTTTTATTTATTATTTTAATGATATTGTATAAAAAATTAACAATATCCGAGTGTTACATTTGAAACATATGGAAATAAAAAAATATATTTTGAATTTAGTTTTTTACTTCCTATTAATTTATTTATATAAGAATTAAATACGTTTTTCTTATTGGCATTAATAAGTTACAGTTTGCATTGAGTCACGCAAACTCAGAATTATGTAATCAAAGAGTTCAGTTGATTTATTATTTTACAAAGCAATTAACAATTTCATAGTTATAGCCTGTTATAAATCCGTGGTATTCTCCGCCGCCCGAACCCCTCGCCTGGTGTTGTGTCCGCACTTTTTTATTGTTGGTTCATTGTTTTGAGGTAGACCTCGAGTAGTAAATAGGTGGTAGGCGGATTTTTTGACCAATCTGCCGGGGCGGGGAAGTATCCATCGTTCGTGCTGATAAACCAAGTACAGTGTATAACACCTTTCGGGATCAGGATCGAATTGCCGTTATGCCCAGTCAAGCATAGTGTTAGGGGTTAATGTCAGTCATGAGTGTCGTGCTAGTATATATATATATATATATTAAAATACCGCTACTGTCTGCTGCACTAGTGTCTGCTTAATCAGTTGACTATGAATAAATATGAAAGCTGTTCTAAAATCCTAAAGATTGCGCTGTCAGAGAGATTATGATTATTATTATGGAGCATTAAGTCCACAAAGGTAAATAGTGCAATTAAGTTTTTAAATAAATAAATATATGCAATAAATAAACTACAAGCCCACGGTCAGCGTGACTGTGTACCAGCTTTAATAAAGGCTTATTGCTATTCCAAATGCTCTTCGTGAAACGTAATGATATAAAATTTTGCATTGGACCAACGGTGACGTATACATTTCGGATTAGCCGTATGTTATATTTGAATGGTTTAACCTTAGTTTGTTTTATTATTTATCGAAAAGTAGATGGAGGAAATACATATGTTTGTAGCTACTGTAAAGAATTACAAGCATATACGAAAGTGGGAAGCCAAACTCCAATTATTATAGGCGTCCCACCAAACTTAACGACCAACGTTGGTGCTAACATGTGGAGCCGGCTTAAAACTCTCGAGTTAAAAGCCCTTATTACGTCAACTCTGCCCATTTCTTAAATAAACAAAAAAATCTGATAACTATTTCTGTCTCTTTTTATTTGTTCTGTTAATTATACGTATTTATTTTTTCCTTCTTTTTGTTATGTATTATTACATAAATTTAGTTAAATGTATATATTATTATTATATATTTTTATTGGTATTTGTGTATTAGTATGTAAATTATTATTATGTATGTTTAACTATTTATATATTTCTAATACGGATGCATTAGAAAAATGTGCTCAACTGTTAAGTTTTTAAGTGCAATAAAAAAATTATAAATATAAAGAAATAAACTCTTTTTGTAAAAATAAGAGTGAAGCCACAAATACATATAATAAAGAAAAATGGGAGCTAAATTAAGACAGAACAACTGACGCCGGTTGCTCGGTACGTTCTTCTGTCACACACTCAAGAATACTTGCATCTCGTGCATAAATTATTCAGCTTTATGATTCTCCGAGAAAAGTAATTAAGTTTTCCTCTTTGACTTATATGTATGGCACGGGCATGCAATGTCATAATTTGAGCAACGCGATAGTGTAAAATAAATACAAATCCGTTTATTTGCTTTAAATGCATTATATGGTTAATAAGTTGTTAATAAGTTTGGTCATTGTTGTAGCAATCTAATATAATTAAATTTTAATATATTATAACATAATTTAACAAATAGTCATCTTTATTTAAATGTATTTATTACGATATATGATTAAAATTACTTAAAAGAAAAAAAAAAAAACTAAACGTAATAAAAAATCAACTGTAAGTAAATAATGTCCTCTAGAGACGACTCTTCAGGGATAGTCCCAAGAAGACTGGCAACATTTCCCCTCTGTATAGCGAGGCTAATACGTTGGCGGAAATAGTTGCCAGCTTTTTTGTCTCCAGACTTTTCCATTAGCTGTTTGGACAACTCCTTGGCCAGACGCTTGGCTGAGTGTCCTCATGGGCCCATCGTCGCGACCCCAAACGGCGCAAATTCGTAACCCGTACCGAGGTTGGCATATTTGCGCAGCTTGATGTATTTATTATAATTTAGGTCAATATCTATAATTGTATTAATAAAAATGTCACACACCAATTCTCTCTAGTTTATATTACCTATGTTCGAAGAACTCGCTAATATTATAGAAGCAACTCTTATAAATAAATAATGGCCCGGTCAACGTATAAGTCTTTTTTTTCCTTCATAGAAGTCCCTCGCTTGCGGCCAGCTGTTAATTAATCATCCTTGGTGTCTCTTTCCTTCCAGAAGTAGGTTACTAATAGAAAGTTTTTTTTTGCCCTTTTACATTACTTTTATCAATAAACAAAAGCTCGTCATCTTTAATTAATTTTACGACTCTTTGATTGTTTTTAATAGACGAGTTAATAAAATTTTATTAGATCATTTTCTTACAGAACATCTTGAAAAAACTCTTGTTCGAATATTTTTTTATAGCAGTTAGCACAAAGTTAGAAAAAATCCTGACATTGAAATATATATATATTTTTTTAAGAATTACAATATTAAATAAACTATATTACAACAAAATCTAACCTAAAATAATAATAATAATACATAGAAAATACAAATTAAATACTTACAAAAAAATAGCTCCTTCAAATCGCTGTCTTGTGGCATGGTGGATACACTAGCAGCATTTCCTCTTTGAATGATGATACTTAATTTTTGGGGGGGAAAACTGCCAGCCCTATTGTCACCAGAGACGTCAATGAGCCTTGAAACAATTTCTTTATAAAAGGCTTTAAGTTCCGATCCCCACGGGCCCATCGTTTCTACAGCAAACGTCGAAAAAAAGTAACTATTGCAAATAGTTTCATATTTTCGACGCTTGCTGATCTGCGCTTGTTCCGCTGCAACACCAGATGTATGTCCTAATATAAGAAACAAGTTTGAAATATAACAAACCTAATTATTTTAACTATATTTATTTTTATAATTACAGTATATTTTTTTATTATTATTTAATTGATTAAATTACAATTATTTTAAATTGATATGTACATTAATGGTTTAATCTAGGATAATTTTAATTGTTGATCTTGTAATTTAGTTAGGGAGTTAATTTTTATTTAGATTATACGGTTTTTAATGACTTGTATATTTAAAAAAATATTTATTAATGTAAATAAATACATTTAATTAATATTAAATTTATTTGTGATATTTCTCGAGTTTGGTACGCTGGAGACATCGATGAGCTTGTCATGATTGGCCTATAGTAAAGTTGGCTAAATGTGAATCCGTTTATTTATAAGCGTGGTTTCTGATGATACTTTACTTTACCTGGTCTTTCTTTGTCTCTGGTGACCCACGGGCTGGCAGCTTCCTCGCTGAAAAGATTAGTATTGAAATTCAACGAGGAAATGCTGCCAGTGTTTTGGGCACCATGCCACTGGACAATGGCCTGGAGGAAATTTTTATATTGTAAGGTTTGTATAATTTTTATTATATTTAATTTGTTATTTAGATTTAGTTTATTTTTTAGGTTAATTATTATATTGTAATTCTTTTATATTGTTTGTATATAACTTCGAATAAAAATTTCTTTACCTGGTTACATTTTTGGTTTAAACTTATGAAAAAAAAACCGAAAGTAAATAATATTTTCTACATTATTATAATGGGTCTAAAAAGTTTCTCGCGTTTAAGTAGCGAATAAAAATATGAATATAAAAAGGCGTATGTCCATTTATTATCCCTTAGATATCCTAAAAATGGCCGGTAATAAATTTTAAGCTATTTGAAGGCTCTCATAACAGAGTAATAAAGTGGGTGAGGGTTGACCTATATCTGATAACTGGGCTTTCGGTCTTAACCTATACTATATATTAAAATGATTCTTTGTGAAATAATATTATGGTTTAGTAAACTTAAACATTACTTAAAATAGTAAAGCGAAGGAAGAGTATTAGGGACACATCTATAGATACATCATCACAGTATAGCGTGCTGCAGCTCGTCATGCAAGCCAAGATACAACTCTAGAAGACCGGAGAGAAGACGCACGTCTTGGCTCAAGAACCTCAGGGATGAGCACCCGATCCTTGTTCCGGGCAGCAGTCAACAAAATTAAAATCGCCTTATTTTCAGCTGAACCTTGGAGACAAATTTGAAAAGTTATTGAAGGTAATTTAATAGGCTTAACAATAATATATACTTACTTCATACATCTTCATATATAGCATAATATCAATATACTAAATACTATTAATACACATTATTATACATTAACATACATATATACTACTTACTAACGCGAGCTATATAAGAAGTGTAAATACATCAGTTTTTTAAATGCGGATGGAAACACTGGACGAATTCGTGCATCGTCTGGCGGCTGGCATGTTCGCGCCCAGAAGCGACAGATTTTCCACTTATGTGAAACCTGGCCCCTCTGCACGCCCGTCCGCCAGACGCCAGACAATGCTACGCTCGTCACCTGCTACCAATCACGGAGTCGTAATCCTGCCTGGCTCGTATACTTCAACCTTTAATGATTACCCTATGCCCTGTCCGTAGTTACGGAAAGCGAACTCAACCTCTGTAAGAAGGCAAATACCTTGACACAGATTCCCCACTCCCCCCTGCGGGGGGTGTGAGAAGACCATGTAGTAGTAGTTTTTTAAAATATGATCTGGTAGCTGATAACAGGAAGATCGTTCCATAAATTAGTAGCAACTACTACAAAAGAGTTAGAGACAAATGAAATGTGATGTAAAGGAACAGATAGAAAGGAGTTGTGAGAAGAGCAGAGAGATTTGTCATGGCTTAATCTGTGGGCATCCAAGATGGTGCTTCGCTTGTGATGCAGGGGATAACAGTCGCAGAGGAGATGGGCTCGTATTTCAGACCTCGTGCGTCGACACCCTCGCCGCGTCGCATCTCAGGGGGACAGCGCATAAAGCCCCCCGCAGCGGAAAATGCGGAGTCCGGCAAGCAGCGCAACTATGTCAAAGTCAAAATATCTTTATTCACATAAACCTATTACAGGCATTTATCAAACGTCATTAATTTAATTATTTTGAATGATTTTACTCCTGCTAGTAGAAGACTAAGCAGCAAAGTCGTCCGATAAGTAAGCTGTTAGCAGAAGACCAGCAGCTTAACAGATTCCAGTGACCTGCTAATATTAAATCTGACTTAGAAAGGAATCTGCAAGGAAAACTCAGCTATATCAGATTTACAAAATAAAACATATACAGAACTGCACCACAACTAAATGTTACATTAAAAATAATTATATTATAATAATAAGGTAATAAAAAGTATTACTGTATTACAATAAACAGTATTAACTAATTAGTCAATAATGTATTAAGTAACTAAACTATGTACTGTGGTTATTTTAATATACTTATTAAAATATTACATATTTGTGCCGTTTGCTGTAAAAACTCTGGGCCTGAGTCCAAGCTTAAAAAAGTTTTTAAAAGACATAACACCGAGTCTTGTCGTCTACTCCAGGGACAAGAAGGCTGGCCCTTTGTTCGCCCAAAGAATCAGTATTGCAATTCAGCGGAAATGCAGCCAACGTTCTTGCCACCATTCCACGCGGACGTACCCATAAAGAAAAAGATCCGAAACTACTATTTTCAGTTTTTTCATCGTTGTACATTTCAAGTTGTAAAAAAAAAGCCCAAAATAGTTGATGTAATTGAAATAGGTAACAATTGCAACACTTTTTGGCTATTCCTAGATTCCAGGATAGTAGATTTGCATAAGCTTAATATTTACTCTCTCATATCTCTGCTAGATGAACAGCCGAAAACTGTGCCAAACTTAGTGTAGAATACAGTTAAAGTTAGGTTGGATGATCACTTAGTTCAAAGGTATTTTCCGGTGGTGACCCCGAACCGACCACGTGTTCAATTGCCCTAAATTAGTGAAGGTTTGTAACAGTAACCTACACCACTTCACTTCTATATTATCCGTACTAATATTGTAAATATGAAAGAAGCTTTGTCTGTCTGTATGTGTGTATTTCTCTTTGTCTCGGCTTTACGCCTTTATTTATTTATTTATAAACTTAAAAGTCATGTACAAAGGCGAACTTAATGCCTTTGAGAGTGTGGTACAGGCGGGGTGCATTAAAATAAAAATAATATTACATTTAAATAAATTACATACTATTACGTATATATATATCTCTACGTAATAGTATGTAATTTATTTTATGTAATATTATTTATATATATATATACTAAAACAATGATATTATATTACTACATATCACTAAATATATAATTATATTAAAATTATAATTTTCAAGTTTTTTTTTACAACATACCTGTGAGCACACGACCATATATATGTATTTATATGGCTGTTCTACGACTATACTACTTAGATGATTGATCATTGGATCTCTAGAATGGATATAGCGTATATAATATATATAACTATACTTTTGGCCCATCATGGCAAGTGGCAAGCTCGTCGATGACTAGTGTACCAAACTCGAGAAATATCATAAATAACTTAAACAAATTTGTGTCCCGACCACGAATCGAACCTCGTACGTGTCTCAATAATTTATTTAATTTATTTGTGATAATTCCCGAGTTTGGCTCGCTAAAGACATCGATGAGCTTATTATGGGCCTATAATAAAGTTGGCTATTAGTGAACCAGCTTCTTCAACAAAAAATAAACAAGATGTGGTTTCTGACCAACCGAAAGGGATACGGTCGTGTAGATACCTTTATTAGCGGATTTTTTTTTTTTTATTTTCTTATTTTTCTATTTATCTTAATATAGGTATCTGAAAGTGAAACTATGTCCAATATGTCCGTAATTTTATATTATTGATAGACTACATTTACTACAAAGTATAATCAGAGTCTCTGAAATTATTGGATTGTGCGAGAGAGAGGGATGAAAAAAACGTAAAACCCTCTTATCTTATGCTTATAGTACAAATTAACATTAATTAAAATTATTTGTTTAACTGGTTGTTAATGTCCCCAAACTTACATAGTTTTTTTTTTATTTTTTATAGAAGTTGTATCGATAAATCATCAATGATACGCCCCCTGCCTGAAGGGCCCACGCGGGTGGGGGTCGCATGCCCGACTCATCCGTGAAGCTTGCAAGAAATTCATTAAAAATATGTATATAATAAAAAAATACAAACAAAAAACGCCGCGCCACAAAAAACACGTGTGGGAGTTTGCTATTTTAAAAACAACTTAACATAGAAATAAAGGAAATTATGATGTGATCAAAAAAATGAAATAAAGCAATAAAAACAATGTTTTTGCAAAGGAACCGGACGTGCTTTGAATAAGAAATCTCCTTTTTGGGAAAAACCTTTTTCTAAATATTTCCCTTTTTGCGACCTAAAAGTAAAGTATTATCACGACTGTAATGTAACCGTAAGATTATTTTTTTATCGTCATCCACTACTGGATATACTCATTGGCTTGCCCCAAGCCTTGCCACTGCATTCGACGAGTACGTGGTATCCACTCTAATACCCGTTAGCTCCATCGCTTGTCGGTCAGATCTACGGTATATGTGTCCGGCTTATTGCCAATTCTGTGTGTTAATAAAAAAGTTATGTCAGTAATTCTATAGTTTGTTGAGCGACCTTCAAATTATAGATGAGACCCATTGTCAGTGTGTACATCTCTGCTGCGTTCGTTATTATCGGTAGGATGCACTGGCTGAAGACCTTCTTCTTGTCGCCCATACACAACTTTACTGTAGGCAAATCATGATAAGTGTCAAGCTTGTCGATATCTCTAGAATACTTAAGGAATCATCATTACAGCCCCTAGGACACAGAGTCCTAGACCTTAATCCTAGATCTTAACTGACATTTACATTTATATTTTTATTTTATATTTCGCTATACAGAGGGGAAATGTTGCCAGTCTCCTTGGGACTATCTCGGATAGGACGTCTCTAGAGGACATTTTTTATTTATAGTTTAGTTTATTTTTAATTTTATTATTTAGATAGCTTTTAATTTATATTTAATGTACTATAATTAACTTCGAATAAAATTTAAAATAGTATTTTTATTTTTATAATTGTGTCTGTCTTAGCTTATAGTATGACAATGCCTATATACAGTAGCTATTATCTTACCTGACATTGACATTTATATTCTTATAATTGTGTCTGTCTTAGCTTATAGTGTGACAGTGCCTATCTACAGCAGCTATAATGTTAAGCGTTATTCTGTATTTATAATTTTGTTATTTTATTGTTTCTCTTTCCAAATGATGGTTATCATGTACTGCTCCAGATTCACCAATATGTACCTACTATAAAATGACTTGACGAGCGTCTGATGTTAATTAATAAACGATTCCATAAGTTAGTGTTAGTAGAACCGGTACCGACTCAAATGAATGTTACTATGAAAATTAATAGTATTTTTGTTTTCTTCGCTAGGAATTGTATCCGCTAACCTCGCGTCGAAATCTACTGTTTTAACCGCTAAACCACGAAAACAGGGACCGACCTTTTACCTAAAAATAAATGTCGTATAGTGGCGTACTTCTCGGCCGATTTGCATAATGACTATATGAAGTAATACCAAGCGTAATAACAGAAGAGAACATGTGTTCCACACATTTTATGATTTCAATGTAACATTTCATATTACAGGAACTTTAGTAAATTTCCACTTTAACCCTAGAAAGATTAATTGATCTCGCTCACAGCCGAGAGACGAAATAGAGAAAGAGAAATAAGCGATCGTCGAAACTGTAGGAGAGGTATTGCCAGAGCAACAAAACAGTGGCACTTATTGAACAAAAGTAATCTTTCGGAAGATTCAATAGATCTATGCAAGAGTTGGTTTGAAAACACTAGCTAGAATGCGCTATTGTTAAAAAATGGCAGCGATATATCTGGATATTTCGGGGGCGCCTTTGAGATGCAACTTATCTTTCTAGGGTTAAGAGGACTTTATTAAAAGATGTTATTTGCAGTTTTCGAAATGATGAATATAATATTACATGTTTAACAATTTGTTTATCACTTTATTATTTTAGCCAATCACGAGAATAAGCTCGTACAGAAACTTTTCTCAGAAGTTATGTTTTTGTTCGACAACATCTACAAAATACAATGACAAATAAATACCTACAAAAGTTGTATTTTATTGAAAAGTACTAACTACTAATGAATGAAGAAGTTACCTTTGTAGCTAATTAAAAACAAACCAGTAGTCCGCAGTCAATGGTCCAAGTAATTGTTTTCCTTAACAAAAGTTGGACGGACTGGAGCTGGTATTGTAACCCCTTAGAGCGTTTAAAATAAAGCAGATTTAACATAGACATACATGTATGTATGTTATTTATTTAAAAAACGAAATTCAACTTAATCTCCTCGCTTTGATATACAAATATATCATTATTAATGGATTAATAAAATATAATTTATATTAATACTAAAGATAGGGATATAAATAAGTCCCGTCCGCGTGGAATGGTGGCAAGAACGCTGGCTGCAATTCCCCGCTGAATTCCAATACTGATTCTTTTGGCAAAGAAAGAGCCAGCCCATTTGTCACCAAAGGAGACGATAAGACGCGGTGTTATGTCTTTTAAAAACTTTTTTGCGCTTGGACTCAGGCCCAGAGTTACTACAGCAAACGGCACATATATGTAATGTTTTAATATACTTACATACTTGCGCCGCTTGCTGGACTCCGCATATATTAATATTTGTTTAATTGGTATTATAGAAGTATGTATATTTTTTAGAAGTACAGTTACAATGAATTTTAAAAAAACTAAATTATTAAATAAACTAAAAACTATTTTTTTAAACATATTAATTACTATTAATTAAGTTTGACTCCAGTTGCTAACATTCATGGACCTCGTGCGCCACTTACCATCGGGTGGGCGCAATGTCACATGTCATGCTAGTATAAAGAAGAAAAAAACAGCTAATTCATTGAAAATGCCGAATCCGGATGCAGTTATGTTATACCGATTAGAATAATTATATTTTACACGCCACAATAGTCCCAAATGACAACATATTGTCGCTATTAGATTTCATTATATTAGAATAAAAATAGGAAAACTGCCTTCTGGAGCCCAGTTTTTTTTTCCAGAAGGCTGTGCTCACTAACTGAAATTATTTGATTATGATCCAATAAACGTTATTTTATTTTTTATTATTAAAAAAAAATGTATTGTTGGCCCACCCTAGTATATATGTCCATGAGATCCGACAGACAACGAACGGTTGTAATAGCTCATTCTCTACGTCTAATACAGCAATTAGGAAGAAACAGAAGAGAAACGACTTGCTTTTCTTTAATGACGAACCTAACAAACAGATATCGTCTTCATTTCCTATAGAAATAATTGCTATTTACTTTCATTGTTTTATGCTTTTATAGGAAAAAAAACGAATAATTATTTTGTGATATTGATTGTTCATAATCAAAGCCCAATGAATAAAGACAGAAAATCGTGAGTTCTTCGCGCCATTTTGCGTGGACATGTCAAGTGCAAGTTTTTGTTCTGTAAATTAATTTACTGTGGATGTTGTTGGTCAAAAGTGGTGTTGTTTTGTTTAATAATGTGCTACAATGTAAATAATTACGGAAAACGATAAATTGTACTTTAAATATGGGGCACAAGTTGCAGTTAATTTTTTGCGGTTTTCCCGCGCTGTCAACTCCCATACTTACCCGACGTGTTTGAGCTATAATGCGCGAGTGACTCCAAGAAAAGCATAAAATTCTGCATCATCTGGAATTTGATGATGACCTCATTAACTCATTAAAAAGAAAGATATATTACTACTACTAGGCTAGACCCTTTGCCTTCCCTATCATCTCATTCATCATCCATCGGGAGAAAAGAACAAAAAAAAATCGGGACGCGCTATATAGTTCATTCCAAAATTCTGAACCAATAGACAACTACACGTAGTCAATAGTCACACACGCAGTTGCATTAACATGGCTTAAAAGTAAAGTAAAGTATCATCACGACCGTTTTCCTTTCGGGGTGGTCAGTAACCACGCTTATAAATAAGCGGATTCACATTTAGCCAACTTTACTATAGGCCAATCATGACAAGTGGCAAGCTCGTCGATGTCTCCAGCGTACCAAACTCGGGAAATATCACAAATAAATTAAATATTAATTAAATGTATTTATTTACATTAATAAATATGTTTGTGTCCCGACCAGGAATCGAACCCGGTACCTCCGACCGCTAGACCACGGAGGCTTAGCTGGTGGAAATACCTCACGGCTTAATCTCGCTCGCCTTTTCACATTCTTAAGTTATTTATTTTTTGTGCAATAATGCATTTTTTATTATTATTATTATTATTTAAGTGCGTCAGTTAGACTTAGTTTGCTGGTTCCGCGCGTAATGTCGTCGTACCGTATCTTCCCCTTCAATAAATTAATATGTCATTTCATTTTCAAGTTAGTGTAAAATAATTATGTATGGATTAATAGACTTTAACTCTAAAGTGAAAATGCTTTTTTAGGAAATTATTTCTTTTGAAATGAATTGAATTTTGAAAAGTTGCTTTTCTTTACTTATTTAAATTAAATAGGTTGGATTGTTTAGTACACTCCAGAGAAAAGAGAGAATACGACGGCTTTGTATTTCGTATGAATGCTAAATAACATATTTACATAATTCTAGTCATAAATTAAACTTTAATTTTACATAAAATATTCTATTTTTTATGTCAAATTATATTTTATTTCAGACGTAATTTAAAGCTTGTTAATATTTGATATTTGAGACTTTTTTACGTAAAATTTTACTAGATTTTACTAGGTCTGCCGTCAATACATTTATGGAACGAGCTTCCAAGACGGCATTAACGGAATCATACAGTATTTGGTTGGGTAGGGAGAGAAGTAGAATGGTGGATGGTGAGCGTATTATCGCGCAATAGAAAAAAAAGGAGGCCTCCTTTTCTTAAACCAGCCAATTGTCGGTCGCAAGCCCGAGACACCATTCTTCTCATCTCTTACCCACACACGATGGACCCGGCACCCGCACGGTGAATCCATGGAAATTTGTCCTCTTGTCTTCATTGGATTTTTATTTTAAGTTAGTTATTTTATTTAAAGGAATACTCTTATTATTATTAAAACATTAAATTGTTTTAAGTGAGAGGAGAATTCAAAGAATTCACTGTGCGGGTGCCGGGTGCATCGGGTGTGGGAAAGAGATGGAAGAATGGTGTCTCGGGCTTGCGAGCGACAATAGGCTGGTTTGAAAAGAAAAGGTTTATTTTATTGCGCAATAATACGCTCACCATCCACCATTCCACTCCTCTCCCTACCCAACCACAACTGTATGATTCCGTTAATGCCATCTTGGAAGCTCTTCCGATAAATATATTGACGGCAGACCTGCTGAGGCCCGATTATTTTAGAAATGGTGCAAATATATTGCTGGAACTCCTCTCGCACCAACTTCCACTGCGTAAAGGTAAGTCTTGAACCCATTCCTGATCATTTATTCTGTGAGATCATAATATTTATTCGACTTCAAGTTGTGGTCTATTATTATAATTTTAAATAGGAATTCTTGTCACAAATTAATAACATGGTTGTTTAATTAATGCATTTGAAGCGTCCTCACGTTTTGCTGTGGTTGGATCGTATAGTCGGAAATAGAGCACACGACTATTTTGAACTCTTATTTATAGGGCCTTTTTCAGAGCTGTCAACTTCAATCTAAGTATATTATTAAACAAAGGAAGTTCATATCGCTTTCATGACAAGCCCACGCGTAATAGTAGTAGATAGATAAATTATTTATTGCACAATAAACAAAAACACATTTAAATGTACATAGGCAAACTCAATGTCGAGTGACATTTTCTAACAGCTAACCTTGGGACTGTGAGTGTATTAAATAAATAATTTAAAATCAGGATAAAAAAATAAATAAACTATAACTAGCAACTAAAGCTAAAATACTTATACACTAATATATAAATATATAATAACACAAGTACATATAATATATTATACCAATTTACAGAAGTTATATCGACTCGTCTTGCTTTTATGAAAGTGTAAGGTAAATTTATTTCATACAAAACCTTAAATTAAATAAACTATATTACAACAAAATATAATTTAAAATAAAAAAATAATAATAATACATAGAAAATAAAAAATAAAGACTTACAAAAAAAATAGCTCCTCCAAATCGCTGTCTTGTGGCATGGTGCCCAATACACTAGCAGCATTTCCCCTTTGAATTATGATAATTAATTTTTGGGAGAAACAACTGCCAGCCCTATTGTCACCAGAGACGTCAATGAGCCTTGGAACAATTTCTTTATAAAAGGCTTTCAGTTCCGATCCCCACATGTGAATGGTAAATATTTTTTTAAAACACTAAAGTAAGGGTTTTTTCGAACGTTAAGTGGAAGCTGGTTCCACTGGAGAGCTGCTGATACTGTAAGGAATCTGTATATTATAAAATAAAATTTGCTACTTCAATAGCAAGTACTGTATTTTTCATATTTGTGCCTATATTGATTCTTACTTATTGACTGTCCTTTCCGCGTGTTACAATATTTGTAAAGCCCCTATTTCTCACCGCGTTAATTGTGCCTCTACGGAAGAGCCTCGGGCAATTTCCTCCCTCTTTCAGAATAAAGGATACCATTGCCCCTATTTATTGCCAAGAGGTCATTCAATGATGTTTAATGGACATTATATATTTTATTGATACATTTTTTACCCAACTGCGCGACTCAAAGAAGGGTTATGTGTTTATCGGCCTATAATAATAATAATTATTATTATTTATTTTGTTCACAATATTTGCCTTATAATTAGTTTCACCAATGTATCTTAAGTGTTAACAGGATATGATCTACAATATATTACAGGCAATTAACAAATTATTGGAACCCGAACCCCTGTATAGAAAGTATACTCGTAATATTTATCTTTTGAATTATTGTATTCAGAATTTAATTTTTAATTTTAATTTAATTTTGATTTAATTTTTAATTTAATTTGAAGTTATGTAAATTATAGATTTAGTGTAATTGAGACCCCACAATACCGGCCTTCCTAGTGTGTGTCTCCAAAAGAAAAACATGTACATACGATTTTATTGGAAATAAACGATTATTATTATTATTAATAATAATATACTTCTGGACCACAGAGGTTAGTTTCCATACAAATATGGAAAACATTTTTTTATTTAAATTTAAAATCAAATATAAACATGCAAAATAGTAATTAATAAAACATAAAATAATATTTATTTATTTAAATTCTTTAATGCACTTAAAAATAGTACAGAGCCGAGCTATAATGCCAGTAGGCATTCTTTACCAGCTAACATTGAGGATCGAGTAAGGTGATAGGCAGGATGAAAAAAAAAAAGAAATTTTAATGATACAGTTAATAAGTTACTTAACTAATTTTAATATACTACACATTATACCTAAACACATAAACATACATACATACAATTATACATACAAGTACATCATATACATTATAACTTAAATAAATACACTGTTATTTAAATAGTGTTTTATTCTGTTTCTCCAGGAACGATGTGGTTATTAAACGTTTAAAGACGCTGACAGACTGTGCACGTCTAATGGTCAAGGGCAGCTTATTCCACAATAATAATAATGTATGTATGTATGTTTGTTCCTTTGTGGCGCATTGGATTCTAAACGCGTGGTCATATTTTGATAATTATCGCGTCAATCGATTCGTTTTAAACACGCTAGTGTCAAATATCAGTAAGGCGACAACCAGACGCCATATTGTACAAAAAATATGGGGGGTATCGTCGAATAGGTATTTAAAATCATGTTTAGGTTTCTCTTATCATTTTTTATTTCGAGTAACCATTTAGGATAGTTTGATGTTTTTTATTTATTAATATCTCTCTTAATAAAATGACAAGCTTGCGAAAATTACCATGTTATAAAAGACTGCGACAATAAAAATACCCGACAGCGTAAAAATGAACTTTAATTAAAAACTGAAAAGAAATAAATAAAAACTAAAAAGATAAAAGAAGCCCAATGGTTCCTACGCCAAAAAAATTCTTAACCGTTTAACTACTTAACTATGAAATTGACTTTTTATATGAAAAAAGTAAAACAAAAAAAGTATATGAAATTACTCGTATATATTTAATTAATCGAACTATGTACGGTCAAGGATTTAATAGGTGGTAGGCGGATTGATGGTGGTAATTTGCCCAGTCTGCCAGGGCGGGGAAGTATCCACCGTTCGTGCCGATAAACTCGTAAAGTGTATTCGTACGTTTCGAGATTAGACTCGAATTGCCGTCATGCTCAGTCAAGCCGGCATAATGTTAGGGACTGATGACTGATACCCACTTATCACTTTTAAAAGTTTTTAGAAATCACGACACACGTTTTCACTCACTTGATGGTAAGTGGCGTGCGAGGTCACTCATGACATTATGTTGTTTAATTAATCTGGGAAAAAAAAAATCCATTGGTATCATTTTAAATGCTACACAAGCGCCACGGCTATCTTGAGTGGTGGTCCCAACTCTACTTTGAGTTTGACATTTTTATTCCTCGAGCGTAGTGACGTGCCGAGGCGTCTCTTCGTTACGCTGTTAGTTTACAGCTGGAAGGAATAATTGAGTGAAGAAGCCGTGGAGGAAGCATCTAAGAATACAGGTGTTAGATAGTAATAAAATTTTTAGTATTGTGTTATTTCTTTAACTGTTTTAATAGTAAACATTTACAGCTATAAAAGGATTATATTGGAAAGCAAAAGGAGTTGTAAAACCTCGGCGATGTTGTGAGAATAACACTGAGATCCATAAAGCGTGTTCAGTCTTTACTTTCATAGAAAATAAAATTAATACTATGTAATTAATTGTTTTTTATCAGGCAACTAATGGCCCCTATATTATATACAGGGTTTTTGGAAGGGAGCTGTACATACGCCTAGGGTAGAAACTAGGGATAGTCTGCTACCTACCCCCGCCCAATATATTGACCTTGGCCTCAAGGTTTTTTTTAATTTATTTTTATTTTTTATTTAATTTTTTGTGAATTTATTAATATTATACCTTTATAAGTATCTATAATATAATATATTGTGAGTACGGGTGGTTTGTAGTATTGATTATTGTACTCGTGGATGCATTTTAGTGGAGTGATGATGAATTGATTTATTATACGCAAGATTTAATTATCTTTGGTATGCATATTTGTTCTTGGTAGGTTTTTTCTAAATCCACTTTAGTTAATATCCTTATTTATAACTTTAAGTCGATAGTTTTTATTTCTTTTTACTTGTATTTAGTTTAGCATGATTTTTTTTATTTTTTATTGCTTATTTTAGTTTTTTTTTCTTAAATGTTTTTATGATTTTTTTATTTATTTCTTTTGCTTGTATGTACATAGTTTAGCATGACTTTATTTATTTTATTTTTGTTAATTGTAGTTATTCTTATTTTAAGTTTTATATTAAACTAGTTTTTTTATTTTTTTCTCTTTGCATAAGTAGGTTTTTATTTTGCCTTGATCGTCCATAACCTATTGTATAAACCAATTGTTGGCTTTACTTATTATATACAAATTAAAAAAAAAATACAAAAACGTTTATTTGTTCCCAAAAATTGTTTACATAATTTTTTGGAGGAACTCTGATCCCCAGACTAGAATTCTCTGGGTTAAGCTGAGGATCAGTTTCTTCCTTGGTTACATTTTATTATTTAAGACTATAAATTTTATGCCTCAATATTATTTTAGTTTTATTATTTATTAAATCAATTTATCATGCCATGCATTATACTATTATTATATTATATTATATACATATTATATTATACTATATTATATTCAACCATATTTATTTTATGACTATTATTAAATTTATTAAATTATATATATATATATATATAATATGTTTAAAAATGTACTCTTTGTTAAGCTGTGGTTTATCGAAATAAATAAAAATATATATTATTATACTTGCACGACATGTAACCTTGCGCCCACCTAATGGTAAGTGGCGCGCGACGACCAAGAATGTTAGCAACTGGAATCAGACACTCATGACTGACATCAGTCCCTAACACTATGCCGGCTTGGCTTTGCATAACGGTAATTCGAGCCTGATCCCGAAACGTGTCGACACACTTTACTGGGTTTATCGGTACGGACGGTGGATACTTCCCCGCCTCGGCAGACTGGGCAAATTACCACCATCAGTCTGCCTACCACCTATATGTTGTTCTCGTTAAAAGTATGATGTCAAATGCCGATTTTTACTTTCAAGAAGAACTAATATTGTAGGTTTGCCATGGTGATTTTATATAAAAATAACACCGCTTAAAACAAAACTTACTTAAATAACAATAACTCTAAATAATAATATTAATTAATTTAAAGCTTTTGTACCCATCTGGTACTGTGACCACCTTACGAGAAGTACGACAAGCTTCAGTGGACGGCGCTGGCGTTCCTGTTGGGTATGGAGCAGAGGGAGTAGGTGCTGCGCGGGCTCCAGGAATATTGTTGGTGCTGCGTGAAGCAAATCCACAAATGTATTTGCACAATAACGAGCGGCCACATTTCTTTCCTCAGAAAAATTGACTGACTTGGTTAATGCTGTATTTGACTGTGCAGCTGTGCAGCGGTGGAATGCTGCGACTGTTCTTGGCACACTGCCACATGATCAAGTCATGTGTAAACATTTTTATATATAGTTTAGATTTTAGTTTTATTTTTAATTTAGTTAATATATTATTATTACCCAAATTTTTATTTTTATTTTAATCATTGTACTGTTTTTATTCTTAATAAATATCTTTAAGATACATATACTACATACAATAAGTACTTATATACTTTATAGGGAGCTGTTGTAGTAATGCAAGTAGACCATTATTTTAAAAAGTTTTCTGTTTGGCCTTTGTCGAATCTCAACGGCCAGATTGTACCAAACTGCCTCTGTGGTCTAGCGGTTAAGTCCGTGAATTTAGACTCGGAGGTACCGGGTTCGATTCCTGGTCGGGACGCAAAATTTTTTATTAATATATTTGTGGTATTTCTCGAGTTTGGTACGCTGGATACATCGACGAGCTTGCCACTTGTCATGATTGCCATATAGTAAAGTTGGCTAAATGTGAATCCGCTTATTTATAAGCGTGGTTTCTGACCACCCCGGAAGGTAAACGGTCGTGATGATACTTTACTTTACTAGATTGTACCAAAGATTAGCAGCAGCTACAGCAAATGAATTGCAGCCAGAAGTTATGATATCATGATGATCATAATAGGAAAATTTTAATCAAGTATAATTACGCTATATACATTTGAGCTAAAGAACGCCTGCGGCTGGCGACCTTCTTTTCCTCTTTAAAGAAACCACAATCAGAACGCCTTGTTGAGAAACTGCGACCCAACAAAAGAGACCTACTTTATTTTCCAACTGAGAGAATGTAAAGCCACAAGAAACATTTATAACGCACTCCCGAACACTATCCTTTGACTTTGCAGGTAACAGAGCGAGGTATTCCGAGTAATTTTCAAACTACCCACTTTTACAAATATTACGAATATACTGCCGTTGAACAATGTTATTACTATCACGATACTACGTGGTGCTGGCAGTGAGAAAATATCACTTATCTTCATTACTAATAAAGAACGAATGAATTATTAGTCGATCGCTAAGTCTTTGCAGTCAAGTAAAGTTCTAACGACATTAACCTATATGCCGCCTCAGTGGTCTAGTGGTAACAAACGTTGCCGTGAACTCGGGAGGTCGTGGGTTCGATTCCCACCGGGGGTAAGTTGTACATAGTATAATTTTCTCGGTCTAGGTGTTTATATGTATATATTTACAAAAATAAAAGTATAATATGTAGTTTTTCAACCATCTAGTTTCAGTAACACAAGCCTCGTAGCTTACCACGTAAATTAGATGGCGCTGTGTTACCTGTCTGGAAATATTTATTTATTATTTATTATTAACTTATATATGCCCGTAATTATTTAGATCATTAATGTCCGCCATAATCGGTTATATCTTAAGATACACAGAAAGGACATTGTTAAGTTATTTAAGAAAACAAGGCAAGTAGAATTTTTGATAGGGGAACAACCCGCTGGGAAAATATGGCGAATTTAAATTAAAACAACTTGCTACAAACACAAGAAGAATATAATTTGAAAAAGACTAAATATATCCATAAAAAGTTAGGAAACATTTATTGTTTAACCCATTTCTTACAGGCCTTTGTGGTTTTATTGTTACACACTGCACTTCGATGACTTACTACCAAACTTGGTATATCTCTAGGTATTATAGACGTAGGTCCTGGATGTATTTTGGGTGTACCATACCCTATTAGAAGAGTTCTACAACAAATGTATTTTAAAAAAATAAGGTAGTTGTGTTGGGGCGTTGGCGACTCTTTAGGCATACATAGGTTAAGCCTGCCTCTTGTACATAGTACAATAAAGTGATATGATAGTATGACGTTGGTCCCTTGGGAACGGGGACGGCTCCGGTGTGGGACGCCACGTGCGTCGACACCCTCGCCGCGTCGCATATCAGGGGGACAGCGCATAAAGCGGGAGCCGCGGCGGAAAATACGGAGTCCAGCAAGCGGCGCAAGTATGTAAGTATATTAAAAGATTACATATTTGTACCGTTTGCTGTAGTAACTCTGGGCCCATGGAGTCCAAGCGCAAAAAAGTTTTTAAAAGACATAACACCGCGTCTTGTCGTCTAGGACTGGCTCTTTCTTCGCCCGGAGAATCAGTATTGCAATTCAGCGGGGAAATGCAGCCAGCGTTCTTGCCACCATTCCACGCGGACGGGACTTAGGTATATCCCTATCCTTAATATTAATTTTATTTGATATGTTGTAAATATTTTTTTCGAATAAATGTATATTATATAAAGTGTTTAAATAAAATAATTATTATTAGCAATAATCATGACCCATATTTTATAATATAAAATATCTATACCTACTGGGTTATATAGCGAGGGTCGAGCTATTATCCTTGGTAGAAGCGTCTAAATTCAAGTCTATTTATTTTCCGCCACTTCCCCTCGAGGCGACACGGACAAAACGTTCCGTCGATAAAGTGTTTATTGTCAACATCTGTATTGTCTATTACTTGCTTCGTCAATGGAAATTTTATTACTGTTAAAGACATGAAGTTGGAGACAGTGAGACCTCGTAGGGGATAGAATGGAGATGGTTGCTGGTGGTGGTTGGTTGAGGATATGTCTTGCGTACTATAGGATCTACAAATTTAAATCTGTCATCTAGAGATGTCACATCGTAGTGTTGTAAGTCTACACTACACAAGCTTCGTACACTAAATTATAAATACTCATCGATAGGAAACTTACGTTCAGGAACGATAAAGCCAAAAGAGTCACAATATCACATTCTCGTCAGGCACTAATAGCACCTAAACTGAAAATGGCTGGCTTCATAGGATCTTTTAAGTATATTGCGTCAAAGGTGTGGAATAATATACCACCTCCGATGCAAAATATAATAACACAAGCTATGAAAACTATAAAAATAAATGGCTTAGCGAAAAGCAGGTGGAAACTGGATCCAAGCTGTAAGCTCTTAATATTAGAATTATATAATTGAATTATTATGTTTTTTAAATTTATTTTCAGTTAATATTAGCACCAAGCATGAGTATCATACGAACCTTGTTTATATTTAAGTATTAACTCGTAATAGTATATTTTAGAGTAGTATATTGTATACAAAACTTTATAATATATGTTTTCCTTGTGGCTAACGTCGTTTTCTTGATGCTTTTTTTCTAGACAAAGGCATAAGAATTCCGGAGCCGCTGTAAAGTCAGCATGCCTTAAACGCAACAAGCACGCGGAGATCGTCATAAATCACTACTTCATCCTATATGCATTCAAAACGATGGGTCTGTGATTTGAGGTGGCTCTGGCATTCTTACGTGAGCTTGGGGAACAACTCCATTTGGCGACGGGTGACTTTTCAGTAGAGAATATTTTGTTCAAAGTATCAGCCTCGCTGTTCAACGAGGGAACGCAGCGAGTGTCCTCGGCACACTACGCCCATAGGACGGTTATCATTTTGAATATAATTTGTAGTATAGTTTATTTTTAATTTAGTGTTTAATTTAATACTATGTTTTAATAAAAAAATTTTTTAAATAAACATTTATTATGATTTTAAATAGATTCTCAGTGACCTCAACTTAGTTCCTGAAGCCAGTACCTTGCATTTTCTGAGGGTTTCATAATAAATATTAATAACATTAATCTTATTCTGTAACTGGCGCTACTCAAAATACCAACCGCGACCGTACAAGCAATTCCTATCTATTTCCATATTTATATTATCCCTAGCTATTTGTATTAAATTAAAAGTATCATCACGACCGTTTCCCTTTCGGTGTGTTCAGAAATAAGCGGATTCACATTTAGCCAACTTTACTATAGGCCAATCATGACAAGTGGCAAGCTCGTCGATGTCTCCAGCGTACCAAACTCGAGAAATATCACAAATAAATTAAATATTAATTAAATGTATTTATTTACATTAATAAATATTTTTGTGTCCCGACCAGGAATCGAACCCGTACCGGGTTCAAACCGAGTCCAAATCCACGGACTTAACCGCTAGACGACGGAGGCAGTATTGTATTGTATTAAATTAAATGTATAAATAAGTAAAAAAAATGGTTGTTACAAAGTATATATATGTCTACACTTAAGTTTGCTTTCCACGTTCAGTTCTGACGGTAAGCTTCAATCTTATCGATGTGTTTATGCAGTAAAGAAGACGCTTCACTGAGTTTTTCGACGACAGAATGCACTCACGTCGCTCCCGGCCTGCCGCGTGCACTCAACCAGCGATGTACCAACATTATTGATCACGAGATCGTGATGTCTGCAGAAGCTACAGTCAGCTGCAAGACTATAAGATTATCTATTTATTAAAAATGTCATGTACCAAAAAGATATACCTACCCCTTTCTTACGTCATAAATTTATAAAGCCATGGATTTTTTTTTGACCGACTCCGTGGTCTAGTGGTAACAAACGTTGCCGTGAACTCGGGAGGTCGTGGGTTCGATTCCCACCGGGGGCAAGTTGTACATTGTATAATTTGTCTCGGTCTGGGTGTTTATATGTATATATTTACTAAAAAAAAAAGTATAATATGTAGTTTATCAACCATCTAGTTTCTAGAGGTCATTATCAAATTCCAGATGCTGCAGAATTTGATGCTTTTCTTTGAGTCACTCGCGGCACCATAGCTCAAACACGTCGGGTAAAATATGGGAGTAAACAGCGCGGGAAAACAGCAAAAAATAAACTACAACTTGTGCCCCATATTAGTTGTAAGGTTTTATTATTATCTACAGTTTTTTTTTAAATGGTGGTAGGCGGACTGATGGTGGTAATTTGCCCAGTCTGCCGGGGCGGGGAAGTCTTCACGGTTCGTGCCGATAAACCCAGTAAAGTGTATCCACACTTTCGGGATCAGTCTCGAATTGCCGTCATGCCCAGCCAACCCGGCATAGTGTTAGGAACTGATGGCAGTCATGAGTGTCTGATTCCAGTTTCTAACATTTATGGACAGTCATTCTAAAATATAAAAAAAACCTTGGCCACAGTCCATACAAATTCCTACAATTCTCGCTTACTTGTCTAGACTTGACTTGTTTATAGACAGAATTTGTAAAATGTAATTTAATTTTACACCAATACATTTTAAATTCCGAATCAATCTATAAAACATAAATTGATATACACAAGCCGCCCCTCGTTAACTTCTTGAATCAACATTTAACCGCTACAAATATTTACATTTCAAATTAAACAATCTTAGGCAGTAATCTCATTTTCTCTGCAAATATAACAACACTCTTTCATGCATTGCCTACTGTTCGAAGACCTGGGCGTACAGTACATATAGCTGGTTTACAAGAAAAGTGTTGGCCTCCTAACAAAACTAGCATTCGCTACACGTAACTACGGGCAGGGCGTGGAAACCTTTATTATAGGTTAAATTTAATACAAGCGGGCGCGGAATGTCAACGTGATCAGGCTATCAAATCGCGCGCCATGCGCCGTGGAACCTCGGGAGGTCTGGCGTGCAGGGGGGCCAAATCTCTCACGAGTGGGAAATTTGACCTCTCTGCCCGTGCGAACATTCCTTTGGCTAGACGGCGCGCGCACGGACTAGTCCAGTGTTTAGATTGTTACTTGTTGTTGCGGCCAGAGCAAAGTCTAACCGCGGGGCGCGGGGTCTGGGGCAGCGAGGCACGAACGGTGGACAGCTGACAGTGCAGCCTACGGCCTTGAAGAGCGAGGTCGCGCCACTCAATACGATTTTTAAAAGTAAATTTCTTAGCCTATGTCTAGGCAGTTAGGGCTTTGCCAATATACTGGTGAGCTGAGAAGAAGTCTTTCATTTACCTGACCATCACTCGTTATTTAATCGTTCGGTATAATATTAACTTTATACAATGTTTCAACCATAAAGTATTATTTTTGTATGCAATATGTGTATTTTCGTGTGAACGCCCATATTTAGTGATTTATTCCATAATTAATATTATGTAATGTATATTGGAAATTATAGTGATTTTAATGCATTTTATTAAATCCCCATGGAAGATAATAAAAGAACTAAGTATGCCTAATGATGACAAAACTTTAATATTTAATCTTCGTCGCCGATGTCGCGTCAACGTTTGTTAGAAAAAGACAGCGTCATTTTTCGTTTGAAACAAAACACTAGCGTAAATACAGACGTGACATGCACGGATATTTCTCGTAATTACCGACGTATTTTGAATTCGGTTGCATTAATTGTAGTTTTTTTTTTTAATTATGTGACATGTTTAGTTATTAGTCGTGGTTTTTGATAAAGGTAAGCGGTCGTTGCGGCGGATATGTGGCGTCACTTTGGCGGACCGCATATGTAACGTCGAAATACGGAAAAGGGTTGGTATGAAGGAAAGCATAGGGACAAAAATAAGGAAAGGCATGCTACGATGGTTCGGGCATGTTGAAAGGATGAGCGATGAAAGATTGACGAACCAGATATATAATGCGAAAGTTGTAGGTAAAAGAGGCCCTGGCAGACCGAGACTCACATATCACGATCAAATAAATAAAACACTGACTGAAGGTGCATTAAAAAGTCTTCGTAACCAAAGGGCATGTATGAAGAGGTTAATGAATGTCGACGAAGCGAAAGAAGTATGTCGTGATCGTGTCAAATGGCGCTCAATTGTCTCTGCCTACCCCGCAAGGGATCTGGCGTGAAGATATGTATGTATGTATGTATGTAAGCATTTTTTAATGTGTTTTTTTATTTAGGCCTATATTCTTGAATAAATAGAGGCAATTGTTTATGATATCGTAATTTATACTGACTAAATGACAAATGATGTCGATTTTTATAATTTATATTCTCGTAAATAATGACTGATGTCTGAAACCCTCTTTGAATAGCGATATTTTTTTATGATTTTAATGTGATGTGTTTTGATACTATGATCATTTTTCAAGGTAACAAGTTAAATAAATAAATAAATATTTCCAGACAGGTCACACAGCGCTATCTAATTTCCGTGGTAAGCTACGAGGCTTGTGTTACGGAAACTAGATGGTTGATAAACTACATATTATACTTTTTTTTTTTGTAAATATATACATATTATACATATAAACACCCAGACCGAGACAAATTATACAATGTACAACTTGCCCCCGGTGGGAATCGAACCCACGACCTCCCGAGTTCACGGCAACGTTTGTTACCACTAGACCACGGAGGCGGTTAAGTCAAACCCATAATTAACTCATTACATTTTGCTGTAATATTAATATAGAAATTTAAAACCGCCATTTTCTAAAATCAAACATTTTTAGTTCCGTCACTATTCTCGCAAACCAGCGTATGTATTCCATCGAGTTGTACAGACAGATTGTGGGGTCATCCAGGCCCGGAGGACTATAGGACCTGGGTTGGGGAAAGGGACATTCCCCCGTTTCCACGGCAGAATCTCTGCGGGTAACCACACAAGGTAATTCATTTAGTGCTGGGGCCGGTATGGTATAACAGCGGCCTTCTCACGAACCCTGGTTTATCAACCACAGCTCTCCCCAATGAGCACTTCTCTAGGAAGTGGTTGGTGGCCCTTAATAAGTTGTAATGCATAAAACATTATGAAAGCCAGCTGTTGGATGTAGGTATTATCAACGAGCTAACCTTTGGAAGAGTGGTAGATATATATAACACCCATTGTTTGAAAAAATAAAAAAAACGAAACTAAGTAAATGATTAAATGATAGAAAAATCTGTCATTTATGGAACGATCTTCCAATACGCCAAAAACGGAATTATAGTATTTGCAAGAGAACCAGAATTTTGAATGAATAAAAAACAAGGCCTGTATACCAGGCATAGGCGGTCACAAGCTTTTTCCATTTCTCTAATACGCAATACGGTATTTTTTTACGTTTAGTCACAATTTCGGCGCATCGCTGCAATCAGCATAGTCGACTGACTATGATTTTGATGCCGCGGCATCAAATCATGGCTCAAACATTTGGTTAGTGGTGTCAGTTCAATTAGAAAAAGTTCTTTAATTGTGACCCCCAAACAGAAGTCTAAACTTAGTCTCTAATTCTACGACCGTAATCGTTAAGCTGGTAAGAGTTAGGGAATAGGGGAAAAATAATTATTTAACGGAAGGGTAGGTAAGGCTATAGAGTGAATAATTGTAGCGGTGCCTCGGTCTCTCGGGTCCAGTACTTGTTAATTAATTGTTGAACTACTAGCATTGCCAGATGATTGCAGAAAAAATCTGTTTTTTTTTTAATTGAATATATGATTTAAAATAAAATAATAAAGTAACAGGAAATGGCCCTTTAAGACTGCCTTTTTATTATTTAAGGATTTGTCAAGAGGTCCTTGAAACCAAATCATTAAAAATTACAACTTATATATTTGACAGTATTATTACTCGTATATTTGATATACCTACATAACATAATTGGTTAATTTACATCACAAAGGACACCATCTTCAAAATTAAATTAACCGGTTTGTACTGGGCGTGCATATAATAGACATTGACTAGACACGACGGACATTCCAGTGAATTGTATAATAATATCATCATCACGACCGTATCCTTTACGGGGTGGTAAGAAACCACGCTACTAAAGAAGTGGAATCACATTTAGCCAACTTTACTATAGGCCAATCATGACAAGTGGCAAACTCGTCGTTGTTGATGCATACCAAAACTTAAGAAATATCACAAATAAATTTAATTTAATTATTTTAATTAATAAATATTATTATGTCCTGACCTGGAATCGACTCTGGTACCGTGGAGTCTAAATCCACGGACTTAACCGCTAGACCACGGAGGCGGTCACATAATATATTTTATTTTATTATGGTAACAAACAGTCATAATACAATTTATATAACAAACAATATACATATAATTAGACCTGGAGTACCAAAACTGTAAAAGAGAACTATACTTATTACATTTAATATAATATATAAGTTCTCATTCAATATTTATTAAGAATCCAACAGCGTTTTAACTTAAATAAAGCCATTAACAACAGCGCTATTCCATTGTGCACGAGCATACGGCCTACTTCAGATGCGTTAATTTGTTTCGATGCGTGACATTGCAGTGCATGCTGCGCACGAATTACACACGAAGAGAAACCGACACGTGTCGTTTTCTCTCGTATATTATGGACCCATGCATGCACATCCTACACACCAACCGTGTCCCACCGTTGAGCTCTGTCTGTGTTTTAGTAGAAGTAATACATATACAAAGCAAAATTAGGTTAACGTATGCACAATAGTACCTTTATAGAGTAATCGCTCACTTTTAGATGTACTCATTAGGGCAGGGGCACCCATAGTGTGCGCATCGGTGCTCTGGTGTGCCGTAGAGAGTATACTCGTACGTTCTTCTTTACTAATGGCTGGTTTACAATTAAAATCGCGCGTTCTCACTCTCTGATGGGTAATAATAATATTTACGACCAACCTTCACAACCAAATGATTTGTTTCAAAACTGGCCATCTGGCAAACCTAATAACTGACCGACTCTTCACTTTCAGATGCGGCAAGCAAAAAAATTTACGAAACATTTTCAATGTTTATAAATTTTCTCCTTCTAATTATTTACTGTTGATTTAATGCATTGAGTTATTTGATTACTTTTTCATTTAACTGCTCTCGTTGTCCTAAAGGTTTTACCGTCATGAAATTTCTAGCAGCATTTGTACTTTGTGCAAATAAGTTTTAAATAAATAATTCACAACTAAGGCTCGGGCACCGGATATAAAAATGTTTATAATAATATTATTTATTATTAAAAGAAGTTTATTTATCTCAAATTACAGTTTATACAATTTACATATATGCAGTACAACGTACTACATTTCTCAAGATCGTTAAACACTCTTAATAGATAGCCAGGCATTCGCATTTATTGATTCATGACATTGTTCATTACTTGCCGGTATCCAATAATTTTTGATTTAAATTTTATCTGGTTAGTGTAAATAGGGTAGGTTTTGGCGAGTTGCCTTTTTATTTGGGGTGGTAAATTAGATGAAGCCGCGCGTGACCTGCATCCTAATATCGGGTTTAATAAATCCCTTCCTAATTTTATGTTATAAAGTTACTGTTACCATATTTAATTTCTAAATAATCCTTTTTGATATTCTGATTGTACTTTTAAACGCTTAGGCCTAGGTACATCTTTGCGGCAACCTGTCGGGGTTCTAATGAGAAAAACACTTTTCTCATTTACATTTGTCATAAATTTAGAATGAATAGGTGTTAGGCGGACTAATGGAGGTAATTTGTCCGGTTTGCCAGAGCAGAAAAGTATCCACAGTTCGTGCCGATAAACCCAGTAAAGTGTATCTACACGTTTCAGGATCAGGCTCGATTTGCCGTCATACCCAGTCAAGCTGGCATAGTGTTAGGGACTGATGTCAGTCATGAATGTCTGATAACAATCATGGACCTCGCGCGCTACTAACCATCAGGTGGGCACAAGGTCACATGTCGTGCTAGTATATCAAATAAAATTAAAAACCATTGTTTCCGGGTTTCGGAAAGCATGTTAATCCGTCTCTCCCAGGTCCACTATAACCAACTCTTGGAATCATTAATTGTCATTAAAAATTTACTCCAGAACCTCGCCGATCCGAGGGGTGGCCGATCTCTAACAGTGGAGGTCTAGGACTATGTGATGATGATAGCGTTTGTGAGTCAAGTTAGGGTTGATTGTCTCCGAGTTTATTGGTGTGTAGGAGCCATAAGCTTTAAAATGTAAATGTATGACTCGCTAATATTTCACGACATGACCTGGTTCGTAAGTTTAGAATGACTCAACTCAAAACGTAAAGTTATTTGAGACGAGGCCGCCAACTGAAGCGAGTCTCTAACTATTTTACTGGGGTTCTCATACACAATATTAAAATGAGATTAAACTATAGAAATTGAAAATTATATGAACATAAAACAATAAAAATATTGGTTTTTAATAATAACCTCTCGCAGTTCTAAACGACATCATCCGAAGGGCTTTTGTCACTGCTGGAGTACCCGCAATCCTAGAACCCTCTTGGATTGTGCGGAATGAAATGAAATGAAATGAAATATTTATTTGTGATTGTTTGGTTACAAATTAAGATGATAATATCCTTAGGAGGCGTACAAATATTAATTTGAGACCTAATACTAATTAAAATTATTCTAAAACTACGGCTAAAACAAACAATTTATTTACATACATTATTCTTATGTTCATAACATATGTCAATATTATATAATATAAATATATGTCAAAATAATACACCTAGATAAGAAAAATAACAAAATAAAATTAAATAATAAAATGTCCTACGTGATTCGCTTATAATTATTATATTCGGTCAATGAATAAAAACTATTTTCCAATAACCGGCGATGTAGTCTTCCACGGAATAATTTATTTGGAGTGATGGCAAGAGACACGACGTAATGACTGTTGGGCCGTCAAAACTTTGCAGGTCTCTGGTGTAGGATGCTACGTGTGTAGATAGTTTTTTTTTAACACATGACATGTGACGCTAATTAGCTAAATCTCACATCCAGGCGACCTTCCCAGGGGCAGGAAGTGCGGCAGTTTCTGCTGAGAACCTAAAACTGCGTAAATATGCCAACCATAGTACATGTTACGAGTTTGCGCTGCTTGGGGCCGAGACGAGAGTTGGGACCATGGGACCTACTTGGCCAAGCGCTCTTGCCTAGGAGTTGTCAAAGCAACTGACGGAATATTCTGGATACAGGAAAGCTGGCAATTATGTCTGCAAAACTTATTAGCGTCGCTATACAGAGTGGAAACAGTTTCCTTGGGACTATCTCAGATGGGACGTCTCTAGAGGATATTTAAATTTTTTTTTTTTTACATTATCATCTGACCCCGACATGGTCATCACGACACGACTCATAATCCCGTCTCATAGTTCCAGCGATTCCAAGATATTCAGATTCGTTCACCCTGTGATCCGCTTGCCAATGGAAAAGCTCCCACTGACGATCAGACAGGCTATCTGTTCAGATTTGTAAACGTTTACTTGCCATCTATTTTTTAAAAAAGCAAAATAGTGTCGTTTATTACATATTTGTTTTGTGTTTTTATTATATTTATCGTTTACTGTTTCATAGTGTGTAGGCTTATTTTTTATTTTATAGTTATATAAATACATACATTTATATTATATATATATTAATTCCTTTTTATTTAAGTAGTTTGTAATTATTATTTTATATTTTGTAAATATTATTTTTTGAATAAATACTCTGGTACTTACCTATTATGTTAGATGCAATTATTATATTAAAATAGTTTTTTATTTACTTATAAATATAATTTATAATATCAGCTATAATTTTGTGAAAAATATAAAGCTATTTTATTTATTTTAAATTGAAATGTATAATAAAATATCAAGGACACAAAAAACTATTTCTGTGATTATCCAATTACGATAGACATTGGTAAAATAAGGCTGCATTTCATCAGTTGCTTGGTAAAGTAACGAAGGTAGCTGTATAGGAAAAGTTCGACGATCAGCGTAGACGTAGTAGACAAGGATCTGCCAATAATTAAATTTTAGCGACACCTTGGTCCTAAAAACATACATACTGAATTGTTTATGTCTGTAAAACTGCCTAATGACTTTTTTAAGTTCCAAGATATTTTTGAATTTCATCTCAAACAATGACAATGACTCGTCTTTAGAGGTGACCCAATATTGGATCTTTTTTTTTATTTCTAAAAAACAAAAAGTCGTGTTGCCGCAAAACTACTTTTCTATTTATTTCTTTGAAATACCTTCCGTACTTAGCGATGCGTCGCGTCGTCTGTCGATAAACATCGAGCACAGTTGTAAAGCGACGGAACGTTGAACTTATCCCAAAAAAGTACTTCCATACATAGTTATTTTGATAAACTGATAAACCAGTTAGCCCAATCCCGCACACCAAATTATTTAACCTGTGTCATAAAAGTTAATATTTTAAAAAAGGACGTGTCTCTTTTCGTTTTTTTTATGTTCTTTATTAAAAAGCTAAAAGTAACATGCGATATAATATATTTAAATAAATAAATTGTTATGTATGTCAGCAACGCCGACTTCGTGATTAGTTTTTTATTAGTTTGGGAGTGAGGTTAATCACAAACTGCTGTCCATCGTATACACATACGTTTAAGAAATTTGAAAGAAAAAAGGAAAAAAACTATTAATTACTTTTAAGTCCTACAAAATTTAAGTACTACTGTTTATTAGTGTGTAAGCGTATTTTGGTATTTTATAGTTATATGTATGTATCTATTCTTTTATATATTATTAGTATGTAGTTTATCATACAGTAATAAAGTATTAAATAATACGGTAAATCATAAAAAAATATGTAAATAATTAAAAGAAGATACCCATTTGAACACTCAAACCAATTGGAATACGATGCTTCTGTCTGCTCCTGCCACCTGAAAATACACGACGCCTGCTAGTCCGTGCAGTCTTGAACTTGAACCTAAAGGAGCGCTGTCCGTAGAATACGATACCATTTAAATGTAATAATACAATTATTTCTTAATAAATAAAATACCTTTGGAGTTATTTAATAATAATACAAAAAAATAGAAGTACAGGTTTTATTTTATACAGTTTAAACAAGAACGAATGCGCGGTTGTGGCTCAGTTGTAAGAACGCGTTCCTTAAATCCTATAAAGGTCGGTTCAAACCCTCCCGTACCAATGAGAAATACACTTTTCTTACGTGCATTTGTCATAGATTTACAAAACCACCGTTCCAGTGCCTCGGAGAGCACGTTAAGCCGTCGGTCCCGGTTCCACTAATACTAACTTTTTATTAATTTATAAATTCTTTACTGCACTTAAAAACTTAACAGTTGAGTGTAAGGGCGAACTTAATGCCTCTCGGCATTTTATACTAGCTAACCTTTGGGAGTGTGGTAGACGATTGCGGGTGCATTAGAAATAAAAACAAATACTTTAACATACATAACAATAATTTACATACTAATACACAAATACCAATAAAAATATATAATAATAATATATACATTTAACTAAATTTATGTAAGAAATACATAACAAAATGAAGGAAAAAATACGTCTGGCCAGCGTGGCGAGTGTAGGCCAAATTCTCCAGATATATATTCTGGAAGGCCCATCTCCAGCAGTGGAGTCTGCGACGCTGTGTTTAAGGGGGTGAAATGATGAAACAAGAACGGATAGTCTCACCTCACCTATCATCCCACACGTCCAGAATGCTGCTGCAAATATAAATAAAAACTTATATATACGTCTATGTCGTCAGAAAAACCTCGCGGATCGCAAACCAGGTCACGCACCAACACACCCGATCTAATTTAACGTCCCCTAAAAACTGCTATCGCCGTATTCTACCGAACAAAATTAGTTCCCACAAGTTGAAATGTTCTAAGGTCTTATTTAGACATACTTTTATTCTCAGAATAAGAAAGCCTAGAAACGAAATACTTATTTATTTATTTTATTTATTTATTTATTCATTCATTTCCACAGCACATTACAGAACATAAAGGTTAGTATATAATTGAGTACAAAGTATAATTTTGCCTGACAGTTATAATTTTGACAGTTTTGTTGTATGAAACTATCGTTCAATACGTTACTATTTTTTTTTATTACACGCAATTTGATCAATAATAAAATAGAAAAATAATATAAAAGTAAAGTAAAGTCATCATCACAACCGTTTCCCTTTCAGAGTGGTCAGAAACCACGCTTATAAATAAGCGGATTCACATGAACTACTTTACTATAGGCCAATTATGACAAGTGGCCAGCTCGTCGATGTCTCCCGCGTACCAAACTCGAGAAATATCACAAATAAATTAAATATGAATTAAATCTATGTATTTACATTAATATTTTTGTGTCCCGACCAGGAATCGAACCCGGTACCTCCGAGTCTAAATCTAGACCATAAATAAATAATAATAATAATCTTTTATTTCCAATAAAATCCTATGTAGGTACATGTTTTAATATTGGAGACACACACTAGGAAGGCCGGTATTGTGGGGTCTCAATTACACTAAATCTAAAATTTACATAAATTCAAATTAAATACTTAAATATAATAATAAATAAAAACAAATACAAATAACACACATTCATACATACAGACAAAGCCTCTTAATAGATAATTTAATATAGATATGTGCTACTATTTTAAATCAAAATTTTCAATAGTGATTGCAAGCACCTGGAATGTGCTATAACTCTTTTGGAAACTTTATAGCATCAATATTTCAGTTAAATTGCTGAACTATCCGCGAATATCATTTATTTCAGGAAATATAGTATAAGTTTTTCGTTGTCCATGAAGTGTTATCCTAACTATTATTTATCCGTTTTATTGTGAATTGGCTGTTAGACTCGGCATTGCTCAACGAAAAAAACCTTCAGGTTGCTGTATTTTAATATTATTCCTACCCTCCTTTCATCTTTTATTTTTATATTTATGCTTTGCTTATGTATTTATTTATTTATTAAAAACTTTATTGTTTAATACAAAAGGCGTATGTAATGCCGCTTGGCATTCTCTTAACATCAACCTTCGGGACAAGAAATCGAGGTTTAGGCATTGCAAAATAAATAAAAACACAAAAAATTAAATTATAATAATTAAATCACTTATTCAGACAGACAGCGGAGTCATCCAGGCCCGGATGTTCAATGGGCCTGGGTTGGGGATGGGATAATCTCCCGTTTTCCCCGGCAGAATCTCGGCGGCTAACTACCCGCCGGTGAGTCAACGCACCTTTGGTGCTGGGCGCTGTTCCTACTACAACACCGTCCTTGTGGCTCACGAATCTAGTCTCCTAGATTTGTCTACTTTAGTTCTTCTCCAAGAGCGCCTCCCTAGGTAGTGGCCTCCCCTCCGGGGGCCGTGCGAAAGTAGGAGCGATATCCTGAAGATGCTTGTAGGATCCGTTGTCAGCCCGGTAAAACATACGTTTAGCTAGGCCGACAACAAATGCCTCAATAGTAGGCATCTCCAGATCTCTCGCAATTACAGAATTTCGCACGAACCACGGCGCTCTGGATACCACCCTGAGCGATATGTTCTGCTGACTCTGGATCTTATCCCTGTTGGTTTTGGCCAGAAGGTGATGCCAAGCTGGAGCAGCATAAGTAAGTCGGGAACGGATGAACATCTTGTAGATCCGCACCTTCAACCTGAGCGGCAAACTGGAGTTCATTACAGGAAGTAACATGGCTCGGGCCGCCTTCGCCTGATTAACGGCATGGCAGGCCATCTCACCCATTGTTAACGTCCTGTTGATGATGCAGCCCAGATATTTGACGGTGGGAGTCCACTCGATGTCCTGTCCCCGAAGCTGTAATGGTGGAGGCAGCCGGCATCTAGACGTCACCAATGCAGCAGTTTTGCCGACATTGATTGACATGCGCCACCTGTCCAACCACGCAGGGAGGAGATCCAGAAGGTCTTGCATTTTATCTGCAGCAACATATTGACTTGAAGAAGAGCTAAAGTAGGCACTGTCATCTGCAAAAATCACTTATTAGTACTAGTTAAATTAAGTAATTTACAATTTGTAAAATTGTTAATAAATTGACAATAAAAATGACATCAGACCCAAAGCATGTTCCCGAAGGGCCATTTCCATCCAGCAGTGAAGATCTAGGAATGTAGCCTAGCGGTTAAGTCCTTGGATTTAGACTTGGAGGTACCGGGTTCAATTCCTGGTCGGGACATAAAAATATTAATTATTGTAAATAAAATAAATTTATTTGTGATATTTCTCGAGTTTGGTACGCTGGAGACATCGACGAGCTTGCCACTTGTCATGATTGGCTTATAGTAAAGTTGCTAAATGTGAATCCGCTTATTTATAAGCGTGGTTTCTGATCACCCCGAAAGGGAAACGGTCGTGATGATACTTTTACTACGTAAACGGGAAATATATACTTATATACACAATAATATGCGAACTACAACTTATTGCAATTTTAAAAAGTGGGCGTATACTTTATGTCTTTTAAATATGACTCTGTTTGACTCTTGCCGAATATTTAAAGGTAGGTCATTCCATACTGACACAGCTACCACTGAAAAAGAGTTGGAAACAGAATTAGTACAGTGCGAAGGAATATGTGAATAAAGAGTTATGTGCAGAACGAAGAATCCTATCATGTGTTGTTTCTTAGCTACTATTATTTTCGTCTTTTATTGTCATACATTGTGTAACTTTAACGAAGACCACTTTTCTTCTGGAACACACTCTGTTTAATCAGACTAGTCCAGGAGACAGAGCATATTTATATGTAGGTAAAATAAAGTTGAATCAATAAAGTTTTTTTAAATTTATTTATTTATATACATATACATGTACCCATGTGATATTTAGACTTTATAAAGTTGTTATTTATATAATTGTTAAAGTTTCGTTTTGACCAAAAAATGATCGGTTGAGTAATATAGGCGACTTAAATAGACAGACAGATGGATTAGAGCTGTGAATGAATTGTTATAGAAGTATTTTTTTTTTATTATTGCTATAATGTATGCCTGTCTCCGTAGTAGCAGTTAAGTCCGTGAATTTAGACTCGGAGGTACCAGGTTTGATTCCTGGGACACAATAATATTTATTAATTTAAGTAAATAAATTTAATTAACATTTAATTTGAATGTGATATTTCTCGAGTTTGGTACGCGTGGCTTATAGTAAAGTTGGCTAAAAGTGAATCCGCCTTAGAAACGTGGTTTCTGACCACCAAGAAAGGGAAACGGTCGAGATGATACTTTATTTATTTTATTTATAAACTCTTTATTGCACAAAAAGTAATGTACAAGGGCGAACTTAATGCCTTTCGACATTTTATAACAGCTAACCTTTGGGAGTGTGGTAGAGGATTGCGGGGTTTATTATTATAAATATACAACTATTTATTTATTTATTTATTTAACATTTGGAATACAAACGGAGATCATGGCTAAAGCATTTAACAACAGATATTAACAATATGTGAGCCAGATTCCATAAAAAGTACTCACCAAGAACATATAAATTTGTACATTGATTGAGGTGAGTTAGCAAAATTTAACAAACAATTCAAAGATTAAATTAAATAAAACTAAAACTAAAAGCTTCAAGTTAACATATGGTCACAGTGGCCTGGTCTAAATGACAATCAACAATAACAAAATATAAGTTTAACTGCAATGCTCGAAAAACTATCAGAGTTGTTGAAGTATGGAGCACACGCTTGACCTAAAAACTACATACACTACATAATAATCGTTACATAATATTACTTTAATAACATATATATACATACAAGAATTGGTAACTATAGAACTATTTACAGACATTAAAAATAGTATAATAGATGTAGGTACTAAGAGTACCTAAGTTGTTTGTTGAGAAAGTGAGCGATTTAGGAGATTTTTAAATATATTAATACTTTCATTTTGGAATGTACTAACTGATCCGTAAAATCAGTTATAACTAACGAAAGACGTCATCATTAAGTACTTTAGCTGTTTAAGTTGACGTTGGGTCCTAATGCATCCCCGACACGATAAGATGTTTCAAACTTTGGGGAGTTAAACTTTAACAATTGGGTCAATTGCCCTACGGAATTAGACCTGAGACTTGGTCAAAAGGTCAAAAGTTACTCTATAAACGAGTAAAGCTCAAAATAAGTTGAGTAAATTATAACATTAAGAAATAATTGCCAGCCAGTCCCCATGGGCCCATCGTCTCAACCCCAAACGGCGCGAAATCGTAACCGGTACCAAGATGGCGTATTTGCTCAATTTGAGGTTCTCAGAAAACGCCGCTCTCGCCGCGCCTGACGAGGTCGCCTGGATGTTGCCAGTCTCCTTGGGACTATCTCGGATGGGACGTCTCTAGAGTACATTTTTATTTAAAGTTTTTTTTATTATTATTTTATTGTTTAAGTAGCCATGCTTTTTATTCGAAGGAAGTAAGGTACAATGATTTAAAAAAAAACTTTACTTTATTTACTATCAGCTAGTACATTATACAAATAAAGTAATCAACTCGACTGTTTCCCTTTCTTGGTGGTCAGAAACCACGTTTCTAAAGAAGCGGATTCACATTTAGCCAACTTTATTATAGGCCACGCGTACCAAACTCGAGAAATATCACAATTAAATTAAATGTATTTATTTACATTAATATTTTCGTGTCCCGACCAGGAATAGAACCCGGTACCTCCTAGTATAAATCCACGGACTTAACCGCTAGACCACGGAGGCAGTTATAACTAATAGCAAAAAATAACTACGAGTATAACACTGAGTTTTTTGGTTGACGTAATATTATAAAGTTCCTAATAATTCTACTTAAATAATCATACATATAAATGCATAAATAATTCTTTATTCTTTATCCTTATTATTATATAGAAACGAATTAACATTAAGTAATAAAAAAAAATAATTAATGTTTTAGATTATAAGCTGACACGGCCCTTTTACAGCCACAAATATAATATATTTAATTTGGACATAGCAATTATTTTTTAGATTGTAAGCGAACATGTAATTTATCAATTTATTTGACATTAATATTATACTTGTGTAGTTGTAAGCTAACACGACTTTTACAGACACGAATTAATATTTATGGACATAAATATCATTATTTTTAGATTGTAAGCTGACATGGCCTTTTTACAGCCACGAATTAATATTTATGGACATAAATATCATTATTTTTAGATTGTAAGCTGACATGGCCTTTGTACAGCCACGAATTTAATATTAAGTATCTAGCTGTAAGGAAAAACAAATTCCTCGTTTATGGCAACAATGTTTTAGTTATAAATATTGTATTGATGTTGGGTTCGGTCCAGCCATGGTCAATGGTAATATTTTTTATTTGTTTTTATTTTTTTTATTTATTGGCTTGTATGTATTGACAATATCCAAGTGTTACGTGCTAACCATACGGAAATAAATTATTTTGATTTGATTTGATTGGAAACTGTGAGAGATTCTGAATACACATTACTTAATTTAAAAAAAAAACCCGCGTTCAGCTGTGTAAAGCTATAGGTTGATAATGCTATCTTGTTTGCTAAAATGTATTGTATTTTGTAGTAAAGTAATTTGGACAATGGCCAAGTGCAATAAGGCGAGTTTATTTTTTTTAATTCCAATCTGTGGTGTGCCTTGTTTTTCATACTGAGCGCGGCTGATAAAAGAAACTCTTGCACGCACGCTGAAGATGTGGAATACTATTCTAGCCAATGTATCGCCCGTTTCTATAACCTGGAGTCATATTTCATGACTTTTTTTAGAGGTGGTAGGCAGACTGATGGTGTAATTTTCCCGGTCTGCCGGGGCGGGGAAGTATCCACCGTTCGTGCCGATAAACACAGTAAAGTGTTTCCACACGTTTCGCGACCAGGCTCGAATTGTCGTCATGCCCAGTCAAGCCGGCATAGGGTTAGGGACTGATATCAGTCATGAGTGTCTAATTCCAGTTGCTAACATTGATGGACCTCGCGCGCCACTTAAGATCAGGAGGGCGCAAGGTCACATGTGGTGACAGTATAAAAAAAAAACAGAAAAGTAATTTTATTTTTATTTTCCTCTCGATTTAATTTTATTAACCGACTTCAATAAAGGAAGAGGTTCTCAATTCGTCTGTATGTTTGCAATATTATTACATTAATTTAAATCTATACATAAGGAGTCCCAATCTCTGCGTTCTCGCCTTATATATTTTCAGCGAACGTCTGCAAAATTCATGCAGCGTGGAAAGCCGGCTTAAACACAAGACAATATTATACGTTCCTATACCTGATACTGTATAGGACATGTGTATTCCATCAATTTGCTTACATTTGGCATGCACCAGGATACCTTGCGATGGATGTGCCCGGCATAATTCTCGAGATGTTACCCAATCAATAGTAATAGTATAAAATATATGTGAAAAATATGCGGTGGTCCATGGGCTTAGATACAATGCAAAGAAGAGTGAGTTAATGGTTTTCAGATCAGGTAAAAAATGTTTTCCAAACTTCATCCAAGTCACATTTTGCGAGACCCCTTTAAATAGAGTTGCTAAATTTAGGTATCTGGGCCACTGGGTCACCAAAGATCTTAATGATGGGGAGGATGTTGAAAGGGAACGCAGATGCAGATTGCAGATGCAATATGTTGGCAGGTTTGCGCGTTGTGCGGGGGAGGTAAACGTCACTCTCTTTAGAGCCTTTTGCCAAACCTTCTATACATGCAGCCTGTGGGTCAATTATACGCAAAAGGCATACAGCGCCCTTCGTGTCGAGTACAATAACGCGTTCAGGGTGCTGATGGGGCTGCCCCGTCGTTGCAGTGCCTCTGGGATGCTAGCAGAGGCGCGGGTGGATGGATTCCATGCTATTATGAGGAAGCGCTGTGCCTCAATCCTCGCCCGCGTGAGGGGCAGCCCCAGCAGCATCCTGGCCGTGTGGGCTGATAGGTGGGACTCTCCGTTCTTGGGGCACTGGATACCCCTGCATGTCAGCAGGTGACCTGGCCCCAGAAAAGGAAAAAAAAATAATATTCTTTATTATTTATTCTGAAATAAAGTTTTATTATTATTATAAAATACTAATACCCCTCACATCATTCTGGTTTTGTCTCCAACTCCTTCGTAGTATCCGCTACAAATTTATGGAATGATCTTCCGGTGAACATAAGCAGGCAACTAACAGATTGTCATTTAAAAAACTGGTCTATTCACACTTTATGAATAGCTCTAAGCCACGTTAGTAAGTTGTATTTGTGTATGTTTATGTATAATATAATGTATATATTAGTATATTAATATTATAATACATATATAAAGGTATATAATATTTGTTAAATTATCCTATAATTGTATTTTTTTACCATTATTTTTATTGCACCTATATTTTGTTCAAATATGTACCTAAGGTTTGGCTGTCAGAGAATGTCTACTGGCATTAAGTGAAATCTTTGAAAATATTGGATTGTGCGAGCGAGATGGCTGCAAAAGCGTGAAACCCTCCGTACAGAAGCTATGTTTCCTAAATTCCCCTAGCTATCTAGTTTAATACAATTCATCATTTACATTCCCACCATTACACAATGAACATGAAATAGTCGAGGCGGACCCGGCGGCGTTACATTCTACATGCAGTAGACATAACATACTAAGGACTTGCCTAGCTTTTTAACCATTTATAAGGCTAGCTTCTGATTGTTGCATTTCATGGGCCGTGTTGGGCTAGATGGCGCTGCGGTCGTCGATAAAAGAGCCGTACTGCTCGCTTTACATTATACTTATATTTGTTTGTTTATATATTTTTTGTGTTTATGTTTTATATTATTTTAGTGTTGACAATATCCAAGTCGTTACAAGATAACCTATGGAAATAAATATTTTGATTTTGATTAGTGTGCTACAAATTACCACTCTGAAACGTTGCTGGACCTTGTGTCCTCGGAAAGACCACCACCACCACATCTCTGGAGTATGCTCATTTGAATACCGTATACGCGAATATAAAGTGAAATTTGTTTCACTGCATCATCAAACCCGCACCTGCACCGCTGATAAACCGGACTTAGGTCGTCTCGCAGCTGACCTGAGGGCTAATGCGTGAGTATTGGAATCTTCGTCATTGCTAGTTCAAGTAAGTGGAATTGGAATAACTTGCCTCCTCCAACATACCTAGAATGTGCAGTCGGTGGTCGCCTTTTAAAAAAATATATAAAATATCTTTGTTGGTATCTCACCATCACTCATCATCTTCCCTTTAGGACGCGGCCTCGGGCGTCGATAATTTACCAAGCAGTAGTGTTTTTTTACGAACAATGAATTTTATCTTTTAAAAACAATTGGTATACCAATGACACCGGAAGCCTTAATGGTATAGGTATGAGTATAAGTACCTAATGACCAGTTTATCATTCATAATGAAATTTTGGAAGAAATGTAGATAAAATATTTTTTGCGTACAATTAGATATATTTCTATGTTCGAAGCGGACACAGCGTACCATTCTACCTGGCCTTTTATGATTTATCTGAGGAAATTTACCTACATTTCGAGTCCGTGAAGGGATGGATATTGGCACGTGCGGCGTAAAATAAGACTCAGGTGTACTTGATAGCTGTTATATCAACGCCAGAACTAATAAAAGCAGCTCTTCCCTTTGTACCATACATGGACTGCTATGTAAGTGCCATTTAGTTTTAGTTTTCACACATTTAGTTTAGCTTAACATTCTTAAACTTATTATATTAGATTGTAAGCTGACACGGCCCTTTTACAGCCACGAATATGTATAAAGTTGACATACTAATTATAATAACAATTATTATTTAGATCGTAAGCTGATACGGGTCTTTTACAGCAACAAATATATATTAAGTTGACATACTAATTATAATAACAATTATTATTTAGATCGTAAGCTGATACGGGTCTTTTACAGCAACAAATATGTATTAAGTTGACATACTAATTATAATAACAATTATTATTTAGATCGTAAGCTGACACGGCCTTTTATAGCCACGATTAGGTATTAAGTTGACATACTAATTATAATAACAATTATTATATGACCGCCTCCGTGGTCTAGTGGTAACAAAGTTGCCGTGAACTCGGTCTGGGTGTTTATATGTATAATATGTATATATTTACAAAAAATAAAATATAATATGTAGTTTATCAACCATCTAGTTTCCGTAACACAAGCCTCGTAGCTTACCACGGAAACTAGATGGCGCTGTGTGACCTGTCTGGAAATATTATTTAGATCGTAAACTGACACGGCCCTTTTACAGCCACAAATATGTACAAATTTGACATACTAATTATAATAACAATTATTATTTAGATCGTAAGCTGACACGGCCCTTTTACAGCCACGTATATATATTAAGTTGACATACTAATTATAATAACAATATTATTCAGATCGTAAGCTGACACGGCCCTCTTACATTATTATACTTATAATACTATTTCTATTTATTATTCAGATTGTAAGCTGACATGGCCTCTTTAGAGCCACAAATTAATTATTAACTTGACATGGGTGATTTATTTTAGTTTAAAGGCTGACACGGCCTATTTACAGCCACGAATCAATATTAAGTACTTAGTTGTAAGTAAAGAGCCAAAAGCTTATTTCTGGCAAAAGTGTTTATAGTTAAATATAGTATAGCCGATAAGATAGTAGCTGCTAGTATAATAGAGTTATTTTGTTTTAAATATTGTAGAATATAAAAAAACAATGCATCGTCAATAGGTATCCAAGTGTAGTGCTAACACAAAGGAAATAAATGATTTGATTGGTGTTCTGCATATTACATAATAAAGTCCTGATTGGATTGGAGTTGTAACTGGGTGTAAATCTTTACAGCATTTGCTTAGGATATATCAGTGTATTGCTAGAGGTCAATGTTATTGAGGTCAGATGGGGGCATGGCTCTGTAGTGAAAGATTTATTTTAAATTAAATTACTATTATTTTTAATTTTTGTACGTTGTTTTGCTTTTTAATTAATGTGTATATACTAACATAGTTTTAAGTTAAATTGTTACTAACAAATATGGATTGAATCTTTTTTTTTGTATTCTTGCCTTGTCTATTTCCTCCCACTACGCTACGTTGACCGTAAATTAAATGCAGATTATTAAAACTTTTTCAGAAGCTAATTGAAGTAGAGAGCAAACGTGGCGGTCTTTGGGAAGCTAATTTTACGTATCGCACCGAGTTTCTAATCTGTCATAGACATAATATTACAAGGACCAGCCAAATAATATGTTGTTGTCTTGTTTTGGACCAAAGCTTAACATCTAAGATTCAAGATAACTGTTATAAAAATGTATTACGATATTACTTGGTTCAAAGTCTAAAATCATAGCGTCTTTTAGTTATTTACTTTTTTAATTAGATGATGTGGCAATTACCTTATGTTATAAAGTAGCCTAATATCTTTGAACAAAGCCTATCTCACGAGAGTCTTCGACTACTTGGTTTTTGATTAAATCAAACACTTTTCACCGGATTGCATACAATTTAATAAACAATAATTACACACATCATTAAAAGATTCCGCCAAACCAAGGCACGTTCTTATACGACGCTAGCGCCATCTAGTAGGGAACTATTGACACTAGCGATTCGTATTCGAACAACCTTAAATGTATTCTCCAACAGCTAACCTTTGGGAGGCCGACAGAAAAACTTGCAGAGTTAAAGGGAAAATTTAACTATAACTAATAGCATTAAATAACTACGAGTATGTCACTGGATATTTAAACGAAGTAAACGAACGTGCCAGTCTAATTGACCAAGGCAGTTTGTTCCATTGACGTGCTGCAGAAGCTGTGAGAGAATCTGAATTTCTGCGGGAAGAGTGAAGAGTAAGTGCAATTTAATTGAAAAAAATACAACAAAAAAATGTTTATTTAATACTTTAATATATTATATAATAACTGCCTCCGTGGTCTAGCTGTAAAATCCGTGGATTTTGTAAGTACTGGGTTTGATTCTTGGTCCGGACACAATAATTTATTTGTGTTATTTGTCGATTTTTGTACGTTAGAGACATTGACGAGCTTGCTGCTTGTCATTTATTTAATTAAGCAAGTCAACAACATGTTTACAAAATCTTATACAATATACAATCTAGAAGGTATCTTATTAGTTTAGTAAACATGTTACTTACAGACCAGCATTGCATTCAAAAGGTAGGTAACATCGTTTACTAAATCACAAAAACTAAGTAGTACAGTTTAAAAAAAATATATGCATGACAAAAACAGTAGACTACAGAAAACAACAAAAATGAATATCGCAAGTACTTACAGATGCAAACAGTATTGTCATGATGGGCCTATAGTAAAGTATATGTCTACGGTAATCCCTTAATAGATATTCTGATCACGTTTTAGTCGTATTTTGATGAGTATGCCAAGTGTCCGTAGTGGTCACTTAGAAATTACATTTAACAATCTTAATATATTATAACTTTGTCCTGAGTTGATGCATTAAAATCTGAAAGAGTTGAGATTTCTTGGCTATTGTTAATGCTATTTCTTAGTAAATAATAATCATTTTAATTATTGAACGCTTTTAGTGTTCTTAAAAAAATATTGCTTGAATACGGGACATTATTTTATTTGTAACTTTTGTCTGAAAAATAGTTCAAACTTTCGTACTATCCTGAAAACTGTCGTACATACCGCTTGTATGACATGCCCAGTCAAGCCGGACTATTACCTTTAGGGATTAACTATTACTATTAGGGACTGATGTAAGTCATGATTGTCCGATTCCATCAGGTGGGAGCAAGGTCACATGTCGTGTTAATATATGTACTTATATATAAAAAAAAAAAGAAAACATAATTTTTTTAACCTAAAAAATATTAAAGTATATTTTTATAATTGAAAAACGTAATCCCTACATCTTAATATACTAATACAAACTTGTATAGAACTTTTGTTAGATAAAGTGCAGAAATAAGCATACAAAAGTGGTATTCATTGGAGAGAATAGCCAATTGAAAATGCAGTGAATCCTAGAGGAAAGCAGTATCAATAGAAGTACAGTGCGCGTTAAAACATGAGCCAGTCTACTCCTGTCGAATCCAATAAAACTTCAGAAACCCTACTCCGGAAGTGCGAAATATGAAACTACGGAAAAAATATAATCATGTGACATGTCGCATCCTTAATTCCACCACCATAAAAATATAATAAATAATTTTCAGCGCTGTCTACGTAAAAAAATGGGAACCAACTTACTATAGTGATTTATATAAGTTAATTCCGTATCTAAAATATAGATGGCACCACATATGTTCTATTCTTTTTTTTTTCCGTTCCCACCGTTCCATAATTATCTCGATTTATATAGTATATACTCGTTCACATTATAATATTGAATTATCTAAATCGTGTCTGTAGAGTATATTAAAAGCAAAGAACTGGCAGTACAATATGATAAGATCATCGCAGGTCCTACTGCACACAATGCTAGAACTCCACTGCTGGGAATGGACCATCTAGCACATAATTCTGGATAATTTGGCCTACACTTACCAGTTAGCAAAGATTTAATGTAATTTTTAATGACGATTTATTAACGATTCTACAAGTTGGTATTAGTGAAACCGGGATAAGAACGGAGAAAGCATCTACGAGTATAACAAATGTTACAAAGGAAAAGTGTATCTCATTGGTACATGCCGGGAATCGCTTCGTGTTTATTTGGATTTTACAACCTAGCCACCACCGCTCTAGATGCGTACTAATTGTTAAATTAATAAACGTTATACCTTGTCAACAATGCGTGTCCAGTACAATGATTGTTGTTGAGCTGGTGCAGTGCTAGCGAGATGTTCTGCACAGGCCGCGCTCCGGGCACAGACAGAGAACAGCGGGCCTCAGATCACACGTAATTAACTCAAGCAACAAAATAATATCAGCTGTGCGTGACTGGCCAGGTAGTCCACTGCACCAACTATGGTGAGACTATCATAGTCTCAGTATAGATATTTAATTTTAATTTTCCTTATTTCTTAATTTTATTTTATTTAGTTCTTAGTTGTACTGTTAATATTAGTTTTAATAATTAGATTGTATTTAACTATGTAAAATCGAGCTGGAAAATAAACGTTATTATTATAATATTATTATACTTAATTATTTACGTTTGAATGCTTCTTTTGCACAATTTGATTTTTTGCCTTAGATTTAGTATTCCAATACTAAATCTAAGCCTTATAAGGGTGCGGATATATTTAAAAGGTGTAATTTTTTTTGTGCACATATAAAAGCATCTTCGAATGAAATATTTTCTTACCCAATCTATTGCATCTTTTAATTTATTATTTGTAATCTTGTCAAAAATATAACGTCAATATTATTTTTATAAAGATTTAATTACTATTATACATTATTATATACAATATACATTCTTCCTTAATTAAGTCAACGAACAAAGTATAAAAAACTGCTAAAAATGTTTTAGTAACGCCAATTCTTGATTGATATGAGGTCACAAGTCTTGTTAGTATATTTTAATCTAGTTAAAGCGATATATTTGGAGCTGTGGTGGCTCGGTTGTAAGAAGGCTGTCCTTAAAATCCTTAAAAGGTTGGTGCGAACCCCGGCATATACCAATAAGAAATACATTTTTCTTTTATACACCACCGGTGCCTCGTAGAGCATGTTAAGCCTTTCGGTCTCGGCTCCAATAATACCAACATGTGAAATCGTTATAAAATTGTCATTAAAAGGAATATCGATATCATATCCTCGCCTACCGCTAGGGCGAGTTTCGGTCAAGTTCTCCAGAAAATTCTGGAGGCCTTCTACATCAGCAACAGGAGGAGGAGGTCTAGGATTCTGAGCTCTAGGGGCCATCATGATGAAAGCAATACGTCTTACCAAAGTATTTGACAAAATCGTGCATTTGTCTTTTTCAGTCTCTGCATTTAACCAATCCAATTACGGAATTACAGAGTAGACGCCCAGAATTTAAATGCCAGTAAATGTTTTCCGAGAAACATAAAAGATTCGATGCTATAATAGTTAGTAAAAGAGAATAGTTGTTTTTATTACGTGGACTTGTGGACTGACTAAACTAGTGATCTATTTAATTATCTAGGCAAATGCAGAGAATATAAATAAACTAGCTGTTTTACCCGGTTTCATCCGTGCAGTAAAATGTGAGACATAAAGACAAATGTAATCATATGATGACGTCACATAGCCTATGTAGCCAGTGGTTATGGCTACACTCGTGATTCGCTTTTACCGCTCTTCGACGAATTTGTGAGTATGTAGTGAATATACCCCCGTTGTTTTAACCCCAAATGCCAGAAATCTATAATTATTTTTAAAATATTAGTATGGATATGAGTCCCTGTCTTTATTCCCGTTTTATTGACTGTCTGTACGAGTATTACACTACTATATATAAACGCAAAATCGTCTTTAAACTGAACCCGGTTTTCAAGCAATAGAGATAAATCAGTAGGTGGTGCTCGCTAAACAAAACTTGAAGCTAACCCAAATACATCAAAAAAACTAAATTAAGACAACAAAAGTGTCATTACTTTGTAGGCAATTTAATAATAATAATAATAAGCTAGTTAGTTTATTTAGCAGTGTGTTATACTACGTGTAATTGCAAAAAGAGAAAATATGTTTGTAGGATTCAGGTATCATTGATGAACCCCTTTTTAAAATAAAAAAGTATTTTTTTGGTTAAAAATATATTTATTTATTTAAAACTGCACTATGTACAAAGGGCGGGCTTAATGTCGCTAGACATTCTCTGACAGCAACCTTAGGTTTTACCAACTAAAAAACTGTATAGTAAATAAGGCCGCGTCTGAAAATCACAATATCTAACGTGATAAATACCTAAAGGCTGGGGAGTGTGACAAGGTCACACGCCGGCCAGGCGGCGCGGTGCGGCAACCTCGCTCGAATCTCAACGCTCTTTTTTACGTAAGTCAAAGTCCGCGCGATCATCGACCTTTCGCTACCTACTTGATTAGGCTTAGTATGATTGGCGATATTTTTAGGAAAACTTCTCTGCACCGTAACTTAAAATTTTATTACTAAGTATTTAATAAAAAATACGTATGTTTTTTATTTTTATTCTAGATTATATTATAAAAATATTAGATCTTTAATAAATTCCATGCAGTACACTTAAAGCTAGATAAAAAGAAAAACTAAAATTAAAATAGTTGTGTTATAGTAGGTATAAGAGCTATTATGATGATGAAAATAATATTTAAATTTATTCTCGTTAAGTTGCGCTGAATCAATTACCGCGTGCATTTTGTAAGCAGACGATAAGATTAATTAGTAGAGAGCGTGTTTTGCGGGGCGTCTCTACCTTCGCCGCTCGTCGGTGTTATTGCTCACCGACGCTGTTTTCTCATCTTAATTAAAGTAAAGCGACCCTTTAACCACTCTCTCATTAATTTTATACTAGCTGTTTGACCCGGCGTTACCCGTGCAACATCGTGTGTCGGCGTAAAATATCTTCAGGTGGCTATAAGGTCTATATTTGACATTTCTTCCAGCAGGACCAAATCACACCGTTAGTAGTACGAAAAAGGATTTTTTTTGGGAAATTGCGTTTAAAGATTCTGCATTCTTACATTTCAGCTTATTTTTCGCATAAATTTCTTATTATTTAAGTTGTAAATGTGAAATTCTGTCAAGCCACATCTCGGCGAAGCTGCAGGGATTCAATTAAATGCATTTTCTACCAACTAACCTTTGTGAGATATGTTATAAGCGGGTGCAGAATATTACGAATAAAATAGACAGTGGAAATAATAATAAATAAATAAATAATAAATATTTCCAGACAGGTCACACAGCGCCATCTAATTTCCGTGGTAAGCTACGAGGCTTGTGTTACGGAAACTAGATGGTTGATAAACTACATATTATACTTTTTTTTTGTAAATATATACATATTATACATATAAACACCCAGACCGAGACAAGTTATACAATGTACAACTTGCCCCGGGTGGGAATCGAACCCACGACCTCCCGAGTTCACGGAAACGTTTGTTACCACTAGACCACGGAGGCGGTTTTATTTATTACACTTAATAAAACACAAATTAATTACATATATATAAAAACTTATACATAAATAAATGTCCTATGTAAACAAATAAATATATACCTAGATATAAAATACATATATACATAATAAGTGAGTTATGGCGAATTATCTGTTTATGAAGTAAGTATTTGTATAACTTATGTTTAAATATTTTAAGAAATGGTGCTTGTCTGATAATTAAAGGAAGTCTGTTCCACTGGCGAGCTGCAGATACTGTAAAGGAATCTGATATATCAGGAAATATAATAATAGTATTAATAAATTTGTTTAATTGTTATTATTGTTCTATGCTAAGAAAACCCGGGGCTGCTGCAGAGTCAGCTGCGCACCTTAAACGCAACAAGTACGCGGAGATCATCGTAAATCACCACTTTATCCCATTTTCAGTCTGTGGTCCGAGGAGGCTCTGGCGCTCTCTCGTGAGATTAGGGGAAAAACTCCGCTGTGAATAGACCGGTAACCGTTTAAGTAGAGAATATTTTGCTCAAACATCGGATAGTTATAATTTTATTTTTTTTGTAGTTAGGTTTTCTTTATAATTATTTAAATTCTGTTTTATTCGAAGGGAGTAAGGTACAATAAATTTAAAAAAAAAACACTAAATTATTAATAATAAATTATTAAACATAAATTACTATTAATGAAAATAAACCTACTTAATAAATAAAAATACAACTAAAAACTAAAATTAAGAAAAAACAAAATTTTAAAGTAATTGCAATTATTCGAAGATAATTAATATAAATTATATATAAATTAAAAGCTACCTAAATAATAAAATTAAAAATAAACTAAACTATAAATAAAAAACTCTATAAAACTCCATCCGAGATAAAAACAAAATAAAAAATATTATAAATAAAAAAATTGCTCGAAATCGCTGCCAATGAGCAAAGTGCCAAGGATGCTGGCAACATTGCCACATTGAATGACAATGCTGATCCTTTGGCCCAAATATTGCGCAGCCCTTTTGTCTCCCGATGTGTTGACGAGCTGTTTTGACATATTTAATATTGTAATTCTTTTATACTGTTTGTCTTGTTTATCTTTTGTACAATTTCTAAAGAATTGATTTAGCTTTTTTTTATTTTATTTTATTGGTAAACAAACAGTACTTAATACCTTATAACAAAATTAAGCATATATCTATAGACCATATGTATATATATCATATAGGAAACTATGAAACAAGCTAATACTTAAATAATAAAGAAAGCATGTACTAAGGAAATAAATTTAGTATTGAATAACAGTTTCGATAGTTTCGGAAACACTCAAAGAAACCAATGTGCTGACAGGGTATTCTTAAAAATTGTTGAGTTAAAAAAGTCAGAATAGTCTAACAGTTTATCAAATTTATCAGCTGCACGACAGCAAAACGAATTACCTTTATATGTACCTAGATGCACTAAATGGCACCGATAAGCAAGTTGGACTTCTTAAGGGTTTTACTTTATATAAGGGAAAAAAGTATTATGTAAGTAATTTATTTATTTATATTATTTATTTAAATACTTTATTGCACTTAAAAACCTAGTACATAGGCGAGCTATAACGCCATAAGGCATTCTTCACCAGCTAACCTTGGGGATCATGTAACGTGATAGGCAGGACAAAGAAAAATATTAAAATAGCTTAAATTAGTATTTAAACATAATACACATTTATAGCACTTAAATATACATATACATACACAATATAAAAAAACAATACACATACATACTATATAATACATACATACATAAACATACACTATAAATAAAATGTCAAACAACTCATTCGAGAGACATACATTCTGTTTCTCAAGAAATTATGTGGTTAGAAGGTTTTTAAATACGTTGACGGACGCCTTATAGCCAGGGGTAGCTTGTTCCACTGACGAGCGACAGTGAAGGAATCTGAATATCTGCTAGAGGAATGCGAAGGAATCTTTAGCTGATTGTTGTGAGAGGAAGGAGGAAGAGCACAGTTGTACGTATTAGAGAGAAATTCAAAGCGGGATTTAAGGTACGAAGGTGTTTTAGGGTGATTGAGAACGTTATAAAGTAAAGAAAGAAGATGGACAGACCGGCGAAAGCGGATATCGAGCCATTTTAACTGAAAGCGAAATTGGGAGACATGATCATACTTACGTAAGCCGAAAACGTAGCAAATGCATAAGTTAATGCATAATTTAGATGTGAGACCTTAGTTTGTAATTAGATATATTGTAGTGCCCGAACCTTGTTATACCTAAACAATAAAAGTGATTTGATTTTCATTTAAAAAAAAATGCACTTTCTAAGTATAAAGTCTACCTACTAGGTATATTTGTTTGCTTTTATACTATGAACAAAGAAATACTTGGATATTTTTTTAATATTGTATCCGTGTATCATTAATAATCTGGCATGTTCGTTGCGCACATTTGTGAGACTATTAATAGGGGGAGAACATTGACTGGCATGTAAAGGACCGGGTATTTAATTTAGTTTAAAAAAATGCTTGAGCCTTGTGACACGAACGGTGCGTGTCCATCGTGTGTGGAAAAGAGGGAGGAGAATAATGGTGTCTTAAGGAGAAACAAGAATATTTGGTAAAACTGTAAGTCCAGCAACAATGGAGTCGTCCAGGCACTGATAATAAATGGGTTTGCGTTAAGAAAATGGAGACATTCCTCTATTTCCCCCGACAGAATTTCAGCGGGCAGAGGGCAAACAGGTCGCTGTTACTAGAGTAACAATGTCCGTGTGGCTCACAACTTTACTTTTAATGTTATGCTGTTGAGTGGCCATGAGCTAAATCGAGCGATGTTCTGGATTCCATGAAGTGTCCATTGTCAGCCTGATAGAACATATGTCTAGCCAGGCCGTCAAAAAGTTCCGGAATTACGCACGAACCACAGCACTCGGAAGAACACTCTGTTCGTTATCTTCTGCCTACTTTAGAACGTATCCCTGTTGGTCTTATGGCCAACAGGTGGTGTCAGGCTGGTGCAGCATGAGTGAGATGGGAACGGATGAATATCTTATAGATCCGAACCTTTAACCTGAGCGGGTTATTCGGTTAAACTGACGTCTCACTACATATATGGTTTTTCTTTTAATATTTTTTTATATTTGTCATACTAGCACAAAATGTGACCTTGCGCCCACGTGATGGTAAGGGGCGTGCGAGGTCCATGAATGTTAGCAACTGTAATCAGACACTCATGACTGACATCAGTCCCTAACACTATGATGGCTTGACTAGGGATGACGGCAATTCAAGCCTGATCCCGAATACACTTTGCTGGGCTTATCGACACGAACGGTGAATATTTACTTTCAAGGAGAACTGATATTGTAAGCTTGCCATGGTGATATTAATATAAAAATAACACCTAACAAACAAGACTTACTGTCCAGTTTTCTTGCTTTATAGGTAAATAAGTCCAATGAGGTTATCTCAAAAATTGCGATTTTGAATTAAATCATTTTAGATCTAGGAATATGATATATAGGTCAATGTAGAGATGTAGGAAGTTAAAAGCAATATTTTGCCTGGGTGATGTATGGGGATCTTGTGTCGGGCTGTAATGAGAAATTCCTCTGTCACTGCTTTTTCTATGACGTCCTCTTAAACACAACTTTTAAACCTACATTACTCTACCTACATTGCTACTCGTAGCAATTCAAACTAATTTAAAACTAGCTGTTTGACCCGGCGTTGCTTGATGCATAATAATAATAATAAATCTTTATTGCAGAAAGTTAAATTACTTAAAACTAAGCGCACAGGCAAGCTTTAGACATCTTCTACCAGCTAACCTTTGTGAGATATAACTATGATATAATTACAGGCAGTGTGCAAAAAAAAAGATAGATAATTAAAAATGTTATAAAATATGAATTCATACTAATACTTACAACTATTATTATAAATAATACTATTACTATACGCCATCGCAGGAACCGTAGGATTCTCTGTATGTTGTACTCAGTATTATATGAGCCTAATACACCGGAATATTTAAAAGAGAAATTTAATTTTCTTGGTGCCACTCATGACAGAACTTTACGTTCTTCTTCTAACTCCACGCTCTCCTTCCCCACACATCACACCGCATTCGTTTCCAAGTCGTTTGCGGTGGTGGCTGTGCATCTTTGGAACCAGTTACCGGTGGACATCCGTCAAGTTCCAAATAGAACACTATTTAAGAAACTGTTCTATGCGCACTATTTAAATTTACCATAAGCTTAATACACTCTCTGCTATATTTATTTCTCTCATTATAGTCATCATATAGTAGGTATATTATATTTATGTATATTCATAGAACGTATGTATGTAGTTTTATTTGTATGTATTTGTGTATGTATTAGTATGTAAATAAGTATTTATTTACTAGTATATATTAAAGTCTAATATTTTTCTATTAGTTTTGATAGCACCTGCCTTATCTCGTCGTAACTGCTTTAGTTGTCCCAAAGGTTTGACCAGGATAGAATGTCTAGCGGCATTAGGTCCGCCTTTGTACTTTGTGCAATAAAGTTTATAATAAATAAATATAATATTACTTACTACATGAACAGAGCGGCCAGATTTTCTCGCCACGGCTTCCTTAACCTTAACATTGGGATGGTTCAGCCAAGTACCTCGCAGATGCTCTCAATGTCCTACAGAGGCGAGCTGTTCGAATTATGGACGATGCCATGTACTATACGAGTATCTGGAACTCTCGAATCCCTGCAGCTTCGCTGAGATGTGGCTTCTCTGAGCATGTTCTATACAATGGTGAGTGCTCTGAAGACCGAACCACACGCACAGGTCAGAATATGCACCCACATACCGTAGTCACCATTCCTTCGCGTACGTATAAATTTGGTGACTCATACATCTGTCGCACAATAAAGATGTGGAATGCTCTTCCAGCCTCTCTGTTTCCACTTTCCTATAACCTGGAGTCCTTAGCGATTGTTATCGACAATGGCCAAGAAGGAACGTTTTCGGCTGCAATCGACTTCCTTTGCCTTGCATTTATTTAAGACGTGACCTGTCAAAATTAGATTTTGACGTGAAGCCTTTTTTTCAAAACAGACTGCAAGAAACGCGCAGCTTTATAAATTTATTTAATCATTTAACGAACGGAAATTAAAATGTAAACTAACTATACATATGTGAGATCATCCTACTGAATATTGTCGCCCCCGTAGCTTGGGGTTCTATGTCTGGACTTTAGAGCTGGGACCCAGCTTGAGAAGATAACCCCGCTGCCCAGGATCCCCGTGACGCCTCGTTGTCCGCTTGGGATCGGCAGCGCTCTCCGGGTCCCCATCTTCAGGCTCTCCGAGGGAAGGTACCCCTACGTATGGTCAACGGATGCATAAAGAGTGATAGGGCTAAGTTTTGGCTTACGACCCTCCCTTATATAATTGTAGATTCCCATTGCTCTCTGTTAACTTCATTTTTTGTAATATATTAACTTCATTTGCTTAAATTCCTTTGTTTTATTTGAATGTCCCGCTCAACGTGACACAAGCGAAGTGTGAAAAGGCATCTAGTCAAGCCGGCATAGTGTTGGGGACTGATGTCGGACATAAGTGTCTGATTCCAGTTGCTAACATTCATGGACCGTGCGCGCCACTTACCATCAGGTGGGACCAAGGTCACATGTCGTGCTGGTATATAAAAAAAAAAACCACATCCTCATCGGGATTCCAGCTCTTCTGGAGTTATCCTAGATGATAGTATGCCGTTGGTCCCCTGGGAACGAGAACGTGCTCTGGTGTGGGACGCCACGTGCGTCGTAACCCTAGCCGCGTCGCATCTCAGGGGGACAGCGCATAAAGCGGGGGATTTCAAAATTTTAAAATATGTATGTATTAGGTGTCCAAAATGTTTAAAATATTATTATGGCAGCTCTAGTCCTAAGGATTTGATCGATACGAAAACTACTTATTTTATTATCTAAATAATTTAATTGCACTGTTCTATACAGGTAAATTTTTCAAGTATGCCTTCAAGGTGCAATATTAGTGTTTTTTTTTTTTTAAATCATTAGTTTTAATTTCCGGCTAGGAGAATAAATTTAAAAAAATCTAATGATAGTCAGCATTTTTCGATATTCCTTGAAGGTACCCTTGAAAAATTCACTTTGTATAGTAAAAAACATTGGTCTTATCAATAACAGTATCGAAGCTACTATTCAAAACCTTAAATTAAATAAACTATATTACAACCACATCTAAATTTAACCTAAAAAAAAATACATTGAACATAAAAAAATAATACTTACATAAAAAATCGCTGTCATGTGGCATGGTTCCCAATACACTAGCAGCATTTTCCCTTTGAATTAGGAAAGGTACTTAATTTTTGTGAGAAAAAACTGCCAGGCCTATTGTGACCAGAGACGTCAATGAGCCTTGGAACAATTTCTTTATAGAATGCTTTCATCTACTATTTAATATATATTTTTTTTTTATCCACACACCACAAGAAAAAGGGCCTAAAATGGATGATGATGATGTTTATGAAAATCGGTTGAGTATAGGCGTTATGGCAAATTAAAACGACAGACAGATAAATGTCTTTGGGGTCAGATGATAAAGTCATATATACCACAATAGACCTGACACCCGCACGGTGAATCCATGGACTAACTTTGTCTGAACATTTCTCAAATTTTATTTAAGTTTTAGTTGTATAAGTTGGGTTACTTTTATTCTAAATTAGTACAAAAAGCATTTTTATGTTCAGCTCGTTTAAAAAATCGTATACCTACATTTATGTTAGTAATAAAATTTTAAGTTCAAAAGTAAAGCAAAGTATCATTACGACCGTAATCTCACAATGGTAACTTTAACTTTAAATTTTACCAATTTATGGGGAAGGCTGGGCAAATCAAAGTCATTTATTTCAATTTTGTATTGTCACATTCATCATTACAGCCCCTAGAACACAGCGTCCTAGACCTCCACTGCTGGAGATGGGCCTTCCAGAACATATATCTGGAGAATTTGGCCTACACTCGCCACGCTGGCCAGACGGCTTGGCGAGGATATGATGTCAATTTATTATGATTTTTTGTATGTTTAGATGTTTAACTTAGAATTTAATTTAATTTGATTTTTATATTTTTTTAATTATCCATTATTACCTACCACTTGTATATTGTGCATGTTGTGGCACCTAAAGGTGGTACATTTATCGTCGAATCTATGTCCTAGTTTTTAAGTAAGTAATAATGTAACCGACCACTGGTTGTCCTTAAATAAATAAATAAATAAATGACAATTTTTTAACGATTCCACAAGTTGGCATTAGTGGAACCGGGACCGACGGCTTAACGTGCTCTCCGAGGCACGGGAACGGTGGTGTTGTAAATCTATGACAAATGTACGTAAGAAAAGTGTATTTCTCATTGGTAGGTACATGCCGGGGGGGGTTTGAACCGACCTTTGTAGGATTTAAGAAATGCGTTCTTACAACCGAGCCACCACCGCGCCATACATATTGTCACATTACATTGTTTTATTTATAGTAAAAAGTAAAGTATCATCATGACCGTTTCCCTTTCGGGGTGGTCAGAAACCACTCTTATAAATAAGCGGATTCACATTTAGCCAACTTTACTATGGGCCAGTCATGACAAGTGGCAAGCTCGTCGATGTCTCTAGCGTACCAAACTCGAGTAATATGAATTAAATGTATTTATTTACATTAATAAATATTTTTCTTGACCAGGAAGTCCACGGACCTCACCGCTAGACCACGGAGGCACTTACGAGTATAATATAATTATTACACACACGTGTTCAAAAGCGGTCGAAATGTGATGGAATTTGCCTTGGTCTGGTACCCCATCAACGTCTGTAACTGAAGTTAACGTCACAAAAGTGAAGTAACTGAAAATCATCATTAAAGTTTGAGAGAGACGCCGAACTTTATGTGTCTCACTAGTCGATCCGTACCCTTTTTACATAATCACTTAGTCCTAAAAGACCTGAATTTTCTCCAAAAACTCAATCGCAGAAGGGTCGCTGAGGACTTGCTAGAACAAGTTAATTCTGACCCAACATTCATGAAACGCATTGTTACTGGTGACAAGACGTGGGTACGAGTTTGACATGCAAACTATAGACTAGCTTCTGAGTGGCGCCTTCTAAATCGTGTGACAATGCCTATGTACAGCAGCTATAATGTTAAGCGTTATTCTGTATTTATAACTTTGTTATTTTATTGTTTCTCCTTCCAAATGATGGTTATCATGTACTGCTCCAGAATCACCAATATGTACTACTATAAAATGATATTGTTTTGTATCAATATTGTAAAAATTGACGTGTAAAAGTGCAGAATACATATCTTTTTGTCCTATGCCTACTTGCAAAAATAAACGAATTGAATTGAATTGAAAAAAATTAAACAAAACCGAAAAAACTAAGTCGATCAAAATTCAACGGTGCAGTAGTGCAGCAATTCTTGCCGGAAGGTCATACGGTAAAAAAAGAATATTATTTGAGAGTTATGCGGCGTTTAAGAGAGCAAATTCGACGGAAAAGGCCAGAGTTGTGGAAAGAAAATTGTTGGATTTTACACCATAATAATGCGCCTTCGCACAAGCGCAAAAAAACAACAAATACCATTGATCAACCACCTTATTGACCAGACGACTTCTTTCTTTTCCCTAAATTTAAATTACCAATTCGTGGCACCTGTTTTAGGCGTGGAAGACGCAGAGTGGGATGACCCCCCGCCAGATGGACAGATGACTTATCTTTGTGCCACAGATGAGAAGACTCTTCGATAATGTTACGGTCTCTATACGCACTCACCATACTACCTTTGTGTCCAAATCGTCGCAGTTGTGGCTGCTAATCTTTGGAATCAGCTGCCATCTAAAATTCGCCAAGCTTCGAATAGATGTATTTTTTAAAAACTAGTGTATGCTCACTACATGCGAGACCGAGGTTCGTAATTTTCCACGTTCCTCCTTTTGTTTTAGCTTAGTCCTAATTTAAATGTGATTTATCATTAGTAGGTATAGTATTGTGTATATATTATATGGTATTGTTAATATGTTATGTATGTAATTATTAATAAGTATGTATATGTTATCTGCATTAAAACTCTTCAAGTTTATTTAGTATCACCTACCTTATGTACTTACTGCTCTCGTTGTTCCGAATGTTTGACCGTCATAGAATGTCTAGCGGCATTAGGTCCGCCTTTGTACTTTGTGCAATTAAGTTTAAATAAATAAATAAAATGACCTAAGGAAGGTCGCTGGTGGGGGATCGATGAGGGTGACAGAAGATCTTGTAAAGTACTTACCTCAAAACTCGATTTAAGTTCTTGTGCAATACGCACAACCTCCCTCTTCGTTCTGCTTTCAACAATCAACTTAAAATCCCATCCCACTCCTCTAGCATATATTTGGATTCTTTCACTGTGTCTGCAGCCCGCCAGTGGAACAAACTACCACTGGCCATTAGACGGGCACCATCTGTCAATGTTTTTAAACAATTAGTCACTAACTTGTTTCTTGATAAGCAGGAGCACACTGCATCTATTACACATTGAATATTTGGCACGCAATATGTTTATGTATGTTTATTTGTATATATATATACATACATACATAATACTTGCATGTAGTTTATGTAATTGCTTGGTATGTAGTGTATTTATAAATTAGACTAATATGTTGTTATTAATATAATATGGTTGCACCCTGCCCATAATCTCTCACCATCACAAAGGTTAGTTGTCAGAGAATGCCTAACAGGCATTAAACTCGCCTATGTACCTAATTTTAAGTTTTGGTGCATCAAGAATTTAAAATAAAATAAAGTGGCGAGCCTTGGGGGAGGCCTATATCCAGCAGTGGAGAGAGTCTGATGATGAAACAAATAACAAATATTTTTGTCTTATTTTGAAACGAACCTAGTACCGACAAGTTTAAATCAACGATCTCGACCGATAGACCACGCAGGCAGTTAAAAGGTTCTTTAAAATCATTTACATTATCTAACACAAAGACGTGTCTATTTTAAAAGCAAGTTTATTCAAGCCACGAGTTATTATTTCAGCCAAAATGACATAAAATAATAACGCTTATGTACTTGAATTCTAAAAAAGCGACACTAAATTATATTAGGCATTTTGTTCATACACTAAACAACAATAAAAACGAGGCAGAAAAACACATTACTGTACTGGTCAGAAACCACGCTATTTTTAGGGAGCAAGTTCAGATTTAGCCAACTTTAGCTAGGCCCATTATAACAATTGGCAAGCCAAAAACATTAAATATGTAATAAGATAAAACAATAAACCAAACAGTATGATAATCAAAGCTAGACCATTCAGTACAGAATGAATTAGGGTATGACAGTCATAGCTGGTCATGGTCGTGGTCAAAGAAAACTTTGAAATTAAATATTTCGTTGTATTACAACAATTTGCCGACCTGCGTGCTATGGAAGTATAAAACATGTTCTTCCTCGACAAGAAAACATTGTGTTATTTAATTTTCGTAAGTCAATGTTGATTTTATTATATATATTTAAGTTTTTAAATAGAGAAATCATTCTTGAAGGTGTCATTAAGAAATAGTTCCACTACTCGACCATAGATGTTCTAGTTGGAAACAATTATAGCCTTAAATACACCAATCATAAGGCTCTAATTGGCTTGAATTATTCCTCAGTTGACCATTAGACAAAAAAGTTCCTCTAGTCGGTCATAGATGGTTCTATTAACGTTGCATACAATTATAATCTTAAAAACACTAGCAATAAGGATAACATTAGTTTCATGCAATAGACAAGTTTAAAAAAACTATATTAGTTAAAGATTTTGGTAGTGGATGTTAACGTATTTTTTTTTTTTAATTCAATTGATCTCGATGCCCGCTCTATTCTATATTTGACCCCGTTGTGGAAAGTTTTTTTAACTTATTTTTCTTTATATATATTCTTTATTGCACAGAAAATAAAACATTTTACAGTACATAGGCGAGCCTAATGTCTAAAAGATTATCTAACAGCTAACCTTTAGGAGAAGCGAGCAGGGATTGTGACCACTAATGTTTGACAATGAGTTTTATTGAGAAAACTACTTATAACTAAAATATATATATTCGTATATATAAATAAAATAAAATAGATAAAATAAAATAAAATAAAATAAAATAAAATAAAATGAAATGAAATAAAATAAAATAAAATAAAATAAAATAAAATAAAATAAAATAAAATAAAATAAAATAAAATAAAATAAAATAAAATAAAATAAAATAAAATAAAATAAAATAAAATAAAATAAAATAAAATAAAATAAAATAAAATAAAATAAAATAAAATAAAATAAAATAAAATAAAATAAAATAAAATAAAATAAAATAAAATAAAATAAAATAAAATAAAATAAAATAAAATAAAATAAAATAAAATAAAATAAAATAAAATAAAATAAAATAAAATAAAATAAAATAAAATAAAATAAAATAAAATAAAATAAAATAAAATAAAATAAAATAAAATAAAATAAAATAAAATAAAATAAAATAAAATAAAATAAAATAAAATAAAATAAAATAAAATAAAATAAAATAAAATAAAATAAAATAAAATAAAATAAAATAAAATAAAATAAAATAAAATAAAATAAAATAAAATAAAATAAAATAAAATAAAATAAAATAAAATAAAATAAAATAAAATAAAATAAAATAAAATAAAATAAAATAAAATAAAATAAAATAAAATAAAATAAAATAAAATAAAATAAAATAAAATAAAATAAAATAAAATAAAATAAAATAAAATAAAATAAAATAAAATAAAATAAAATAAAATAAAATAAAATAAAATAAAATAAAATAAAATAAAATAAAATAAAATAAAATAAAATAAAATAAAATAAAATAAAATAAATAATATAAATAATATAAATAAAATAAATAAATAAAAAAATCAGTTTTGATTTGTCACAAAAATAAGAGTTAATAAAAATGTAAAATATAGTTAAAAAATAAGGTAAATATAAGCTATGGTACTTATCTACCGATATATACATAAATAACACATAATTATACTTACTAAGTACATACTATATAATAAATAGATAATATATACACATATATATATACGAGTATATAGGGTAGAGGATATTTTTTTGTTTGATCATTAAACTTTCTTTTGGTGACCCGTTCTGATTGTTCCCGAGTGTATTTGAAAGCGCCGAGTTGATTTTATTTATCAGAGCCGTCGTTTATTTCCTGGGGGAAGGGAAGTCCCTTCGCATCACGATAACGGTGTTGTTACAACATTCCGGCTGCGACTCAATTTCCATCATTCTTTTTACTTTATTCAACCGAAACATTTCAATACAAATTAATGAAAATAAACTTATTCCAATTTACAAATAAAACTTATTCGAAAAAAATATTTACAAATGTTATATATATAAAATTATTATTACTTACGTAAAAGTATCATCACGACCGTTTCCCTTTCGGGGTGGTCAGAAACCACGCTTATAAATAAGCGGATTCACATTTAGCCAACTTTACTATAGGCCAATCATGACAAGTGGCAAGCTCGTCGATGTCTCCAGCGTACCAAACTCGAGAAATATCAAGTTAAGGCACGCAGGGCCAACAGTAAAAGAGAGACGGTTTATAGGGTTTTAGTCCGTAGGCACCTTGGGGTCTCCTTATGAGGCCTCACGATGATTCGGCCATACGAACTCCCGCGGTAGCCCATCAGGCTAACAAAAAATGGAGACCGTCAGTCTTAAGTTCGGCCTAAAAGTAACCGCAGCTATAAAAAGGTAATGATTGTAGACCATGTCAACGATAACTGGCCAGATATTAAACAGATGCAATGTGGTCCAATTCTACATTTATCTAAGATATAGATATAGATTTAGCAAGAGGAAATTAATGTGCCGAGAGAAAAATAGGCATTCTCATTTCACATCAGATCCTCGACAACCCGACTGGCCTATGTCGTGAGAGTGGGTGAGTTACAAGGGCTGTGATGGTGATAGTGTGTTCCTTTCGAAAATAGTTGCCGTAATTCTGTAACATTATCATTGTCATTGAAACTATCTTTATTTTACAAAAGCGGGCTATTCGATATATTTATAATTTGACCGCTCGCACTTCGCTAAGAGATAAGTTTAAGGAGTATGATATTCTTACTGTGGCATCTCAGTATATTCTAGAGAATATTATGTATGTCCACAAGAATATAAAACAATTTAAAAGGAATTGTGACTTGCATTCTCGCAACACACACAATAATCACAAATTAGCTTTGCCTCAACTACGCCTCAGTAAAACTAGTAAGTCTTTTTTGGGACTTTGTGTTCGTTTTTATAACACACTCTCAAATGAACTAACTAGCTTGTGTTTAGATAAACTAAAAATTCCTATCAAACGTCGACTTATAGGCAAGGCCTATTATAAGATAAATGATGTTATTAGTGAAAAAATGCCTGGTAGATGTGCAAATGTATATTATTAATATATTTTGGACACCTTTTACTGTTGGTGTTTGTTTATATTTAGGTCAATTCAATTGTATTGTAATAAATTTAATATAATTTATTTAAATAATTATAACAATGTAATGTGACAATACAAAAGAGCCCGAAAAGGCCAAATTGTAATAAATGATTTGACTTTGACTTACATACATACATATCTTCACGCCAGATCCCTTGCGGGGTAGGCAGAGACAATTGAGCGCCATTTGACACGATCACGACATACCTCTTTCGCTTCGTCGACATTCATTAACCTCTTCATACATGCCCTTTGGTTACGAAGACTTTTTAATGCACCTTCAGTCAGTGTTTTATTTATTTGATCGTGATATGTGAGTCTCGGTCTGCCAGGGCCTCTTTTACCCACAACTTTCGCATTATATATCTGGTTCGTCAATCTTTCATCGCTCATCCTTTCAACATGCCCGAACCATCGTAGCATGCTTTCATACTTTGACTTACCTCGAGTATAAATAATAAAAAATCCAAAGTCATCAGTGCTAAGTTGGCAACTTTACCGCAGGCTGTGGAGCAGAAAAACTTATGAATAAAAAATGAATTCCTTGGTTTTAAAATTAGCATCACAAAGAGAGGGCAATTCTCCTTACCTTGGAGCTCGCAAAAGAAATGTATAAAAATGTGTCGACATTGTTTTTTACAAAGGGTAAATATTCACCTTTAAAAGTGCATAACTTTGTGGCCGATGCAAACCTGAGAGAATATAGATGATGCTACATCGTTCAAGTATTGTTTCTTGATACTACTGGATATGTCTTGGTATGTACATTCTAGAATTATGTATATTTGTTGTTAAAAACCCTGGCTTCAACAAAAACTACCAACAAGAGTGCAGAAACCAAAATCTACGTCAGATAAATGAAACAATGTTAGTAATGCTAAGTCCGTGATGATGGTAAGAGACCTGATGGTATGACGCTGATCCCCTGGGAGCAGCGACGGGCCTTAGTGTGGGATGCCACTTGGGTCGATGCTTTGGATTTGTCACACCTCAGGGGAACAGCGCTAAAAGCGGGAGCCGCAGCTGAAAGCGCAGAGTCTGGCAAGCGGCGCAATTACGTATCTATAAGCAAAGACTATGGGTTTGTGCCGTTTGCTGTAGAGACTTTAGGCCCGAGTGGTCCAAGCACTAAAACATTTTTAAAAAACATCACCCCTCGTCTAATTGTCACCATCCCTTCGCGTACCTATAAATTTGTTGACTCATACATCTGTCGCACAATAAAGATGTGGAATGCTCTTCCAGCCTCTGTGTTTCCACTTTCGTATAACTTGGAGTCCTTCAAGCGAAGTGTGAAAAGGCATCTAGTCAAGCCGGCATAGTGTTAGGGACTGATGTCGGACATAAGTGTCTGATTCCAGTTGCTAACATTCATGGACCATGCGCGCCACTTACTATCAGGTGGGCGCAGGGTCACATGTCGTGCTAGTATAAAATATATATATATATATATATCTGCTCTGGGGGCAAGAGGGCTGGTTCTTTCCTCGCCCAGAGCATAGCGATTCAGCGAGGAAATGCGGCAAGCAATGCCACCATGCCGCACGGATACGATTAATAATTAAATTGTATTATTTTTAATTATATCTTTTTATTTGTAGAAACAATTAAGTTTTTAGTTTTATAATAATAAATAAAAATTCCTAGATATATTTAACAAATAAATTAAATAAGAAACAGAAATAAAACATACTACACAAAACATAAAACAACCATTAAAAATGTTTAAAATGAGCTGTATAAATGGCTGAAAAAGGGCTGTTTCTATAATGTTATTAGCCGAGTCCATCGTGTGTGGATAAGAGGTGAGAAGAATGGTGTATCGGCCTTGCGACCGACCAAATACTGTATAATTCCGTTAATGCCGTATTGGAAACTCGTTCCATAAATGTATTGACTGCAGACCTGCTAAGGCCCAATTCATTCAGTAAGTGATGCAATGATTTTGCTGGAACTCCTCTCGCACCAACTTCCACTGCGTAAAGCTGAGTCTTGAACCCGTTCCTGATAATTTCTTCTGTGAGATCATAATAATTATTCGACTTCATGTTGTAGTATTTTGTTAAAGACAAATTTCTAAGTATTCCATGGATTCACCGTGTTGGTGCCGGGTCCATCGTGTGTGGGTAAGAGATGAGAATAATGGTGTGTCGGGCTTGCGACCGATAATAGGCTGGTTTAAGAAAAGGAGGCCTCCCTTTTTTTATTTTATTGCGCGATAATACGCTCACCATCCACCATTCTACTCCTCTCCCTACCCAACCAAATACTGTATGATTCCGTTAATGCCGTCTTGGAACACAACAATAAATTACGTAAATTGAAGAGAATATCATGAAAACGGTAAGCTTGGATATTGGAGTAAAGTTAAGCGTACCTTAAAAGAGGATTGTTTCGCTACATTTGGCGAGAGTCTGTAGCGAGCAAATTTGAGCGCATGATTGATCTCGCTAAATGGCGCGGAACACTTGAAACCAGATATTCAACGTGTTATGACTAAACAAAGACAAAAGCCAAGTTGATCATAAAATATGTGGAAACATACAAAGCGGTTAACAAGTGATATTCTAGCAATAGACAAATATGGGGAACTTTTGGCGGTAAGTCTGGACATCTTTAAAATAGGTGGTAGGCGGACTGATGGTGGTAATTTGCCTAGTCTGCGGTAAACCCATTAAAGTTTATCTACACGTTTCGGGAACAGGCTTGAATTACCGTTATGCCCAAGAGACTGATGTTAGTCATGAGTGTCTGATTCCAGTTGCTGACATTTATTGCCTCGCGCGCCAATTACTTGGGCGCAAGGTCAAGTTAGTATTTAAAAAAAAAAATCTCTTGACCCTTCGATTGGGTTTGACATGTAGGCATTGCTTTGCATGTAGGGAAAGGGAGTTTTTCGCGCCATTTTGCGTGGACATGTCAATTGCAAGTTTTTGTTTTGTAAATTAATTTACTGTGGATATTGTTGGTCAAAAGTGGTGTTGTTTTGTTTAATAATGTGCTACAATGTGAATAATTATGAAAAACGATAAATTGGACTTTAAATATGGGGCACAAGTTGCAGTTTATTTTTTGCGGTTTTCCCGCGCTGTCAACTCCCATATTTTACCCGACGTGTTTGAGCTATGGTGCCGCGAGTGACTCCAAGAAAAGCATCAAATTCTGCAGCATCTGGAATTTGATGATGACCTCATTAATTCATGAAAAAGAAAGATATATTACGTCAGACTTGACTGTATGGGCTAGACCCTTTGCCTTCCCTATCATCTCATTCATAATCGATCGGGAGAAGAGAACCAAAAAATATGTAAAAGTTTTTTTTCTTGTTAAAATAATTTAGGTAAAAATGCATATACGAGGATTACTGTGAATTTATTATCTTATTTTTATTATTATTTTTATTTAGCTACAAAATTCCGATTATAAATATGTGATGATCGTGGTGGGTATTGCATGATCAACTGTATCTTATTATTGTTAAATGATAAAAACTTGTGCAATGCTGTTTGTTGATCCTAATAAAGAAAAAAAAAATACAATTTAGACAAAATCCCCATGAATGGTACTTATACAAGATGAATGATGTCCGTTGTCTTATTCAAATTCTTTATAAAAACGTGTTTTGCTAAATATTTTATGAATTATATAATAATAATAATAATGTTTATTTTTTTACAAAATCACTTCTGTTCTGAGATGTGTTTTTGCGCCGTTTGGAGTTGAAACTCTCGGGCCGTGGGGACCAAGTGCACATGAAATTTTCAAGGCGTTGTCAGAACAGCTCATCAATACCTCGGGGGACAAGTGGGCTGGGCAATATTTGGGCCGAAGGATCAGCATTGCCATTCAACGTGGCAATGCTGCCAGTATCCTTGGCACTTTGCCCATTGGCAGCGATTTGGAGCAAACTAGCCAATTGTTATTTTACCAAGATTTATGTCGTTTTACATAAATGCCTGTAAAAAATAATCGTTAATTAAAATTAAAATACCAAGGTTCATGATTAGTGTCACGCAATGGGGATTTCATATTTCCTTCACGCCCCTCGCGTGTTCTCATATACTAAAAGCAGGCAATTTTTGCGTTACAGTAATATTGATTTCGGGAATTAAATTTGTTTATTGCCAATTTACTTTCAGGTTTTCTTTATAAAACATTTAATATGGATATTATTAAAATTTCCTTTTTATGTCAAAAATATATAGCTGTTTGCTTGCTTAGGCATTTGACACATAGCTGATTAGGCCCAGTTGTAATAAATTTTAATTTCAATATCATTTATTTCCGGCATTACCTATATAAAATAACACAATTTACAATAAAATAAAAATACTCACATTTTAAGCCTAAAACTACAATTAATTTACATACTAAATCTAACTTCTTAACCTATACTGACGCACCCAACATAATCTTAACCCAATGATCTTGGATCGGGCAGTCATGGCGAGATGCAATCATGCTCAGGATACTGTTGCTACTGTTCCGCACGCGTTGGAAAAAAGAAGCTACTTTCTTGCGAATAATCGCTGGAAAGCCATCAGTACGGGCTTCAGCGAACATTCCAGACGCGCTGCAGAATCTCGGCAGCCGCAGCAGCATCCTGAACACGTTGTTATACTGCACGCGCAGCGCGCTGGCTACCCGGCGGCTGTATTTCGTCCACAGACTGCTCGAGCTTTCCTTAAAATCTTAAAATAGGTCACAGATATAATGAGGTCAAATATAAAAAGTAAAATATCATTACGACCGTATCCCTTGTCAAAAATCACGCTTATTTTTTTATAGAAGCGGATTCATATTTAGTCAATTTTACTAAAAGCCCACCATGACAAGTGGCAAGCTAGTCGAAGTCTCTAGCGTACCAAACTCTAGAAATATCACAAATAAATAATTTTTAAAATTATAGCTATATACTATAATAAATTTTGTGATTAATCTTAAGGAAGTAATGTATAAATACTTAAAACTACTTAAAAGTAAATATAAACTAAACCTAATAAAAAATAAACTAAAAGTAAAAAATGTCCTCTAGAGACGACCCTTCAGTGATAGTCCCAAGGAGGCTGGCAACATTTCCCCTCTGTATAGCTAAGCTAATACATTGGCAGAAATAATTGTCAGCTTTCCTGTCTCCAGACCTTTCCGTTAGCAGACGCTTAGCTGAGTGTCCCCATGGGCCCATCGTTTTGATCCCAAACGGCGCAAATTCGTAACCTGTACTGAGGTTGGTGTATTTGCGCAGCTTGAGGTTCTCAGCAGAAACCGCCGCACTTCCCGCGCTTAAAATAAATTAAATAATTTGTGGCGCATTCGACTATGGGTTGTATTCGGAAAGTTACGCCACATCCTGTTATCAAACATACCACAGTGTTTGAAAACAAAGGTCGTACGTTGCTTAAACGTGGACAGTGACAGTGGGTTCACAAATGTAAGGTTGCTCGCAAAGTTATTGAGAGAGCTGTGCTCGGTATATCTCTATTGGATAGACAGGGAGATAGAATAGATGATTTGAAATCAAAATATCACTTCCTAGAGAAGTGCTCTTGGAGGAGAACTGAAGTAGCCGAACTCAGATCCCCTGGGCTCGTGAGCTATACGGGCGCTGTTATACCAGTAAAGGTGCATGAATTACCAGCGGGTGATGATTACTCGCTAAGATCCTGCCGGGGAGAACGGGGGAATGTCCCCATCCCCAACCCAGGCTCATTAGAAATCCGGGCCTGGACGACCCCACTGTCTCTGTTATTGACATACTCTTCAAAATTAGTCAGTTGAAGTGGCAATAAGGCGGACACGTCTGTTGCAGAACTGATAACCGATTGAGTAGACGGGTTCTGGAATGGAGACCGAGTTTGGAAAAACGCAGAGTGGGACGACCCCGGCCAAATAGACGGATGAAATGAAGAAGGTCGCTGGTGGGGGCTGGATGACAGAAGATTGTGTGAATTGGTTAAGGGAAGGTCTACATCCAACAGTGGAGAGACTGATGATGATGTGATGATAGTAGATGATAAAAACAACAAAATAATCATATTAAAGTACACTCGAATGGACTAAGCCAATGACCCCCTCCCCCCGCTTTGAATCTTATAGTGATTGTTGAAATAAAGTTCAGAGTAATCCCTCAAGAATCCGTCGTAAAATTGTTGATTTCAAAATGTCAATTACAAAAGAAGTTTCTGCCAAAATAACTTGTTAAAAAGTAAATTTAAATACATCCTTCTATATTGATATTTTAAAATCTACAAGATCCGATTGTCTATGAATCTTATTTCAACACATATCGTTTAGCTTTTTGCCTCATCTTGTTATATATTAAATGCCTTTGGTCGGGTAGCTATACAATTAGTTTTCATAGCCATTCTTCAAAGGTTAACATTATAATGAGCGCCTAATTACTGTAACGAGTATAATGTTAAGGTTGTCTAACCATGTTACTGCAAAAGTCTAAACAGCGGTAAATCCTAGGATTCTCCAGTATATTCATCACAGCCCTTAAAACACAGCATCCCAAACCTTTACTGTAGGATATGGATCTTCCAGAACATATATCTTGAGAATTTGGCCTACACTTGCCACGCTGGCTGGGTTGGAGAGGGTTTAACGATTACTCAAATAGGTATTAGTGGAACCAGTACCGACAGGTTAACATGCTCTTCGAGGTACGGGAATAGTGCTGTGACAAATGAACAAAAAGTATATTTCTCATTGGTACTCGTATATGCCGGGGGTTTGAACCGACCTTTTTAGGATTTAAAAGAAAGCGTTCTTACAACCGAGATGCTAACGTCCATCATTTTGTCTTCACCAAATTTATTATTTAATTCGACTTTTCCAGTTGTAGAAAAGGAGCAAGTGGCGTCATGAATTTGATGACATTACGTACGGCATGAGTGTGAGACGCGAGCTGGGAACAAAAAATATATCAATTTATTTCCCCAGCGAACGAACATGTCCGTACTAATCCAGTTTGTTCGACCCAGCAAGGGTTGCATTGTCAATGAGAATTCGAGCCACATTGACTTCTATTTAATGACCAGTGAAGAATTAAAAATTTGCGCGCCCTGCCATCTTACATAATATTGTAGTTGGTGTGGGTTGCGACATGTGTAGAGACATTAGCCACATAACGCATCCAGGCGACCTCAACAATTCGTGTTAGTGGACGACTTAACGTGCTCCCTGAGGTACGGGAACGGTGGTGTTGTAAATCTATGACAAATGTAAATAAGAAAAGTGTATTATTGTACATATATACATATATATATACACATGCATATATATATATATATATACATACATACACACACATACATACAGTTAATACATAGACCATACACAGATATCATACAATTATATATCTATGTATGATATCTGTATATGGTATATGTATTAACTGTATGTATGTGTGTGTATGTATATATGTATGTGTGTATATATATGTGTACATGTAAGTGTATAATCATGCATGTTATTTAGTTAACCTTCTTATGCATTGTAGCATATGTTATATCTACTTGACCTATTGTCCTAACTTATCCTTTCCTTCAATACTTTGATTGCCCCTAAAAATAAATAAAGAAAATTGAATGTACTTCCTTAGAAATGTAATAATATGTGCTTACTTTAATTATTAATTCTTAATTATGTTAATTTGCATGCTTAAATTCTATGTATAGGTACTTGTATTATTTGTTTAATAAATTTTGTTATATTGTACCTCTCGAAGACCCTGAATCCCGTAACGCAGGTGTTTTTTATAAAACATCTTACTCGGGATTTAGAGCGCCATAAAATGCATGTTATGTTCTTTTTTACTTCGAATAAATTTATTATTATTATATTATTATTATATATAAAGAAAAAAATAATACACAAAGATTAGGACATAATAAGTTATATATATATATTACTTATTATGTCTTAATCTATGTGTATTTTTATTTTTCTTTGCCCACATTATTATATTCTTCTGTCACTCTTCCAAATGGTATTATACTCACCTTTGTATATGTTTATTTATTATTATATTTTGTGTCCAATATATAATGTTATTATTAGGTACCTCCTCTATACGTAATTTTATTTCGCGCCAGAAATACTTTTATGAAAGTAAGCTACGAGACGTGCACATGTGTTAGAAAATAGATGGGGCATTATTTTTTCCGCCTAACCCGCGGGGGCTGCTAACGATATGAAAAAGTTTTGATGGATTTTTCATAGATTGAGTAAAAAAGTAACAGCCAGATGGCCATGGTTTTGATATATAAAATTGGACAGTCGTTAATCGGCTGCCTTTGAGGGATCAACTTGAATGAGTTGGTGATATAGAGAAATATAGTGTAGTACAGATAGGTACAGGTACAGGTCGCGCGGGAAAAGATAAGCATTAAACAGTAGGTATATACAGATATAGTGCATAAAGATATTTTATTTTATTTTTTTGTGTTGTGTAATAATATAATATCTTTACAATATACATATATATACAATATTTGTACGCCTCATGGCAGAACACAGCTGCACTTTTATAAACTAGGTTAATATATTAACTTAGATTACCTGTGTTGAAACAAATAAATGATTTGATTTGAATGTATTTCCATCGGGAAAAATCGGGTCTCAATCGGAATATGACGGCACCCGAAGTGTCAATGAATTATTGTATTAAATGAGTGACAATTTCATATGGAACGTCAAATTTAAAAATGTTCTTGTAATGAAGCTAATTGAGAGAACAAGATAAATACGAACTTTTCCCGATAAATACGAGCAAAAACCATTATGCACTACATGTACAAATACAAAGCACACTAGTGCAAAGTTACAAAAAACACTTTATCGCCTTTTTGCACGAACATGATAAATTCATATTTTTTTAGTTTTGTAAATTACTTTACTGTGGATATTGCTGTTCAAAATGTTTAATAATTATAATTTAATTACATTACATTTATAATGTTATAAAAATTATAGAAAACGCAAAATTTAACTCTATTGGGCAGAAGTTGCAGTATATTTTTTGCGATATTACCACCCAGTGAACTCCTATTTTTCCGACGTGTATGGACGTTATTACCGCAAACAAAACAAAGCATTTGAGAAAAGCATCAAATTTTGTAACTGGTTGAGCTTCTAGAAGTGGACTTTATATTTTTAATTAAGAAGAATTATAATAGGTCGGTGGTTTTACTGCATCTAATTCTGTGTTGCTTACGTTTAGGGTTATCCCTGATTCACATCTAAGTGAACGTGCTGAAATAAGTAGACAAAGGCATACGACTTGGGGGAAAAAAGATAGGTACTCACAGTTCTCGAAGCACAATATTTCCAGCTTGGGCAAGCACTGCACTTTACACAAAACTTCAATTATTATTATTATCTAGTCTTTTGGTTGAATTCATGTATTTTCGCCATGCAAGCTCGGGCATGCGAAACGTAAGTTTATCACGCTAGACACGACTAGCTCGCATCGCGGTCGCGCAGATACAACAGTGACGTTAGTAGATGTCACTTTTGGTGTAGGCAAAGAATAGGCAACTTGAGGAATCTGAATAGGATACCAAGCCGTAACAGTAACACTTTAAATTTAATGATCCCCAACTCAGTAAAGAATAAAATAATAAATATAGTGAGAACAGCCTGTTTACAGTCAAACTAACTCTTTCCAGATCAAGACGAATCTAGTTATCTCGACATGGCTTCAATAGAGCAAACCAGTGTATCTACGTTTTACACAAATAATTTATCAATGGGTTCTTGTGCTCATCTTAAATAATAATAATAATAATAATTTATTTATTTGCATAAATGTCATATTTACATTTTATCGCGCGACCTGTACATACATTTTTTTATTATTAAATACATACTATTGGTGGATATTGTCCTCGTGCGTTTATCTTTACTCAAATCCATTGTAACATACCAAAATATACACACTTGTTCTTATACCAAAATTCTTCACCATTTTCATTAATTTAATTCGTGATATTTTTCAAATTTGGTACGCTGGAGACATCGACGAGCTTGCCACTTGTCATGATTGGCCTATAGTAAAGTTAGCTAAATGTGAATCCGCTTCTTTATAAGCGTGGTTTCTGACCACCCCGTAGGGGAAACGGTCGTGATGATACTTTACTTCACCATTTTGTGTAATAATTAAATAAACACCTCTGAAGACAAAACTAAATTAACTAACAACCATTTACAGTGTCCAAAGTCAATTCAATTTCCGATATAACCTCTCCAGTGTATTATTTGTTCGTGGGATAGAAAATCTAGACCGAGTTACGTAGACATAACACACAGTGACCTGTCCAATAACACAATTTATTTGTGCCGTTATGGCTTGGTTTTACTTATAATAAAAAATGGCGGGAATAGGAAATTAAATCTTTTCTATTTCGCAACCGCAAGCTACTATCCCTATGTACAAGACATGTAAATTTCGAGACTCTATGGACTGCTGTTTTTTTTTTTTAAACTAGCACGATATATGAGTTTGAGCCTACCTCATGGTAAGTGGCGCGCGAGGTTCATCAATGTTAGAAACTGGAATCAGACACTTATGACTGACATCAGTCCCTAAGACTATGTCGGTTTGACTGGGCATGACGGCAATTCGAGCCTGATTCCGAAACATGTGGATACACTTTAGGAACGGTGGTTACTTCCCCGCCCCGGCAGACTGGGCAAATTACCAGCATTAGTCCGCCTATCACCTATATGTGTTTCCCCATTCCTATACCTGGAGTCGAGGAGAGTGACTGATGTCGGTGGTTAGTGGTTGGCGTTAGTTGCTCCTATTCTTCGACCCTACATATCGCTTACCAGCATGTGGCAGCAATGTTATAAGTAACGTTTATAAAAAACAAAATGGTCTTGCAGTTTTAGGGCTAGTTTGATGGCATTTATTTCGGCCAACACGTAAAGTTCCTAAATGTATATATTTGTATTTTTATTTGGGGAAAAATACAGATATTATACATACAAATAGGTAAAAAAGAGAAAAAAAGTTAATTAAAAAATAAAATAAAACACGACTGCGTAAAAAAATTAACTTGAATTAAAAACTGAGAAGAAATAAATAAAAAATAAAAAGAAGAAAACAAGCCCAAGGGTTCCGTCGCCAAAAAGTTGAATAACCACTTAACTACACCTTTGAAATAATTTTAAATATTTTATTACATAGCGACTTTAACAGTCTTAATACTTGCTTCGTTAGTCGGATAAAAAAGCAAACAAATATAAGTTACATTCGAAACACTTCTTTAGATATTTATCACTGAGTACATTATAGAAAAGTAATTCGGTTGTTTAAATACAACAATACAAACCTAATAAAATTTACGAAAAAAATTACGGTTTTAGCATTTGCAATAATAATTTAATTGATAATTTTCAAGATCAACAAACTTTAGTGACATTGGTTTTGTAACTGCTGCAGATTTATGTGAACATGTCGACCGAGGCAAGTCTCTCGTCGTGGACGTGACACATTCTGGCGAAAGGTGACCCGTTAGACCCGCATTCGTTTTGGCTCGTAGTATGACAAACAGCGACCGAGGGATAGGAATACAAAACAGTATCATTTTCACAATGTCCGGGCAATTAAGATATACGTCTATGAGAAGAAAATTGTCTTTGGTCAGATTGGATGACGGGATCGGGTTGATACTTGTCATTGTCTTAGAAGAATGGAATTATTTGTCCCTTCGATCCGATGCGGGGCCTTCTAGGAATTGAGACATTGGTTCTCCATGACATACATTAAGGGCTTCGGCATTAAAATCAAATTACTAGTCGGAAATGTGCTGGAATATAATTAATCTGAATTTTATTATATAGTGACTTTAACAGTCGCCATTGTTGGAAAGATTTAAACCTATCTCGGTTTTAATGACTGTTAAAGTCGCTAATAATATAAAATTATATCAATGGTGTAGTGGTTATCAAACTTTTTGGTGACGGAACCCTAGGGCCTATTTTTTAATCTTTGGATTTTATTTATTTCTTTTCAGTTATAAATTCAAGATATTCTTTTACGCAGTCTGGTTTATTTGTATTTAAATTAAGTTTTTTTTAATTTTAGTTTAAAATAACATTTACGAGTACGTAATCAAAGTCTGCAAAATGCATTTATAAATAAAATTAAAACTTCCTCATAAAAAAAGTCGATTGTTGAAATCGATTAGGCATTAGGACATCACTAATAACTTTAATGGTAACATGTTTTATTCGATGTAAAAATATACATTAAATATAAATTTATAGCTACCTCAATAATAAAATTAAAAATAAACTAAGTTATAAATAAAAAAATGGCCTCTAGAGACGTTCCATCCGAGATAGTCCCATGATAATTTCTAGCCTTCCTGTCTCCAGACCTTTCCGTCAGCCGCTTTGACAACTCCTTGGCCAGACGCCTTGCTGAAGGTTCCCATGGACCCATCGTCTCGACCCTAAACGGCGCAAATTCGTAACCGGTACCAAAGTGTTCGCCTGGATGTGAGATGGAGCTAATGTGTCTACACATGTCGCATCCCATCATGCTTGCAAGATGCTTGCCAAGTTTCTACGGCTCAACAGTCATTCCGTCGGGTCTCTTGCCATCGCTCCACGCAATCGTAATGTTCTAAGATTGCGGGTACACCAGCAGTGACAAGAAGCATTTACACAATCATCACTAGTGATTAGTACTCGAGCTGTCAAAAGAAAAACAAACGAGTGGAAATGGTATAAGTTTATAACATCTCGCTATTACCTCTTACAAAGTCTTTAGAACCGCAGCCAAATACGGTATTCGAGGAATGTGCTTCAGACAATCAAGATGGAAACCGTCTTTGATCTTCGCATATTAAACAAAGCTTTGGATAATTTTAGCTGCATTTACGTTTAAATTAAGACTTCCTCAAGGTCATTGATGATACCTTGCTAAGATGTATAAAATTATATAGGTAATTTGTAAATTAAAGGTTTTTTTTTATTTATTATAGCACGACATGTGACATTGCGCCCACCTGATAGCGCAAGTTCCATGAATGTTAGCAACTGGAATCAGACACTCATGACTGACATCAATTCCTAACACTATACCGGCTTGACTAAGCATGACGGCAATTCGAGCCTGATCCCGAAAGGTGTGGATACACTTTACAGGGTTTTTCGACACAAACGGTGGATACTTCCCCGCCCCGGCAGACTGGAAAAAAATACCTTCATCAGCCTACCACCTATTTGTTGTTCTCGTGGAAAGTATGTACCATTTGCAATCAAATGCGAATGTTTACTTTCAAGGAGAACTAATATTGTAGGCTTGTCATGGTGGTATTAAAATAAAATGATCACTGCTTGAAACAAGACTTACATGTGTCCTCGGTGCACTACTCCCATCTGACAGTTATAATTTTAGTTTATTTTATTTTATTTGTACCTAGTGTAGTTTACTTTATTTATAATATAGTATTTAATTTTATTTGGTAATAATCTAATATATTTATTTATATTTGTGGAAAATTAAAAAAATATATATAATAATAAAGAAACTCAATCCTCGCCAACCCGTCTGGCCAGTAACGTGGCGAGTGTAGTCTAAATTCTCCAGATATATGTTCTGGAAGGCCCATCTCCAACAGTGTAGGTCTAGGACACTGTGTTCTAGGGCCTGTAATATGAATATAATAAAGAAGCTACAATTGAATTGAAAAATTGACACATATAGTTGATACAGTTTAAAGAAAAGATTATAGAATTATACTGAACATACGAGTAGGTATATACTATAGTAGAAGAAGAAGTATCATCAGGACTCTTTCGGGGTGGTCAGAAACCACGCTTATAAATAAGCGGATTCACATTTTAGCCAACTTTAATATAGGCCTATCATGACAAGTGGCAAGCTCGTCGATGTCTCCAGCGTACCAAACTCGAGTAATATCACAAATAAATTAAATAATAATTAAATATATTTATTTACATTAATAAATATTTTTGTGTCCCGACCAGAAATCGAACCCGGTACCTCCGAGTCTAAATTCACGGACTCAACCGCTAGACCACGGAGGCAGTTATAATATATTATAGTATAAAACACTATTTAAATAACTGTCCATTTATTAAAGTTATAATGTATATGATGTACTTGTATGTATGGTTTATGTATGTTTATGTGTGTAGGTATAATGTGTAGTATATTAAAATTAGTTAAATAACTTATTAACTGTATCATTAAAATTTATTATTTTTCATCCTGCCTATCACCTTACTCGATCCCCAAGGTTAGCTGGTAAAGAATACCTACTGGCATTATAGCTCGCGTCTGTACTATTTTTAAGTGCATTAAAGAATTTAAATAAATAAATTCTTATCTTAACACCGTCATTTTGAAACGGTTAACGTATTTGAAAGTTGATCCCGTACCAATCGGCAATGCTCGTCTCACCGGAGCTGTGATGTGGCGAGAATTGGGACGGACGTGTTGGGACAAGCAAGCTGTTTCACGCGAAAAATATTCTGAGATACTACTTTAACAAATTGTTACGTAAACGCAGAAAAGGCTCAAGTTGAAGATACGGATATGGAATGTATCGAAGCGATTTATTTTTCTCCGGATCCGTATGGATGAAGTTACGCGTCGGAGCCACTTTGCATATGATACGGACGTGGCGAGAATACTGAAACATTACTATCGCATTTACAAATATTTTGTTTGCAAGGAAACTCTAAAGACGTACACACACCAAATGCGTACTAGACTAAAACAAAAATTATAACATAAAAGGAAAAAAAAATCCGGTACCAAAATATTAAGCGTGACTAGCAAACTAGGTCTAACTGACGCACTTAATTCAGTAGCAAGGTCAGCAGCCCAATTCTACTAATTATGTGTCTATTAAACTTTTTTTTTTCTTTTTTTTTTTTTTTTTAATTTTAAGTAAGTGTATACATAAGAAATAAACTATAAAAAAAACTAGTTACAAAATCTAATTTAAATATAAATCGTATACGCGCGGCATGGTGGCAAGAACGCTGGCCGCATTTCCTCGCTGAATCGTTATGCTGATTCTTTGGGCGAGGAAAGAACCAGCCCTCTTGTCCCCAGAGCAGACAATTAGATGTGGGGTGATGTTTTTTTTAAAAAATGTTTTAGCGCTTGAACCCCACGGGCCTAAAGTCTCTACAGCAAACCACTATTCGGCGCATCTCTAGTATTTATTACTATGACTTACGAGTAGATGGCTGCATGCAATATCAATTGGGTTACAGCCATCATGGCTTTCAAATGATCTTAAATAATGTTAAAATAAAAAACCCGATTGCGTAAATATTGCTTTAATTAATAACTGAAAAGAAATAAATAAATACGACAACGCCCAAGGGTTCCGTCGCCAATAAGTTTGATAAATGTGGTTCCTCCAGTGTGTCCAAGTCTAAAAATATTTAGTTTGCAACAAGGAAAACTCTTATAGCAATACACATAATGGTATTTGAAGAATTTGAACAAATCCTATAAGTGGATCTTGTTATCGGGTTGTGAGTTAGCATATCTACACAGTATTGATCATTTATTCGAAAAAATATTTACAACATATAAAATAAAAATTAATATTAAGGATAGGGATATAAGTCCCGTCCGCGTGGAATGGTGGCAAGAACGCTGGCTGCATTTCCCCGCTGAATTGCAATACTAATTCTCTGGGCGAAGAAAGAGCCAGCCCTCTTGTCACCGGAGGAGACAACAAGACGCGGTGTTATGTCATTGATCATTTGAATATCTTATCCTTGCAATACACCGCTCGCTGTACGGTGCCAGTAAAGATCACGCTTTTTAAGGCATTTTGTCAATCTTTTTACACGAGCGGCCTATGGGTTTGCTACACGCAGAAGGCCTACAACACTCTACGCGTGCAATATAATAACGCTTTTAGGATGCTGTTGGGACTCCCGGGATTCTGTAGTGCCTCCGGGATGTTTGCTGAGATGCGCACGGATGGCTTTCCCGCCATAAGTAAGAAAGTATCATCCCTGATGGCGCGGGTATGCGGGAGTCCCAATAGCATCCTGAGGGTGGTTGCAGGCAGTGTGGGGAGGCCTATTGCGCGACACTGGACTGCAGTACTGGTGGGAAGTTAGGTTAAGTTTATTTATAGATAGTTAGGAAGATAATAATAATTATAATTAATTATATAATAATAAATATATTGTAAAGTAATATTAATATGTAATAAAAATATTTGAATTGAATTACTTGAGGTTACTCTAGAACAAAGAGTCCTAGACTGGTAGAGATTGGCCTTCCAGAACATATTTCTTTAGGATTAGGCCGTCTCTTGCCAATTATTTTGATAATTTATGGAAACGGCCGACGGCTTAATGGCTCACCAAAGACTGGGATCGGTGGTGAAGAGAAGATAAATTTCTAAGCATTCTATGGATTCACTGTGCATGGGTCCATCGTGTGTAGGAAAGAGAGAACAGAAGTATAGTGTCTCGGTCTTGTGATCTACCATAGGTAGGTTAACATAGGAGGCCTTCTTATTTATTTTATTGCGCCACAAGACGCTGACCATCCACCATTCTGCTTCTCTTTCTACCCAACCAAACACTGTATAATTTCGTAGTGCCATCTTGGAAACTCGTCCCATAAATGTATTGACGGCAGACCTGCTTAGACCCAAGTATTTCAGTAAGTGGTGCAAAGATTTTGCTGGAATTCCTCTCGCACCAACTTCCATTGGTAAAGGTGAGTCCTGAACCCGTTCCTGATCATTTCTTCTGTGAGCTTATAATATTTGTTCGATTTTATGTTGTGGTCTTTTGGAATATGTGATTCCCACAAAACGGTAAATTCAATAATAATAACTTTTTTCAAGTTCCGAGAAGTAAGTCTGGCCTATAGGCAGCTAGTAAATCTATGTAAGAAAAAAAAGTCTATTTCTCCTTTTTTATATTTTTTGGTATATGACAGGGTTTGAATCTCGTCATTTTTATATGTTAAGGAAAGGCTTGTAAAATACTGTTCTCAGAACATATTTCTGTTTAGTTTGGACTACTCTAGCCACGATGTGGCCAGACAGACAGGTTGGCAAAGGTCTGATTTGAGCAAAAGGCAACCCAAACGTTTTAATTTTACATACAAAAGCCAAAAAAAACTATGATATCACCCTTTTGAAGTTTTTTTATTAGAAAGTTACATCATCTATGAAATCTACATATATTTAAACCAGAGATTCTCAAACTTATTTCATCTACCGCCCAAATTGACAGAACATAACAAAAAAATGATGTTGTGTGAGGTTTTGATTTCAGTGAATTATAAAAGTCGCCCCCCTAAATTTCTTTCTCGGTCCCCTTACCGCCCCCCTCTAGGCGTCCAGCGGCTATAAGGGGGCTTGGGGGTTGTAACTATTAAAAAAACATATAAAAAATTGTATTAAAGTACATAAGAGTTGCTGTTATGTTATGCATTATCATCAGCATGACAGCATCACTTGCTAGGTGGTAAGAGACGTTTTCTTTTTATACTATCACGACATGTGACCTTGCGCCCACCTGATAAGTGGTGCGCAAGGTCTATGAATGTTAGCAACTGGAATCACATCAACCCCCAAGACTATGGCGGCGCGGCTTGACTGGGCATGACGGCAATTCGAGCCTAATCCTAAAACATATGGATACACTTTACTGGGTTTATCGGCACGAACGGTGGATACTTCCCCGCCCAGGCATACTGGGCAAATTACCGCGCGTCTGCCACTTATTTGTTGTTCTCGTTGAAAGTATGTGCCATTTGCAATTATGTCAAATGCCAATTTTTACTTTGACAGAGAACTAATATTGTAAGATTGCCATGGTGATATTCATATAAAAATAACGCTGCTTGAAACAAAACTTACAATAACCTTTTAATCTCCCTTTTAATCAGGAAATAACTTAAATAAATTATTGTGTCCCGATCTGAAATCAAACCCGGTATCTCCGCGTCTAAATCTACAGTCTTAACCGCTGGATCAAGAAGGCAGTCAATACCTAAATAATTTAAAAATAATATATCTCTGACAAAGAATTGAAACCGGTACCTCCTTATTCAAATTTATGTACAGCTGCGCACAACAATTAAAGTTACAAAAAACATTAACAAAATTATAATTGTACAATTAAATAAAAACCAAAGATAAATTTTCATTTACATTCACTTAGAAGGATCACAATAGCTTAAATGTATTTATATAGAGTGAAAATTTTGGTCCTTTTTTTCAGCATGGACTCGAAATTAAACCGTTGGGAATATTTTTTGCAAAGATAAGATATTCGGAGTTGTAGACATTAGGACTTTTCGGAGCGGAAATTTTATTATCTTAAATTGCACAGGACATACATATATACAAGACCAGTCCTACAATATATTTTTTCGATGACTATAATTTAGGGCCAACATTAAATCCTAATAGGGGTGTAAAAGCCAGTTCTGTGACCCATTGGAGGGTCCAGTCGCACCTCAGCCACGGTCGGCTGCGGATGACAAAAAAAAATTTGTTTCGGTTACGTCACGACCGCGTCTGCTCAATTTTCGGTTCTGCTGCAGTGTCCGCTGAATAGCCACGCAAGTGTATTTATCAGTCGTGTTCCGACTTGAATTATTAGTTTTATGCGAAATGACATTTGTGTGAAAAGAGTTTGAGCACCAGAAGAGCTGGTCTTCTTCTGGAACCCTGGGGTTGACTCTACTGAGATGTTCTCAGCTGCTGCTGGATAAGTGCTTCTGCCCATTTTTTTGGGTTTCACTGAGCTGGCTCGTCCTTAAAACCCCAAAAACAAATAACAGTCTAACTATGAGGGATTTGGAAATCTCCCCCACAACGGGGATACTGACTCGTTTATAAAAACGCTTTCCATTTAATTTGATTGTACCAAAAATAATAATAAATACCTTTATACACAAGTGATAGAATTAAAAATTGATAAAATTGGTACAATATAGTCTATAGAGGAATAAGGTTAGTTGCACCATTCAACATTAAGCAGTAAGACCCAGCTTAAACACCTAGTGTACCTACTAAGGGTCAGACTTTAGTTAGCGTCTCAGCTAATGCTCTGAAGTGATGTGCAGTGCATGTGAAGCGGTCGGGAGGTTTACTGTTGTCAATTCAAATAAAGGTATGTATTGTTTATACCTTAGATCAGTCTTTCTTAAAGTGGGCGATAACGCCCCCTTGTGGACATCTAAAGGGGAGCGGTAAGGGACCCAGAACGAGTTAGCATGGTTTAGGGGGGCGACTATATATTTTTTAAAATTAAAAACCTATCTATTACACAACTTCGTTTATTAAGTTATACGAGTATTCGGTAGATGAAATAAGTTTAAGAATCTATGATTTGGATTTGATGCAAATATTGTGTTTAAGATTATTCACAATTTTAAAATCGCTTTTGTTTATATAATTTACATAACTTTGTGTGTGTGTGTACGAGAGTATGGGTTTATGAGGGTGTGTATGGCGGTACGTTGACGTGTGTGAATCTGTATGTGTAAAATGTTATTGTGGTGAATATAATGTTCATGTTCATGTGATGATTAAATTTATTTTGCTAGGCAGCAGCTACAATGACTTACTTATGTACTTTTGTCATAGATTTGTAATACCACCACCACCGTTGCAGTGAGAAAGAGGGCACGTTAAGGCGTCGGTATCGGTTGAACTAATACCAACTTGTGGAATAGTTAATAAGTTATCATTAAATATTTACATCAGACCCTCGCCAATCCGTCTGGCCAGTGTGGCGAGTCTAGGCCAAATTCTCCAAGAACTTCTCGAAGGCCATTCTCCAACAGTCTTGTAGGAGCTGTGGTGATGAAATTTATCAAATACAAGATATTAGGGCCGACGTGTGTCGATAGAGAATACAAAAGTTCAGTCCATCTAAATGGGTGTATGTCTTGTAAAATGTGTACATTGAGTCGTGATTGTATTTTCCTTTCTCAGTACTTGGAGTTAAGTACCGTCAAGCAACGTTCGTTGCTAAATTTATCGACTTGTTCTTTTGAAGATTTCCAAAGTTTTGCTTACTCTGTTAGAGAGACGTGAACATAAATTTTCATCCTAAGATGCGTCCACATATGTTCTTTTGTCCGTACCTTAATTTTCTAACAGCATTACAATTCAAAAGCCATTCGTTACGGAATGGTGTACTGCTTCCTTATACGGATCCACCACAAGGCTGTTCTCCGAAGCGATGTTCGTGCCCTCTGTCACTGCTAGGAATTTCAATCTAGTCCCTCATCCACATTTTTTGATAAAAAAAGAGTTTATACTCATACAGGTTTTTTTTATACCTCTATAACTACCTCCGTGGTCTAGCGGTTAAGTCCGTGGATTTAGACTCGGAGGTACCGGGTTCGATTCCTGGTCGGGACACAAAAATATTTGTTAATGTAAATTAATACATTTAAATAATATTTAATTTATTTGTGTTATTTCTCGAGTTTGGTACGCTGGAGATATCGACGAGCTTGCCACTTGTCATGATTATAGTAAAGTTGGCTAAATGTGAATCCGCTTATTTATAAGCGTGGTTTCTGACCACTTTATTTTTTTTCTGTAACTTTGGTGATGAAACTGTTTATAGAGACGAACAACTTTTACTAAGGAAACAACCCTGTAACACGAAAAAGTTATTAACCGTTTTATTACTTAAAAAAAAGGCCACTAGACTGCAATCTCTAGTCACTGCAATTTTGAATAGAAAAAATGCAGTGGGTTAAAGACAATAGTACTTATTATTTTAATTTCTTTGTAAAGATTATGAATATCAATGAATCACGCGCAACAAATCGGCAAACTCTTATAAACTTCTGCAATCGAAAAAAATAGTAACCAGGATAATCGCGGCGACGACGTTACGGAGCATACGGGCTTTTTTCAGTGCGTCCAAACACGTCGTACGGTTACGGTACAGACAAAAGAACATATGTGGGTCCAGCTTTAGCAAAGTCAGTTTAGCAGTGTCGGTCGTAGATTTACACACGAAGGTAATGGATTAAATTATTTGCTGCAAAGATAATATAAAATGATTAGGCAAGCGCCACGTCGTCATAATACCTGTCAAGCAATAGTGACAGCAACCGCTAGATTAAATCAATAATTTAAATAAAACAAAAAGAGAAGTTACGGCACTCGCTATCTTGTTCACTACAAAATGCGGAACCGATACACGCAAAGTGACACCCACAATTGCATCACCGAATAAGATATAACATTTTTTTTATTTATTATTATTTATAGACGGTGAATCGATAAATCATCAATGATACGCCCCCTGCCTGAAGGGCCAACGCGGGTGGGAGTCGCATGCCCGACTCATCCGTGAAACTTCCTAAGGAGGGCTTCCTGGGCGCTTACAGCTAAGTCTGAGTCGTGGCTACGGAGTGAAGGCACTCGTTCGCCGCCGTTAACGAATGAGATAGAATTTGTTACAGTGGGACGCAAGCGAGACAATCAGTATGTTATATTTTTTTATAGTTTAAAATAATATTTTGAATCAAAAAGTATTGCATGAGTATGTTAGATAAATAAACATTTTAAATTGATTGAAACTGAAGTGAGTCATTTAGACGTAGTTTACTAGTTCCACGCGTAATGTCTTCATACCGTATCTTTCACTTTTTATAGTATCTACTCTATTCAATCAAAGAACAAAGCCAACTAAAAAAGCTATCTTGAGAAATAATGAATGTACTACCCTCATTATTGAGGTAAAACGGAATCGCTCGAAAGGTATTGAATGTTTGCCATACTATTATATAATTATTCTAATAAGATAGCGTAAATGTTTGCAATGTTTATAATAATAATAATAATAATAAATTGTTTATTTCAGAATTAATTTCATAATTGTTAGTAACATTTTAACTTAGAACTATGTCAGTAGGTATACACATTAATTAAAAAGTTAAAAACAAACAGCAAAAATAATAATAATAATAATACTATGTCACATTGCTTTTGTCGCTCCAGTCTAAGGCATAATTTAGTGCGCGACAGAAATCAGCGCTCATCGTCAGTCATGGATTAATTCCCGCTTAATGCGTAGGGTTTTTATAAGAAGCTTGCTTGATCAGAATAGCTTCTGATCCCTTAAGGATTACAGTCTTGGTGATACCCAATGTTTTTTTATAAATAATGTAAGTGAGCCCGATACATCTTCTAAGAACCGCGTGCTCCTGATAGTGATGGATGATCTTTCCAGAACCAACGGTAAAAAATATTTTAAGCTCCTTTGCAACCTAACTAGTTCAGTGTTTTGCATAAGTACTTCAATGTATAGCGTGAAAAAGAACAAATAAAATAGTGGTCACAGATTCTGACGTTATATTCAACCCTGAGTCCCAGGGAACGTTACTGCCAAATTTTATTAAAATTGGTCCAGTAGTATCGGCGTAAAAACGAATGTTTTTTTGTGAAGCGGATAAAGGTTAGTATAGGTTATAATTTTAGTTTAATAGTTTTTAGTTATACATGTATACATGTAATATATATAATTATAGTTAATAGGCGGGATCGTAACTATGTAATTATTAACGTAAAAAAAGTTTTTGTCAATTGTCGTTATACTAGGGTAAAATAAATAAAATTAATTACAGAGTATGAAAACACAATATTTTAATTTAATTAATATAATAAATTTAATTTATTTAATAATAAAAAATAAATTATGGCACAAAAACATTTTATCATTTTAAGTCTAGTCTTCTTCATGGGGAAGTTAGTTTAAAATTTATTACAAAACATACAAGAAAGCGTACGTAAGTATTTTTTATCAAAATCGGCTCCGAGAATGTTTTTAGCATTTTTGATATTCCTTGTAGTTTGGCATTCAAGCCTACTTGAAAAAATCACGCTCTATATAGACTTATTTATTTATTTATTTAAATTCTTTAATGCACTTAAATATAGTACAGAGAGTATAGTAGAGTACCAGTAGGCATTCTTTACCAGGATGAAAATATAAGAATTTTTAATGATTATTTTCAAAACTAATCGTGTGATATCTACATACATAAACTATACATACAAGTACATCATATACTCGTACATTATAACTTAAATAAATACACAGTTATTTAAATAGTGTTTTGTTCTGTTTCCTTAGGAACGATGTGGTTATCAAACGTTTAAAGACGTCTAATGGCCAAGGATAGCTTATTCCACTGGCGAGCCGTAGCATACAGTAAACGGAATCAGTGTATCTAGTTGAGGAATGAGATTTTTTTTATAGAAAGAGTATTTCTGTCGGATACTTTGGTGAAGTACACACGGACCTTCTGAAAACATCTTTAATTTATTATTATATCTACTAAAATTTCATTGTCAATCACGACTTGTGACATTGTGTAGCGCACAATGCTTTAAGCGTTTGGTTCTGAAGCATAATGGCTCAGACGACGGTTAGGAACAGAAAGCCCATTTACCTTTTGTAGTGGCTTTGTAGTCGCAGACTGTTCTATATTTAGACCTCTATATGGACCGAGCATTTCTCACAACATTTTAGTGACAAACAAAAAGTCAGTCAAAGTGGAAGCAGACTGTAGGTAAGAATAATAATATTCAATTTATTTAAATTTATTAAACAAATTACAAAGGCGGACTTAATGCCCGTAGACATTCTCTGACAGTCAAATCTTAGGGACAAATTTGTACAAATATAGGTGCAATGATAGTAATTGTAAAAATAATATACACTTATAGGATAATTTACAAAATATTATATATACCTTTATATATGTATTACAATATTAATACACTAAATACTAATATATACACAGTATTGTACAAATACATTTACAAATTCGTGAAAGTGACTACAAAACAAGAATTATGTGAAGAGAGTTGTTAGGAGAACGTAAAGGTTAATCGTGGAAAAAAGAGAGATAGACAAAATTGTCCTTGAGGTATTTCGGTGTCACAGACTCGTTTAAGACTCTAAAATTTCTGCCACAACGAAGTGTGAGCCACTTCAATTTAGCACGATATTAACTGGTTCATCTTATTGAGCAGCATCTCTGACATATCAATGCTATACACGTCACCATAGTCGAGGAGACGAAGTAAAAGACTTTGAGCAAAGGAATTTTCAGCTTTTAACAGCAGATTTTTAAAATGTTTAGAGATTGCAGTGAAACAAATATTTTACTACTAGTTTTGGTAACCTAAATAATATTTACCTAGATTTAGAATCTAGGTAAATACTAATTTCTATGCTACTTGCCAAAAACGGTATTCTTTAAAAAAGTTTTTGACCTAAATCTATAATAAGGTTTACGTGAATAAAGATATTTTGACATTTACCTAGTCCCCGGTCCATGTTCATAAGTCATTAGTGTCAAGTTAAACAGTGCACCGCGACACAACGGTGCACAATGTTTTTGACCTTAATAATATCATCCACTTTTTACGAAAGTCCAAATAACTAGAGGCATTCTGTATATACTTATATTCTTCATTATTTAACTCTACTTTTGGGAGTAAACATGAGACATTTAGGAGTCAAATTACTATTCATTACAGACCCTAGAATAGCTATACCTCTAGTACTACTGTTGGAAATTGGAATCTATTTAATTTTCGCGAGAATTTTACCTATACTCGCCACGCTGGGCAGACGGGTCGGCGAGGGTATGATGGCAATTTTTTATGATATTATTAATGATTCTACAATTTTGCATTAATAGAACCGGGACCGACGGCTTAACGTGCTCTCCGTGGCACGGAAAAGGTGGTGTTGTAAATGTATGAGAGATGTACGTAAGAAAAGTGTATTTCTTATTGGAGTTTGAACCGACCTTTGTCGTATTTTAAAGAAACCGTTCTTACAACGAGTATATAGACGCGGAGGCACCGGGGTCGATTCCTGGGCGCAACACAATAATATATTTATTTATTTGTGAATTTTCTCGAGTTTGGTAGGCTAGAAAAATCGACGAGCAAGCCACTTGTCATGTTAGGTCTATAGTGAAGTTGGCAAAATGTGAGTGAGCTTTTTTTAGAAAAGCGTGGTTTATGACCACCTATCCATTGAAAAATATAGAACTACGTATTTTCATTTAAATTTTTCAGTAATAAAATCTTAAGTTACGGTACAGAGAAGTTTTACTAAAAATATTGCCAGACATACTGAGCCCAACTAATTGGGTAGCGAAAGGTTTTATTTTTTTTTCTTTCTCTCTCTATTTCGTCTGAGCGAGATCAATAAATAATATCACTCACCAGCCTTTATGTATTTATCACATGCATTTTGTTTATTGGATAATGATTTTTGTCTTTAGAAAAAAAATACCTTTTTTATTTCAAATAAGGTTCTACTAATGACATCTGAAGCCTAAAAAAAAATTGCTCTTTTGATAATTATACGCGGTATATATGTCAAATGTTATTTACAAACGATTCATAAAAAGATGGTATACTCACATTATTTAAACAATCCTAACAATGTAAGTAGGTATTATATGTAGTGTAAATAATATATATATATATAGTATATGTAGTATTGTGTACATATTAGTATGTATTTGTCTATATAGATATAATACTTAGATTTAATTTGAATTACATATTAATCTAGTTAATGGTTGCACAACACAAATAGTTTCATTGTCCCAAACGTTGGTTGCTAGAGAATGCCTGGCGGCATTAAGCCCGCCTCTTGTACATAGTACAATAAAGTTTTTAAATAAATAAATAATAATACATAATTAGTATATGAGTAAAGCCGAGGTAACAGACAAAAAATATTGTGCATTTTAAACGCGGCATGAAGGACTGGAATTGCCAAATAATTTCTGGTGGAACATAACACCTAATACGTTTCATACGAGTAGATTTGCAGCTTCAAACAGCAGACAGAGTGAGAAACTCGTTGAGAAAGTTAGACAATGCTTGCTTTTTAGCTAAAATGGAGAAGTTTGGGTTTTAAACCCGCCTAAGTGCACTTTGTCACTTAAATTGGAAAATATCGTCGCCAACTGTGAAACAAAACAAAAGAAGCAGAAACTAGCTGTGTCTTATTTCTTAAACTGGATCCACATATCACTAAATCAAAACTGTTTCAACTCAAAAATTTTATATCTCTTGATTGTTTATTGTTTATTAATCGTCCATAGGCTAAAAGAACACTTGGATTTGTCTCCATTACAATTTTTACTTAAATCTAGGTTAACAGTAAATTTATTTATTTATTAGATGCTCATAACAAGATGCAGTCATGCCACAATATAAACAGATACAAACAACTAACCAAGATCTGGACTTCATCTCAAAAATGTGAGCATACAGCTTGCTATTTTTACAACCATTCCAATGGTAAGGTTAGGAGGTGGTTTCTTAATCATATTGCAGTATGAGAAAAGGAGGTGATTTCGAAACCGACCCCCAATCACAATTTATCAGTGCAGTAAATGAAGAATAATGGCTGGATAGAGCTGCAGTTAGCACGGAACAAACTGAAGCTGGAGGCATAATAACTTAAGATTAATGCTATATAGATGCAGCGCGATATATAAATAAATACGATAAATATTTATAAATTCTTTATTCCACTTAAAAACTTAACAGTTGAGTGTAAGGGCGAACTTAATGCCTCTCGGCATTTTATACTAGCTAACCTTTGGGACTGTGGTAGACGATTACGGGTGCATTAGAAATTAAAACAAATACTTAAACATACATAATAATAATTTACATACTAATACACAAATACCAATAATAATATATACATTTAGCAAAATTTATGTAAGAATACATAACAAATTGAAGGAAAAAATACGTATAATTTACACAACAAATATTATTTTGTTTATTTAAGAAATGGGCAATGATTTTTAAATATATTTATTGACGGCGCCCGTCTGATGACCAGAGGAAGTTTGTTTGGAATAATAGATTAATTTTGTAAATAAATTATTTATTTACTTGACAAATCATTAGTGTCAAAGTATAAACAAAATTGAAGTACAAAAATATATATAATAAAAAGGTAAAGAACTACAAAAGGTTAGGTCTAGCCACAAACCTTATTATTGGATTCCTGATTCGATCACCTATAGAAAATTCGGCAAGAAAACTGTAAAACTGTGTTTTCGCTAACGCTGCATAGACGTCAGTTTACCCGAAATACATATCAGTTATTCTTGATTTGTGAAAAAAGTGTTTTGTGAGTGAAAAAAATGATAGGCAATTAAACCTTCAGTTGGCCGTAGGGTAACACGTTATATACCCAATCTCCATCCGTATCAGATAGTTACCCTATGTGGACCTAGCTTTAAAGGTAACAATTCACGAAGTTTTATTAAAGCTTTTTCTTTTCTTGTAAAAGCATTATTTTCGTTAGTGCAAAAGTAAACTGGTGGTCAGTAACCACGCATGTTTTAGGAGCGGATTTCTATTCAGCAAACTTTTGTATTGGCCCATCATGTGGCAAGCTTGTCGATATTTCTAGCGATACTCAAGAAATGACTTTTTTGTGTTCTCAAACCCGGTACCACGCCTAAATATAAATATATATATATATTATCTATATATTTAAAACTTTATTGCACTATGTATAAAGGGCGGGCTTAATGCCGCTAGGCATTCTTTGGGACAATACAGAACATTACAGTCATGAGGCTAGGTGCAAACGATTGTAAGAAACTTAAATAAATTCATTGAATCTTATATACAATAGATATTAACATAAATACACATACATACAAATATGTACACATACTACAAACTATATACTACATACAATACATACTTATATACGTTGTGAGGAGCTCTTTAGGAAATGAAAGTAAACCAGCTTTATAAACAGCGGTTTGCTGGGTGCTTGACGAATTTCAACAGGTAAACTGTTCCAGAGATTTGCGGCCACTACTGCGAAAGAGTTAGACTGAAAGCTAGAATGATGAGAAGGGATAGATAGAACAGAATTGTGTGACGAACGAAGAGATCTGTCATAAATTCGTTCCATACTAGAGGCAAGTATTTAAACACTTTGTGTGGGATACCATCAAAACCTGAGGGTGACCTGATTTTAAGACCATTGAAAATCTTCTGGAAATAGTTAAAACTAGCTGTGAAACCCAATGTTGGCCGTGAAAAAGCCTTTAGGTCACCGTATGGTCAAATATCAAGCATAGATATTGACGCCATAAAACACCCTGGGTTTAGTTTAATGACGTGAAGGCGAATTTATTAGACGGAAAATTGTTGTCATATAGCCCATGCACAGGATTGGTTTGCAGAAACATTTTTGCCAAATTTCATCTAAATAGATCTGGTAATATAGGCGTCAAAGACAGACAAACAGACATACATACATATGGGTATACAAAATTCGTACAAACTTGATAAATACTTAACTTTGAAGTAAAATTAATCATATTGAAGGCCAATGGAAAATGATATCATTGCAGAAATGTTATTAAGTTTTTCAATTACGTTAATTACTTAGGGATTTAAGCCAGCTTTACGTTAGGCCACGGAATATTAATGATCAGAAACGAATTTAACACTCAGCTAGTAGAAGTTTTTAGGTAAGTTTCAAGCGGTGAGATTTTTATATAAATATCACTATGGCAAGCTTACAATATGCATGCTATTGAAAGTAAAAATTGGCATTTGACATCATAGCAAATGGCACATACTTTCATCGAGAATAACAAATAGGTGATAGGCGGACCGATGGTGGTAATTTGCCCAGTGCCGGGGCGGGGAAGTATCCACCGTTCGTGCCGATAAACCCAGTAAATTGTATCCACACGTTTCGGGATCAGGCTCGATTTGCCGTCATGCCCAGTCAAGCCGGTATAGTGTTAAGGACTGAAGTAAGTATCTGATTTGTCGCTGATAATGTTACATATTATTATTTATTTATAGCTACGAATAAAAGTAAAGTTGGCTAAATGCGAATCCGCTTCTTTATAAGCGTGGTTTCTGACCATCCCGGTAGGGAAACGGTCATGATAATACTTTTTACTAATAAAATATTGCAAACAAAATTGCCTACAAGCTTTCATAAGAGCAAAATTATATTTTTATTTAGCGTAAAACTGAAGTTAACTGCAATTTATTTCGGCGATCCGATATATTTAGCAGCCGCCATGTTGGAAACCTGACGTTATCTGGCATACCGTTTGGCCGACGTCCTGTGAAAACAAATCCCGCTCATATTATGCAGGATAACAATAAAATATTTTCTAGTAAATTTTATAGTATTTTCTTGCAACAATGTGAAATCTTTATTTGATACGCGACGTTGCCTGTTTAATATAGTGGTCAGAAAATAGCCTTCAGTCACGTGCTATGAAATTTAAAATGTCCTACCCTGGATACCAAGGAATATCTTAGCCAAATTTCATTATTACCACTTTAGTATACGCCTATAAAGGCGTGAAGGCAAAATACAGTAAACACTCTTTATAACGTCATTTCCAGACAGGTCACACAGCGCCATCTAATTTACGCTACGAGGCTTGTGTTACGGAAACTAGATGGTTGATAAATTACATATTATACTTTTTTTTGTAAATATATACATATTATACATGTTAACACCCAGACCGAGACAAATTATACAATGTACAACTTGCCCCCGGTGGGAATCGAACCCACGACCTCCCGAGTTCACGGCAACGTTTGTTACCACTAGACCACGGAGGCGGTCGCTTTTAATTTAATTTAAAACTTTTTAAAACTACAAAATAACTGGCTAAGTCCGTGGATTTAGACTCGGAGGTACCGGGTTAGATTCCTGGTCTGGACCATATTAACATTTATTAATTTAAATAAATTTAATGATTACTTAATTAATTTGTTTTATTTCTCGATGCGCGGTGGTGGCTCGGTTGAAAGAACGCGTTCCTTAAATCCTACAAAGGTCGGTTCAAACCCCCCCGGCATGTACAAAAGAGAAATACACTTTTCTTAAGTACATTTGTCATAGATTTACAACACTACCGTTCCCGTGTGAGGAGAGCACGTTAAGCCGTCGGTCCCGGTTCCACTAATACCAACTTGTGGAATCGTTAATAAATTGTCATAAAAATTGACATCAAATCCTCGCCAAGCCGTCTGGCCAGCGTGGCGAGTGTAGGCCAAACTCTCCAGATATATGTTCTGGAATGCCCATCTTCAGCAGTGGAGGTCTAGGACGCTGTGATCTAGGAGCTGTAATGATGATGAATGATTTCTCGAGTTTGGTACGCTAGAGACATCGACGAGCTAGCCAGTTGTCATAATGGGCCTATAGTAAAGTTGTCTAAATTAGAATCCACTTCTTTAAAACAAAGCGTGATTTCTGACCACCCCGGAGGGGATACAGTCGTGATGATAATTCTTTACTATAATTACATACATTTTCCAATAACTAACTTTATAACCACATATATTTTAGTTTTAACCATTGTTATATGAAAAAGTAAAAAAAAAAAACAGATTTGCATAAAGCTCTAACTATTGCAGTGATGAATAAACAGTGAAAAGCTTTTAAAGGATTTTGAGCATCGTTTTTAGCAGACATGAGTGTCTATTGTATGTCCGAAGGTGACGCGTCACACCATTTAACTATTTCTTTTTATTTCGACACATTTTTGTCTAAAACTGGACTATTGTGAACGAATTTTAATTGAACAGAAGTACATTTTCGAAAAGTTTTCATTTTAATATTAGTAGCCAAACTCTGTTACATTAAGCGTAAGCGTTAATGTAGAAAATAATCCTTTAACGAACAGACAATGTTATCTTAATAAAACATAATATGGTTACAGCAGTCTTATTCCATTAGTAAAGCGCAAACGTTAAATTTTCAAAACAGTGGATTCTATTATTTACCGTCACTTATATGTAGATTATATAATTTTGAGTATATATCCAAACAAAGTAAAGAAGCTGACAGACGCATTCAACCAGGATGGGCAGCATTCGGGAAGTTATGACATCTTCCTATCAAACATACAACAGTGTTTGAAGACAAAAGTTTTCAACCAGTGCGTTCTTCCAGTAATGTCGTATGAAGCATAGACGTGGATACTGACAGTGGGTATGATGCAAAAGTTCAAGGTCGCTGAGCGAGCTATGGAGAAAGCTATGCTCGGGATTTCTCTGAAGGATAAAGTCAGAAATTCTGACATCCATCAAAGAACCAAAGTTACCGACATAGCTTTCAAAATTAGAAAGAAAGAAAGAAAGAAGAAAGAAATATATTTATTTGTCGCCAAGTTAAAGTGACAGTGGGCTGGGCACGTCTGTCGCAGAAGCAATGAACGATGGAGTAAACGGGTCCTGCTGTGGAGACCACGTACTGGAAGACGCAGAGTGGGACAACCCTCCGCCAGATGGACGAATGACCCGAGGAAGTTCGCTGGTGGGGGATGAACAAGGGTGGCAGAAGAAGTGGAGAGCTTTGGGTGAGGCATACATCTAGCAAGTTAGTTGATGAGAGGCTGATGATGATGATGATCCAAACAAAACACGTCAGCACATTCAACAAGTATTAGATTTATAACAAATTCTTGATTCATCTCGACAAATTAATGAACGAATACGGAATGCTAATTTCAAATTCGCACAAGATCATAGGGGCGTTAGGTAAATTTATAATTGTGAATCATTTAGTTTCTGAAGACGATATCGCGAACACTTTTTTTTGCCGGGAAAACTACTTTAGTAGTCAAATGACTAAACGATACTAAGGTCTTTTTTTATAACAGCACGACATTTGACCTGATAGTAAGTGGCGCGCGTGGTCTATGAATGTTAGCAACTGGAATCAGACACTCATGACTGACATCAATCCCTAACACTATGCCGGCTTGACTGGGCGTGAAGGCAATTCAAGTCTGATCTGGAAATGTGTTGATACACTTTACTGGGTTTATCAACACGAACGATGGATGCTCCGGCAGACTGGGCAAATTACCAGCTTCAGTCTGCTCGTTTTAACAACCTATTTAAGCAATTTACCCAAAAACATGTGTTTTGCTCTTGGTCAATTCTTTACGCCACCTAACGTCACTAACATAAGTTCTGACTTTTATATAATAATATTTATATATTTTTATATACAAAGATATTAAAATTAAATACTTAGATTAAAAAATAATTATGAATAAAACTAAACTAAAAATACTAATGACATTTAAAATTTTCTACAAAATAAACTAAGGGCTTACCACCTGGGAGGGTACCTAAAACGCTCACCGCATTTTCTCGTTAAATATTAATGGAAATATTTTGTTTTGGTAGTCACACTTTTGATAAATTCAATTACCTAGATCTTTTACGATTTTGTGGGTATCATGAGAATATACTCCCACTGTTTCAACTACAAATTTTAAGAAGTATGTAACTATTAAAGCGCCATCTGTGATCGACTAGAGAAACTTTTTTGTCTAATGGTAAACTGAGTAATAATTGGAGCCAATGTCAACCTTAACATTAGTGTTGTTAGCGTTATAATTGTGTGCATCTATTGGGACAATTCAATTGAGTTTAATTCATTTTTTTTGCAAATAAGCATAGTCCAAAAGTTATGTTTTCTGCACTTTTAAAAGTCATTTTTTTTACAATATTGATATAATACAATATAATTTTATGGTATATATTGGTGTATCTGGAGCAGTACAGGGACATAAAAAGCCTAAAAAGTTAATTTACCCAAACAAGAGGCTGCCTTCGTGATTTAGCAGTTAACGCTGTAGATTTATTAGTATGTAATTATTAATAAATATGTATATGTTATCTGCAATAAAACTCTTCAAGTTTATTTAGTATTGCACCTACCTAATGTACTTACTGCTCTCGTTGTCCCGAAGGTTTGACCGTCATAGAATGTCTAGCGGTATTAGGTCCGCCTTTGTACTTTGTGCAATTAAGTTTAATTAAATAAAAAAATAAAAAATTTAGACGCGAAGGTGCTGGGTTCGATTCCTGGTCGAAAACACAAAAAAAAATGTCACTAATAAATCAAACACTGAGACATCGACGAGCTTCCTACTTGTCCTTTAATAAAGCTAGCTAAATGAGAATTCGCTCTTACAGGCGTAGTTTTTGATCACCGCGCAAGTGATACGGTCGTGATGATACTTGAATTTCTTACCCAATTTCATGAAAAAATTGATATTACATTTTTAAATATCAACTAAATGTCTATTCTAGTTACTCAATAACGTTTACAAAAGATATCATTGTGCAGAATGGTTGCGATGTTTGAATTTAATTAATGCTCCGCGTGTCAACGGTGGAAGTAATTTCTGTCGCGCCTCGTCTGCGGGATGTACTTCGTTACACTGATCGCAGTGATCGCTACGAGCCATGGAATATGCAATCTGGTTATGCATGTTATATTCTTTCTAGATATGGTTACCGGCAGATGAAGAGAACATTAGCCGGATTATTAGGTTTTTGCTGAGCACGACAAGTGACATGATACTATACTTATCTAGATATAGTTACCGGCAGATGAGGAGAACATTAGCCGGATTATTAGGTTTTTGCTGAGCACGACAAGTGACATCGCGCCCAACTGTGATAAGCGGTACGCGAGCTTGCTACTTATCATGATTAGACTATAGTAAAGTTAGCTAAATGTAAATCCGTTTCTTTATAAGCGTGGTTTTTGACCACCCCGAAAGGGATACGGTCGTGATGATACTTTACCTATGTACATTACGAAAAGAACTTACGTTAAAATGTCCTGGAATTGGAGCAGAAAACAAAATGCACCAAATAAGTTCGATGCTTCGCGAAACCCGATAGAGGGGGGTCTCCCTGCAGCCTGAGCCAAACGAAATCCGAACCATATTTCATGTTCTCTCCGTTATGCGCTTTGTGAAAGAAAATACATTTTTCACAATCCTTTAGGGTTTTAGCAGTCTATTTTCTTTGTTTGTTCATATAGAAGTTTCTATGTATTTTCCGATAGTGGGGACTTTTATGTCTTTTTATTTCTTTCTATAGTTCTTGGGCGACAGATTTGTTATTGAAAATCAAACTTTTCAAGCGGCCGAATTGTTTATTGTTTATTAATTATCCGTAGGAACCTTGTTTCTGGGAACACTTGGATTTGTAAAAGACGGATACGAGAAAGCAAGGAACAGTCTGCTACTATATAGTCGTACATTGATTATATAAACTAAGGTTGGATGCAGCTGTAAAGGGGCGTTGTACTTATCAAAAACATTGTCTTATGTCAAATAATAATAATGATGTATAATAATTATTCAGTAATTTTAATGTCAAATATAATTATAGCAGCTGTAAATGGGCGTTGTCACTTATGAACTAAAATTAAAACTAAGCCTAATTATTATTATATGTCAATTTATATATATATGTCATATATATACTAAATAATATAAAATATATATCTTATTGTTTTTGTATAATAAAACATAGTATATTGTCTATAACATTAACATGTATAAAATTAATTAATTGAACAGATAGATTAATGAATTCTCGTTATTTATCAGATATTTATTTATTTAAAACTTTATTGCACTATGTACAAGAGGCGGGCTTAATGCCGCTAGGCATTCTCTAGCAACCAACCTTTGGGACAATACAGAGCATTTAAGTTGATAATTGCAACTGGCATTTTGACATATTTACAAAATAAATGAAATCGTTCTTATATACAACAATATTAAATAAAAAATACATATACTAGACTATATTTATTAAAAGGGCTCTAGCCACCATCGAGGTTCCAGCTTTTCTAGAGCTTGTTGGAGTTATCCGAGACGATGGCAAGAGACCCGATGGTATGACGTTGATCCCCTGGGAACGGGGACGTGCTCTGGTGTGGGACGCCACGTGCATCGACACCCCGCGTCGCATCTCAGGGGGACAGCGCATAAAGCGGGAGCCGCGGCGGAAAATGCGGAGTCCAGCAAGCGGCGCCAGTATGTAAGTATATTAAAATATTACATATTTGTGCCGTTTGCTGTAGAAACTCTGGGCCCATTGAGTTCAAGCGCAAAAAAGTTTTTAAAAGACATAACACAGTGTCTTGTCTCCTCCGGTGACAAGAGGGCTGCTGGCTCTTTCTTCGCCCAAAGAATCACTATTGCAATTCAGCGGGGAAATGCAGCCAGCTTTCTTACCATCATTCCACGCGGACGGGACTTATATCCCTATCCTTAGTATTAATATTAATTTTATTTTCTATTTTGTAAATATTTTTTTCGAATAAATGTTTTTTCCTATATATATTCATACACTACATCATAATACAACATTTGCTTACATACGCTATGAGGAGCTCTATTGAGAGTATTTTTAAATAGTGTTTTGTTAGGAGATTGGCGAATTTCAACTGGCAAGTCGTTTCACAAATTTGTAGTGGCGAATGAGTTTGCCTAAAAATTTGTACTTCCCAATATTTTATTATCTTTATGTATATATCTACTATATGTTAATAAGTATTAAAGTAGTCTATGTATACATACTATTTATGTAGTTTATTAAAATTTAAAATAAGGTTAAATTTGATTATATTTAAGCCATTTATTTGACAGCAGCCGGCTGACATTTTAGCATTTGCTTCTAGTGTTCTAAAGGAATGATTATTATTGTTCAGTGATATAATACATATATTGCGGCATAATATAATTTAATATGGAGTTGCCAAAGTTTTTGATGATATTAGTTCTGATATTATAATATTACCGGTCCTTTGGAACTAATGATATTGACCAAATCAACGTTTTAGAGTTATGACTTACCGACCGAAATCGCTAAGCGACTGATATCAAATGTCATATCAGACTCCTGCCACTGGAGTCCTTTAAAGCGAAGTGTGAAAACACATTTAGGTCGGCATAGAAACAAGTTACAAATTGAAGCGATTTGAAGAAGCTTCGAGTGCTGATTCGTGATTAGTGCGAATTGATAACGACTCATTTGAAGATCTCATTACGTGATTTTTTTGAACAAATCTCATCTGGTTAGGATGAAATCTATCATTACGGTTCGAAGAGTATTTGCGGAATATGCGACTATATTTTACTCTTGAAGCCTAATTGTAAATTTTATATTGCTTGCAGATTCCTTTCTCAGTAAAATTAATCATTAATAATACTAATAAAAGCGTTTATTGTAACAAATAAATAGATATATGATTGAACCTTGATCCCGGCAGTAGAGTCTGTATTAACCCAAACAAAGTAATAATTTAAGCGAATTGAAAAAGCAAATTTAAACATATTAAAAAGTTATTAAGCAAAAAAAGGTAAATTTAAAAGAAAAACTTACACTTAAAAAAATAATAAATTAATAATAATAATAAATAAATAAAAAACAATTATTGTATCAAAGTTAAACAAAACAATAATATAAACTAATACAATAACAAAAAAAAACAAAATGCAAAAATTCTGACAACCAATATTCACCTATACTTACTATCGCAAATAATGTAATTTAACCATAGAGTAATGACGCGCTTCTATGAATTTAACTATAGAATCAACACAAATGCACACATAAGTTATAGACAATAGTTTGATTTTGTAGATACGAGTATATGTTTATAAACAATATTTATAATAACAAGTCACTGGAATAGCTTAGAAAACCTTACTCTTTGTACTACTCTGCTGTTTAGTCTTCTACTAGCAAAAGTGGGATCATTTCAAATGGTTTAAATAATGACGTGTCACAAATGTCTGTAATAGGTTTACGTTAATAAAGATAATTTGACTTTTTATTTTATTGTTTTATTTACAAAACATAAAATATTTTAAACGAGGTAATATACAACATTATAAAATAATTACACTTAAAATAAACTACACTACAAAAAAAAAAAAAAACTCAAATTATAACCGTCCGATGGGCGTAGTGTGCCGAGGACACTCGCTGCGTTCACCCGTTGTCTACTTAAAGGGTCACCCGTCACCAAGCGGAGTTTTTCCCAAGCTCATGAGAGAACGCCAGAGCCTCCTCGGACCAGGGACCTATTGTTTCAACTACAAATGGGATAAAGTAGTAATTAATTGATGCGGGCCCGGGTTTCCTATGGCTGGATGTCACATGTGACGGACAGAGTGTGTATGGAATCAACGACATCCCATCCGGGTGTCTACCATCAGACCGAACTATCCCCGATGGTTTGATAATTTGACTTTGACTATATATAGTAAAGTTAACTAAATGTGAATCCGCTTCATTAAAAGCGTTGTTTCATCCTATCTAGTATTTTGTTCACAGTGAGAAATATTCTGGTGGCGGGTATAATTTTAATTGCTTCTTCTTTGTTGCTATCTTTTATGTTCTTATGTTGCCTGTCTCTGTCCTTTCTCTTCGAATAAATAAATAAATACCCTGGAAGAGATAGGGACGTTACGATACTTTACTTTTTTATTTATTTTATTCATTTTATTCAAATTATTCATTTTATTCATTTTATTTATTTATTTATTTTATTTATTTATTTCCATGAAAATGTACATAACAGATTATACGTCTAAACAATACAAATATGTATTAATAACAAAATTCAAACACAAGTGACTAGATGTGCGAATTAATATGCCTCCAAGTACTTAATGACAATGTTTTTACTTTCCACATCCGTTGATGCGAACACATCAAAATTCTCAAAGGACTGCACGATTTTGTTCAATAAAACGATTGCACGGGGAACGGGGGCACTCTGGAGTAGGTGTGTACGAGCACTCTCCTCAGCAAATAGTCGCTGGCCGCGCGCGAGCAGGTACTTGTTAGGTACAAACAATGAAATTAATTTTAATATAGCAGGTAGATATATTTTACCTCTAAGAATATTTAATATATATAGATATACGGCACAAATTACAGGCGTAACGCGTTCTTTATTAGGACAGGTGAGTTGTTCAATAATCTTAATATCGATATTGATCTTTTTTTATGCTTTATGCAGATGATGCTGTTCTTATGGCATCGTCCGAACAACAACTGCAATCACTAGTCACAAGAATGAAGGAGGGATGTGCAGAAAAAGGACTCCGTTTGAATGCGAGAAAACACGTACTAGTGTTTGAAAGAAGAAGGATGACAACCGTGACGATAAAGATTGATGATGAAACTCTAGAACAAGTAAATGAAATTATATATCTGGGCAGTGTTTTCACTGCGGATGGGAAGTACGATAGGGACGTTGAAAGAAGAGTGAACGCGGGAAATAGTGTTAACGGTGCCCTGGGGTCACTGATCGGCAGTCGAAATGTCAGTGACAAAGCTCGGCTCGCCATACACAATGCCATGTTGGTACCAACACTGATGTATGGAAGCGAAGCGTGGATATGTCAGAATACGCATAAGAGTAGGGTTAATGCAGTAGAAATGCGGTCGTTGCGGCGGATATGTGGCGTCACTTTGGCGGACCGCATACGTAACGTCGAAATACGGAAAAGGGTTGGTATGAAGGAAAGCATAGGGACAAAAATAAGGAAAAGCATGCTACGATGGTTCGGGCATGTTGAAAGGATGAGCGATGAAAGATTGACGAACCAGATATATAATGCGAAAGTTGTGGGTAAAAGAGGCCCTGGCAGACCGAGACTCACATATCACGATCAAATAAATAAAACACTGACTGAAGGTGCATTAAAAAGTCTTCGTAACCAAAGGGCATGTATGAAGAGGTTAATGAATGTCGACGAAGCGAAAGAGGTATGTCGTGATCGTGTCAAATGGCGCTCAATTGTCTCTGCCTACCCCGCAAGGGATCTGGCGTGAAGATATGTATGTATGTATGTATCTTTTTAATTCTACTACTACGTCTATAAGACGCGCGATGACCGACGAGCACTTCAGGAGAATAGAGGTTGTTTAGGTAGTATGGCAGTATTGATTTGTGCTATTTTATATGTTTTTTTTGTATGTATTTACATGTTTTATTTTTATTTTTTGTTCAAGGTGTCAATAAGTGAAAACTGTTAATTGGCTTTATTGTATCCAATCTTAAGTTTACTAGTGTAAAATAGCTGTAAGTTTTCCAAACATAATAAATAAATAAATAAGACTATTGCGTCTATCTTCTAAGGAGTTATAACGCAGCATACCTAATATAAATAATGTGGGGTACAAAATTTAGTTATGGTGACATCACTACGAATCATTACGGACGAAACATTTTATGCTATTTACTCGTAAATGGATGAAATAGATATTTAAATTTGTTGAGAAATTATAGGTAAGGTACGGATGCCAATGTATTCCAGAAAGCATCCCTCTTTCCCGAGAGACGTCAGAAGACGCATGTCACTATTAATCTTATCTTCTTATGAATAGGTACACAATCTTTGCATACGCCTTTTGCACGTCGACCGTCGTAACTTTCAGCATAAAGGCTTTGCATATCATGGTAATCCCTTTTTCGAGATTTTATTGAAATTGCCAGATTCTTGCACTAATAGATATGTATGAGCGGTGGTGGCTCGGTGGTAAGAACGCGTACCTTAAATCCTACAAAGTCGGTTCAAACCCACTCGGTATGTACCAATGAGAAATACACTTTTCTTTGATGTCTAATACCCTATAATTTCATCAGTTGAGTAATATAGGCGTAAAGGCGAATTAAACAGACAGACTGATATATGGCTTTGGGGGCACATATGGTGGGCAAATTATAGTTTCATATAGTCTATGTCCATTCCTGGATTTTAAGGAACATTTCTGACAAATTTAATATCCGATCGTATACCTTTCGGGATGGTCTGAAACCACGCTTGTTACGGTTTCACAAGCCATTTTACTATAGGCCCATCATAAGAAATTGCAAACTTGATGTCCCTAGCATACCAGACTCGAGAATAATCACAAATACCTTTTAAATAAAATGTGTACCGACCAGAAATTGAACCCGGTGGACATAACCGCTACGTAGTCTAGCTAGGCAGTGTATAAATAAGGTTAGACTCAATGCGGTGTATCACTAACTTTTTATCACGATAGATGGCGCATGATAGATGGTACCTAATAGAACTGTCAGTTGCATAGAAAACTTGTATTTTTATTACAAAATTTATTATTTTCTGGATATTATGCCGAAGTGAGCAGCTTTTAAGTGTACAAATCGAATTTCTACGAATCAAAGAATGGTGATCTCAAAATTGCCGTTCTATTAATTAAACCTTTTTTTTCTTTTTAAAGACGGTGTTCGCTTTGCTAATTTGTCTTTTAATGTAGGTAACGTTAAGTTAAAATACATTTTTCTGTTATAAAAATAAAAAAAACTATAAAAACATTTAAAAAATGATGCGTTATAGGTTTAAACAAGGTACCATTGCCGCTAGCGACATCTATAAAAAGCTTTGCCTGATTAAAATACAGAAAAACGTATGGTTTTTATAAGTGTGTTATGCCACAAAAGATTTATTTATTTATTTAAAAACTTTATTGTAAATCTATACAAAAGGCGAACGTAATGCCGCAAGACATTCTCTTCCCGTTAACCTTTGGGACATTGGGACATTTAAATATGAGTACGGTGCAAATAGAGAAATAAAATATTAAAATGAAACATAAATAATATTAAAAATTAACATACTTAGACAACTATAATATATATATACATATATATAATATATACACATACATACTAATACTACATAAATATAATACAATAAAATTATATAATAATACATAAATACCTTAATGTTAATAATAACTACCTACAATGGATTAAAGTCAGTAAAAAGTTAAGCTAGTGACTTATAAAAATGACTGTACACTCTTTTCTTGAAAATTGGTCTGCTGGGTGCTTGTCTGACTTCAACAGGAAGGTTGTTCCACAGGGATGAAGATGACACAACAAAAGATTTGGAAACAAAGTTTGTGTGATGGGAAGGGATAGATAGGAGGGAATTATGTGAGGAGCGAAGAGTTTTATTGTGAAAGGCGCTGACAAGATTCATAGCAAGCAGACTAACAAGTTAGAGTTACCTACGTCACGTCATATTTTACACTCCAACAGTACTCAGCTTCTGAACACTGTTGAGTTAGAAGAGTGCAATGACTTCTTCAGCACCTAGTGCCCTTAAGCGTTAAACCAAACACCTATATACAAAGACCAGAGCTCCGTCCTCCTTGCGTCGTCCTTCTCAATGCTGCGACTCCCTCTGTGTAGTGGCGAGTCAAAACAGCTCGATGGTCGTCGTCCCTATGGTTAAAAATGAAGTCGACTAGAATAATCGCGCGCACTCTTGACTGGTGCCCTCATTCCGAATCGCGTTTAGAGCGCTTAGAACAAATAGGACACTGAACGTCGTTCCCAATCAAATATCGCGATTTGGATGCTCAGAGCGTGATATCAATTCGGAACGGTCTAAATCACATTTTCATTCATAAAATGTTAGTTTTTTTTAAATGTATGAAAGATAAATTGCGGATTCCACATCTTTGAGTTTGAATACTAACAAATATACATCTCTCGGTTTATTCATCTTTATATGTGTAAAGGTTAATATTATTAACTTATTTTGGTCTTTTAAAATATTTTGCAGAATTACAGACATTTTTTTTCACTTCCTACTTAAATATTAATTATACATTTGTTTTAGAAGTAATATAAAAACAGTATAAACGAATTACAATATTAAATAATTTAAAAGAAAACCTAATATTAAATAAACTTGAAAATGGCGCGCGACATAATGACAAAAAACTGACAGCGCTCAGAGCGATCTACCTCGATATCGTGAGCAGTCTAAGCGCGAGAAATGATGTCATTTGTGACGTCACACAACTTTGGCAAAACAGTTTAAGCGCGTACCTATCGGAACACCTTTAAGCGTGCTTAGGTTACTATTATCGCGTATCGGAACGATGGGAATATGTAATGTTATTTATTGTATTTTATATTTTTTTTTTACCTGACTGCGCGACGGAAAAAAGGGTTATTTGTTTTTCAGCCTATGTATGTTTGTAACTGGAGACCAAAAGCGTTGGCTGATTTTGATGATTCTGAAACCTGACTTCGTAAATAGTATTTGTTAAAGTCGCTATAAAAATGATATATAAAATTATTTCAATGGTGTAGTTAGGCGGTTATCAAACTTTTTAGCGACGGTACCCTCGGGATTGATTTTTTCTTTTTAGTTTTTATTTTCTGATGATGATGATGAGTTTATCTGAACTAACTAATAAAGGTCAAATCATTTTCCATACTTCATATTTTTTTACCATTTTCTACAATGATTGTTAATGTCCACGAGCGATTTTAAACAAAGTCGAAGTCAAAATATCTTTATTCACGTAAACTTATATAGCCTGTAGGCATTTGTGGCACGTCATTATTTAAATTATTTTGAATGATTCTACTCCTGTTAGTAAAATGTACTCCTGTTAATGTTTAATCTGACTGAGAAAGGAATCTGCAAGAAAAACTCAGCTATATCAGATTTACAATTTAAAACACATTTATGTATTACAAAACAATACTCAACGGTAATTATGAGCAGGTTGTCTTCTTCTTTGATTAAAATTAAAATTACATTTATGTGTGCATGTACTCATAAGTTAAACTATTGTTGATTTTGTTGGAGAACTAATAAATAGCAAAATCTTGAATTGTAAAAAAGGCTCTAGTAGGTACCTACATATATTGTTTTATATTTATATCCGCGATATCCGACAGGCGCCAAATAGAACATTGTTTAAAAAGATGGTTTTCACACACTTCTTAAATAGATCCCAACAACTGTAAGTATGTATATATTGTATTTATGTATATATTAAGTATTATAAGTATATTAGTGTTTAGTATTTTAATATTATTTACTAGTAAGTAGTTTAGTTTTAGTAGTATTTTAATTTCTTATTTATATTATGTTCTATTATTTGCGCGAACCTTCCACATACAATGCCAAATTCCGCCTCCGTGGTCTAGTGGTAACAAACGTTGCCGTGAACTCGGGAGGTCGTGGGTTCGATTCCCACCGGGGGCAAGTTGTACATTGTATAATTTGTCTCGGTCTGGGTGTTTATATGTATAATAAGTATATATTTACAAAAAAAAAAAAAAGTATAATATGTAGTTTATCAACCATCTAGTTTCCGTAACACAAGCTACGCTTACCACGGAAACTAGATGGCGCTGTGTAACCTGTCTGGAAATATTTATATTTATATTTATACAAAAAAAAAAAAAAATGTTCGTAATGTCCCTAAGGTTGACCGAGTAAGAATGTCTAGCGGCATTAGGTCCGCCTTTGTACATAGTGCAAAAAGTTTTAAATAAATAAATAAATAACTGCACACACACACCTAAACGTACAAAAATGTGCTGGTCCTTGTATGAGGTCAACGTTAGAGACGGACTTGCAACGTCATTTAAAAACAAAGAGGTAATTCACCCCAGGTTATGCCCTCTGCCGTACATTGGCTGCACCGGAGTGGCTGCCTCATACACTACTCTGTGAAATTTACGGAATTAATTGTCACTGCGGCTGACACAACTCTAAGGCTGAGTTGCACCAAATTGAAGTCTTGTAACAAAGTTAGAGCGGTGGTAGCTCGGTTGTAAGAACCATCATTACAGCCCCTAGAGCACAACGTCCTAGACCTTACAGTTGGAGATGCTGGGCCTCCCAAAACATATATCAGACAGGTTGTCGAGGATCTAATGTAATTTTTTATTGACAATTTATTCACAATTCCACAAGTTGTAATTAGTGGAACCGGGACTGACGGCTTAACGTGCTCGGGAACGGTGGTGTTTATATATATATATATATTTTTTTATTTTAAACAATATTGCTCATAAGTACAAAGGGCTAACATAATGTCGTTAGACATTCTCTGTCTGTTAACAGGAGTAGGTGCACAAAATATAAAAAATAAAAATGATTGAATAATGTACATTATTTACTATCTTAATTCTAAGAAATAATATAGACCTACGTAATATACCTATATAAGTATAATAAACATACATATACCTACATACAAATACTATATAATAAATACATGCTAATACAACTACACAATGTAATAAATGCGATTCAATAAATATTAACAACTACACAATACTGACATAAAGCAACTTGTAACATATAACATATGTACGTAAGAAAAGTGTATTTCTCATTAGTACATGCCGGGGGGGTTTGAACTGACCTTTGAAGGAATTTAAGGAAAGAGTTCTTTCAACCGAGCCACCACCGCGGTTGTAAGAACACTTTTCTTGAAATCCTCAAAAGGTCGGTTATGATCCAGCGTTTTATGTGTCTTTTGTATTTTTATTTGGTGCCTGAAAATAAATATTTATTATTGTATTATTTTAAGATTGTAGGTTGACCGCCTCCGTGGTCTAGTGGTATCAAACGTTGCTGTGAACTCGGGAGGCCGTGGGTTCGATTCCCACCGGGGGCAAGTTATACATTGTATAATTTGTATCGGTCTGGGTGTTTATATGTATAATATGTAGGTATATATTTACAAAAAAAAGTATAATATGTAGTTTATCAACCATCTAGTTTCCGTAACACAAGCCTCGTAGCTTACCACGGAAACTAGATGGCGCTGTGTGACCTGTCTGGACATATTTATTATTATTATTTTTTTCTATTAACAATAAATTAGGATTTTGTACCATAACGACATTGACATGTATCTTAACTTGTACTGATGAGTTTGCAATTTTTTGCACAACACTAAGTAATATTAACGTCAACAAAAAGCCCTGAAGTGACCCAGCATTAAAGTCAGCTTATGACTCGGCGCGTGATAGATTGCAGAAAGGACGCTCCCATAGACCTATATGCTTATCAGGTCTAATATAATAAATTATAATATATAAATGTTAAGAATTATCACGACCATTTCTCTTCCGGGATAGTTAGAAATCACGCTGATAAAGAAGCGGATTCACATTGAGCCAACTATAGGCCAATCATGACAAGTGGCAAGCTCGTCGATGTGTAGCAAACTCGAGTAAGATCACAAATAAATTAAATATTAATTAAATGTATTTATTTAAATTAATACATATTATTGTGTCCCGACCAGGAATCGAACCCGGTACCTACGAGTCTAAATCTACGGGCTTCACCGCTAGACCTTATGGAAAGTTTTATTTATAAATAAAAAATAATACAAAATATTTAAATGCCTTTGTCGTCCAGCGGTTAAGTTTGTGGATTTAGACTCGAAGGTACCGGGTTCGATTCCTGGTCGGGACACAATAATATTTACTTAAACAAATATAAAAATAGAATTTATTTGTGATATTTCTCAAGTTAGGTACGCTAGAAACATTGACGAGCACGCCACTTGTCATGATTGGCATATAGTAAAGTTGGCTAAATGTTGATTCGCTCCTTTATAAGCGTGGTTTCTAATCACCCCGGAAGAGAAATGATCGTGATGATAATATAATATAATCAAAAATTTCATTTAAATCATTAACAACGAAAAAATATTGATTAAGAGTGACAAAAAGTCTGGCTGCATTCTCACATTGCACTTCTATAGATTCTTTCGTTTTTAATATTTTTTTGACCGACTATCTCCAGAAACTTTTATATATTTTTTTTCCAGTTTTTCAATAAAATGTTTTGATTCTAAACATCAATGGCATAATGTTTCTACTGCAATAAGAAGGAATATATATAATTTGTTAGACTTGAATATTTATTTTGTTTTAGTTTAGCTGCCTTTTCGGCGAATAAATCTTTGCTTTTCGTAAAACAATTTGGCTTTAACATCAAACAAGACAATCACAAAAAAAAATAAAACAAAAATATTATCACTGCTGGAAATAGCCTTGGAACATATTGCGTTAGGCATCCCATCACCGCAACTTTTGTTGACATATTTTATTATTAAAAAAAGTGAATTAATTTCGAATATCCTCTCGGTAAAGGTCTTTTTGTACTATATTTATTTATTTATTCTATGGAGAACTATCGACAATACAATAAAAAATCTATGTTAAAAAGAATTAGAAACAGAATGTCATTAAAAAGTTTTCACTAATAGTAACAATATACCTATAAAAACAACAAGTAATATTTTAACCTAAGATAATAAAGCACTTACATACACATACATAATAACAGCATAAACAATACATACATGACAGAATAGACTAAAGATAATATACAATATTAATGTATTATAAATTAAAGAATAAGTTGTTATATATACGAATAAGACAGATGTGAATCAGATAACATTAAAAAAGTGGTTAGTTTAAAAATATTATTTATTTTATCAACATTGTATATACGTCTACGCCGTCGTTACTCTCGTTTATTTTTTATTAAATGCCCCGGCATCTGGCTTCAATTGAGGGCTAGCTTTTTGTTGCTTGCGAACGAATTATTATAAACTTTATAAAGCAAAGCTTGACCGTAAACGTGAAATTACTTAAACATTTGTTGTTTTTACTATTCGACTCGAGGTTTTTTATGACCAAAATATTATTAACTTTAATAATGTGTACGTTTTTCTTTGTTAATGTAGAGGTTATAGGCTCAGTAAATAAGACCTGAAGGACAGACGGCAATTACTCTTATTTTTAATAGTGTTGATATATTTTATTTTCTTTATATATTCATACATACATACATATCTTCACGCCAAATCCCTTGCGGGGTAGGCAGAGACAACTGAGCGCCACTTGTCACGGTCACGACATACCTCTTTCGCTTCTTCGACATTCATCAACCTCTTCATACATGCCCTTTTGTTTCCATGACTTTTTAATGCACCTTCAGCTATTGTTTTATTTATTTGATCGTAATATGTGAGTCTTGGTCTGCCAGTGCCTCTTTTACCCACACCTTTCGCATTATATATCTGGTTCGTCAACCTCTCTTCATTCATTCTTTCAACATGCCCGAACCATCGAAGCATGCCTTTCCTTATTTTTGTACCTATGCTTTCTTTTATACCTACCCTTTTGCGTATTTCATCATTACGTATGCGGTCCGTCAAAGTGACGCCGCATATCCGACGCAACGACCTCATTTCTACTGCACTAACTCTACTCTCATGCGTATTCTGACATATCCACGTCTCGCTTATATATACATAATTTATATATTCATTTTATTTAATCTTAGTTTAATACTCTTTAAACTGCCTACTTGGTCTAGCGGTTAAGTCCATGGATTTAGACACGAAGCTACCGGGTTCAATTATTAATTTAAATTTTTTTTGGATATTTCTAGAGTTTGGTACGCTAAAGACATCGACGAGCTTGCCAATTTTCATGATTTAAAAAAGCATGGTTTTTGACTAATCTGGAAGGAATATAGTCGTGATATTACTTTTCTACTATTTTAATTTATTTATTTAAAACTTTATTGCACATAAATATACAAATGCGTGACATAATGTCGCTTGACATTCTCTGCCTGTCAGACCTTCGGGACAACGAGAACATTTATGTGAGGTAGGTGCAATATATCAATTTAAATTAAATATATTAAAAATATAAGTCTATAGAATATTATTTATTGATTATAATAAATATTTAATTGCTGTTAATAAAATAAAAAATCATCTGGAGAATTCCCTGTCAAAGAATGTCTACAGGCTTTAAGCCCGCCACTTGTACATTGTGCAATAAAGTTCAAATAAAATAAATAATTAAATACTGGACCGATTTTGATGAAATTTGGCAGAACACATTGGACAATCAGCTAGTACTAATCATATTTGATACCTAATCCTATTCGTATCCAATGTTGGAACGTAACCGTAAATTCTTCCACTTAAGTGTGGTGATGTGACAAATGCTGGAGTCTGGCATTGCTGAACTCCACCGTTCAATTTAACCCGGGCGACCGTAAACCGACGTTGATAAGTGTTCAATGGGACGTGATTTGACTTATGTTAAAGAACCAAATAACTTTGGCAAATCGACGCATCCTGTTGGATGCAATTACACTTCATGGTTTCTGCAATAATAAATAAATAAAAATAGGTTTACATCTACCGCCCAGTATGTACGAGACTACACCGCATAGCTTCAGTCGACCCGTGACCACGGCCAATGCAACTTGGCTGAAACGTCGGGAGAAATATGTCTCTAAGGTAAATCGCGTAAAGACCCGTTAAAATTATAAAAAACTATAATAAATAAATAATCAAATCATTATTGGGTAATCAATCAAATTAATTTAGTGGAATGATCTTGTGTGTGGAAGCTCTCAAGCTTTTCGAAAAGTCTTTACTAGCAGATTTTTCTGTTTTCTGGGTCTATATTTATATAATAAAATTAATAAAGTGGTAGCTATATATCAATGCACTAAAGTGATATGTAGAAAGAATGTCACACAATGGCTACAGTCTCTTGACTATAATATAACTGAGGAATCAATCAGTGATCAACATCGCGCCCGGCTTCTGGCTTCAGTAGAAAAGGAATCCGGCCACTAGTTACACGCACTGCCTTCTGCGAACCTCGGCAACTGCTTGACGACGAAAGTTTCCGTATCGCCGTTGGTCTTCGGTTAGGGGCACCATTATATATCCTACATAGATGTCCGTGTGGAAAGGAGGTCGACTGTCTTGGAGTTCATGGGCTCTCCTGTTCCAAAAGTGCGGGCACATTTTCCCGCCACGGTTCCTTTAACGATACTATTAAAAGGGCTCTAGCCACCATCGAGGTTCCAGCTCTTCTAGAGCCTGTTGGAGTTATCCGAGATGATGGCAAGAGACCCGATGGTATGACGTGGGTCCCCTGGGAACGGGGACGTGCTCTGGTGTGGGACGCCACGTGCGTCGACACCCTTGCCGCGTCGCATCTCAGGGGGACAGCGCATAAAGCGGGAGCCGCGGCGGAAAATGCGGAGTCCAGCAAGCGGCGCAAGTATGTAAGTATATTAAAAGATTACATATTTGTGCCGTTTGCTGTAGAAACTCTGGGCCCATGGAGTCCAAGCGCAAAAAAGTTTTTAAAAGACATAACACCGCGTCTTGTTGTCTCCTCCGGTGACAAGAGGGCTGGCTCTTTCTTCGCCCAGAGAATCAGTATTGCAATTCAGCGGGGAAATGCAGCCAGCGTTCTTGCCACTATTCCACGCGGACGGGACTTATATCCCTATCCTTAATATTAATTTTATTTTATATGTTGTAAATATTTTTTCGAATAAATGTATATCTAATTTAAAAAACTGAGGAGTAGTAAAGTAAAATGCGATAATAACAAAGTATGTAAAGTTTACACACCCTCTTACACACACTCACACACTTACATCATAAACAAAAAGAGGATCTCAACCACACAATTTTTAATTTATTTTTGTTTTTGTGTACATTTTGTTTCTTTTATTATTTTGTAATTAAAAGTAATAATATATTTAAAAGGGTGTCTGGGCGTGGACTGCCGACGGACAGACCTATACATATAGGCTTAGTTCGGCTGCAAATGTCTGTTTTTCTGTGCATGCATAATGAAATATGTTATTGTTTTCATATCTTGTAACTTTTTTACTGAATACAGATATTATTATTATTATTAATATAAAAGTTAGGCATGTAAGAAGGGAAACGGTCGTGATGTTAAGTATCTATATGTTTTACTTTTTATATTGCCTGATATAACTGCTTTACACTTGGACGACCAATAAGTTGTACTTATGGTACCCGGTCCATGTATGTAGGTATTTGGCGACGTGTCTTTATTTGGTCCAAGATTTTGCTTTGGCAGCGACTTTGTAACATATTTTTTCATTTTTGTAAAAATAGAAGCGGAAGTGCCAGGTTGCTCGATAATGGGAAGATGACACGAAATATTTGCGACTTTTTTCGCGTCCGGTCAATTTTCATCGTTTATTGAGAGATATTTAAACTAATTGGGTTTCTAATAACAGCAGTGTTAATACTGGACGCTAGAGGTGTGATTTTTGAATGTCAGCGGATGACTACTTTTCAAAGTTCGTAATTGTTAATATCTTCGGGTGAGTAATCATACCTACGATTACTCGTAAATACAGTCATCGATAACAGTTTGTTATTATTGCACAGTTTTTTAAATTTTATTTAATATTTTGAAGATAAAATGACAAGCCTAGAGGTTTATAAAAACATGGAGAGATAACAACTTGTCAGAAGTCTCGTATTCTCCATATTCTTGTTTGCTTCGGAGACATGAACTATACAAGCCGCAGATAAAGCAAGAATTGATTGAGATGTGGTGCTGGCGTCGTTTGCTCAGAATCCATTGGACCACTGCACTAACGTTTCGGTACTCGAGACTTTCTGCCGTCTGCTTTACCTGAATTCTTGAATATTTTTACCACATTACTAGAAGAGGTGCCGACAATCTGGAAAACTCTTAGTAACTGAAAAAGTAGACGGTAAAAGAACACGAGGAAGAAGCCTCAAACGATGGTCTAGTCAGGTGACTGACCACCTAAACATCTCAGTACACCAAGCCATCCACTGCGCGGAGGAGTGGTTACTGGAAACGGCTAGTGGATGGACTGCGATGGAGTCACGATCCTCAACAGTGGGGTACTGACTAAAGAGGAGGAGGACATTCTCATGAATATAATTTCTTCAGAAAGCTATGACGAAACTGTTGAAGACAGCTGCAGATGATTCTCAGCGTAGGTGGACGCGTGGTTTTGCCTAAATATAATCAATGTTTATTTAATAATATTTGAACCCAAAAGTGACGTAGATGTAGACTCGGAGGTACCGGGTTCTATTCCCGGTCGGAACACAATAATTTTGTAATAATTCTCGTGTTTGGTACATTAAAGACATCGACTAGCTTGCCACTTGTCATGATGAGCCTAACAAATGGCTTAATGTGAATGTGGTTTCTGACCACCCTGCATAAGAAACAGTCGTGATAATGATACGAAACTGACAAGTATACTTTTACTACCAATATATTGTACTTTAAAGCTAAACTGTAATCCGAAATCCACTAAATAAATCAAATTAGATTTTCCAACATTTAGAAATGGTATTTCAATCGAACTTGTAGTACAAGAGTGCAGCACAAATGTTTGTTTAAGATCCTAGGTATACGTCTCGATCTAGGGTGTTCAAACCAGAGACCAAATATTAACAGACATTAAACCATTTATTTTTATGAAGCCAAAAACATGAACACAGCAGATATTTAGATTCATTTACCGTATCGTCTGCTCGCGAGTGGAACAAACTCCCACTGACCATCAGACAAGCTCCTTCCATTCACATCTTTAAAACACTACTTAATACTTTCTTTTTAAACAAGCAGAACAATATATTTTAACTCCATAAATTTCTTCTTCCTAATAATGTATTATCTTCATATACATATGTATATCTACTTTAATAAGTATATATTGATGAGTATTTATGTAGTATATGTATTACAATTGTAGGCCAAATTCTCTAGATATATGTTCTGGAAGGCCCATCTCCAGCAGTGGAGTTCTAGGGGCTGTGATGATGGTGATGATGAAATTTTATTTATTTAAACTTAATTGCACAAAGTACAAAGACGGACCTAATGCCGCTAGACATTCTATGACGGTAAAACCTTCGGGACAACGAGAGCAGTAAGTACATAAGGTAGGTGCAATACTAAATTAACTTGAAGAGTTTTAATGCAGATGACACATATACATACTTATGAATATCTACATATAATACATACATAGATAAATAAAATGTTAACAATATAATATATACACAATACTATACCTACTAATGATAAAGTGAATCAACTAAGCTAAAACAAAAGAAGGAACATAAAAAAATTACGAACCTCGGTCTTGCATGTAGTGAGCATACACTAGTTTTTTTAAAAATACTTATATTCAGAGCTTGGTGAATTTTAACTGGCAGCTGATTCCAAAGGTTAGCAGCCATTGTGAACAATTTGGGCACTAAGATAGTATGGTGAGAGGGAATAGAGAGCGAATCATTGGAAGAAGAGCTAAGAGTCTTCTCATGTGTGGCACCATGATACGTAAAATAACCCTTTAAATAATCGGGTGTATTAAGTATGAAATACAGCATGTACAGAACTCAGCGGTTCCATCGGGGACATAAGAAGAAGACAAATTTCTAAGCATTTCATGGATTCACTTTGCTGGTGCCGGGTCCATCGTGTGTGGGTAAGAGTGTTGTCTCGGGCGCAAGAAGACGCTCATCACCCACCATTCTTCTCCTCTCCCTACCCAACCAAATACTGTATGATTCCGTTAATGCCGTAATTGTATTGACGGCGTATTATTGATGGTTAGGTCTGTATAGAGCAGGTCTTTGGTTGAGCGAACTAGGTAGGTAGTGGTGTACGAGGCACGCTGCACCGTGGGACGTATTCGAGCCATTGGTCTGGAAACATTTACTCGATTAGACAGAAGGCATACGCTTAAAGAGAGATGGAATTTTCCAGCAAAAACATAATAAATATATATTAGAAAACGTATAGAAGTTATTCATATCTCGGTCATATTGCTTTCATATTAATTGATTAAAAATCCGCATCTCTACACTTTTTTAATGCAATTGCATCTTGACGTTACGCATTCTCAGAATTTATTCGCAAAATGCGTTACCCGGAGCTGTCTAAAATATAAACGATGAGTACACGATCAATTATTATTATTACTGTCAGATTTAAGTCAATTTTAAAATGTCTCACTTAAGAGGGTAGTGGCTCGGCTGTCAAAACGCTCTCCTTAACATCCTATAAAGTTAAGTTCGAACCCCGGCATGCACTAATGAGAAATACACTTTACTTACGCACATTTGCCATAGATTTACGGGTTCAAGACTCAGCTTTACGCAGTAGAAGTTGGTGCGAGAAGAGTTTCAGCAAAATCTTTGCAACACTTACTGAAATAATTGTGTCTAAGGAGGTCTACCATAATGAAAGAGCTTCCAAGACGACATAAAAGAAGTAGAATGGTGAATAGTGAGCGTCTTGTTGCGCAATAAAATAGAAAAAGGAGGCCTCCTCATAACCCAGTCTATTGTCGATCGCAAGCCCGAGATCATTTTAATCTCTTACCCACATACGATGGATACAGTACCCACACAGTGAATCCATGGAATGATTAGAAATGTATTTTCACCACCATTCCCGTGCCTCGGAGAGCACGTTAAGTCGTCGGTCCCGGTTTCACAAAAACCAACTTGTGGAATCGTTGATAAATTGTCATTAAAATTTGACATCAGACCCTCGCCAACCCGTCTGGCCAGCGTGACGAGTATAGACCAAATTTTCCAGAAGGCCCATCGCCAACAGTGGAGGTCTTATGTTCCGGGGACTGTGATGATACGAACATCAACTCTAATAGTGTTTAATAAACAACACAATTAGAACACTGCGACCTTTTTTGATGTTTATTATTGACTCAAAAAATACTGCTTCTATCTTCATTTTGCGCATTTTCCACCAACTCTTGTAATCACGTCGAACATAATCTCCAAAACAAATATTTGATTTTATTCTGTGTGTACCTAATCCCGCGATGTGTTGGCCATTCGGTTTCAAATTTTACACATAAAAATAAATACGAATAAATTCATGTTTCAAGATTTTTTATTGGTAATATCAAATATTTTTCAGCGTAAGCGAGTGGTTGGATCCAATTAGAAATTAACTCAAGTTCTATTCGGAGAAAAAATCCGAGAAAAACATTTCTGTCGTCTGTACTGTCAAGTTCTACGGGAGTATCACAAATCAACCTTGAGTTCTGTAGAACTGTAGTACTTGTAAGATGCCAGAGATGCCTGGTCAGTAGCATGCCCCAATGTTTCGCTTTCAAATTTAGCAAAAAATTAACGACTGTGGGGCGAACCTGGTACTGGAAGATATTTTATCTTCTTTCTTAGTATACTATAATATATGTAACCTGTCACAAGGATTATCCAACGTCTGCGGTTGGATATAGTTGCTTTTATTATGAACGAAGAGAATGCTACGAAACTCCTTTGTATTAAAACGCATATTTTTTATATATTTTATATTATTATAATAATAATAATAAACTGTTATTTCGGACTTTACATCCATAAATTGTAAGTAACAATTTACTTAATCTATATTTAGTATAACTAATAATTTATTTTAAACTATCCGCTACTGGAGGCTGTCTACTTGACTGTATACAGCTGTCTCCAGTGCTCCAGCAGCGGAGAGTCCCACCGATCTGCCAATACGTTTAGGAGCCTGTTGGTACTGGTTCTCATGCGGCACAGCATAGACACAGATCTTTTGCGCATAATTGTTTGAAAACTGTCAGTCCTCGAATCAGCAATTATTGACACGAGGACACTTTTTCGCGATTGACTCTAACTAGTATTATATTTGTAATTGTAATACTTATAAAAATACTCTTTCGGTCCGAGCTCCCGGTTCTTTCTTTTATACAAAACAAAAATCTCCACTATGTCATTTGTAATTTTCATGAGAATCCTATTCTCAGTTAAAAAATCATATTAAACTTCGTAACCAACATGTACGAGTTACATTCTTCCCCCTGAACCTCCACTATGTCATTTTCATGACAATCCTATTCTCAGTCAAAAAATAAAATAAAACTTCGTAACCTACATGTACCAGGTTACAGTACACAGACGTACACTAATTCTTTAACATATTTCTGAATAGTGTCCTTCTCTCGTCAAGTTGGTCAAATAGGTGGACTAAAATCCTTAATATCCATAAAATATTATCTAACAGTCAATACAAAGTAAGCAAAGGTTGCACACATAAGACACGAATATATAGACATATTTCTTCTCCGGTTATATTTAGGAATTTGATGAAATTAATCAAATTTTCTGTTCCAGCTGTTCTGTCGCTGGTAACGTTAAGCGATGGCAAACATTGATCTAAATAAAATTACCAGTCATTGAAATACATTTTATTGATCTTAGGCTGTCACGTTATGCGTGACATTGAAACAAAACAAGAGAATTTAAGCAAAGGAAGTTAAGTATATTCAATGAAAGTAAAGTTAACTAAAAGATAATGAGTTTACAAATACACAAGGGAAGGTCATTAACCAAAACTTAGCCGTATTACTCTTTATGCATCCGTTGACCGTACGTAGAGGTACCTTCCCTCGGAGAGCGTAATGATGGGGACCCGGAGAGCGCTACCGATCCCAAGCGGACAACGAGGAGTCACGGGGATCCTGGGCAGCGGGGTTATCTTTTAAGCTGGGTCCCAGCTCTAAAGTCCAGACAAAGAACCCTGGAATGCACGGAAAACACGCGTTACGTTCTATTTCCAAATCATCCACCACTTTAGTCAACACCAAGATAAGATACCAGATAGATGGTGAGACTGAAGCGGTGGTGCACAAAATAAAATAGAGTAACTGCACGTGATCATGAAGTGACCGTGTACTATTTTCTATTCAATACTTACCCAAGCTAAGGGGTTGATAATATGTGGCAAATGAGAAAGGTGAAGATATACAGACCAAAAATATCATACTAAAGCTGAAGTAATTACTATATAAGCAAAACTGGTGCGTAGCAGCTGTTGTAGCGAAAAGAAAAACGTGACTCGATCTGACAGTTGTTTTCTTAAAAATGGTGTGAGGCAAAGGATTTCGATTGCAGCTGAAAACGTTCATCCTTGGCCATTGTCGATTATAATCGCTACAAGGCTACGACCAAACCGACGATTAATTGTGGCAATGCCGGTGGGATGGTGCTGCGCGGGGACATTGTAGGTGTTGCGTGAAGCAAATCCACGAAAGTATTCACCTTTCTTTAGGAATACTTTAAGGTGCTCTGACCGCACACGAATCCTAATAACCGTAGCTATGCCGGCATGACTGAGCATGACGGCAATTCGAACCTTATCCCGAAACATTGGCACGAATGGTGGATCCTTACCCGCCTCGGCAGACTGGGCTGGACTGGTAATTTTACCACCATCAGACCACCTACCACCTATTTAAATAAAAAAGTTATTCTGAATACGTCCTTAGATATAAGTCAAAGATTGCGATAAAGTTTTTTGATATTCCTCAGCATCCGTTGCACGTAAATCTGCCCTCACAGTGGTCTCGGCAACTTTTTCAATTTAACAGGTAAGGATAAATCTTTTATTTTCACATTGGACTTAGACAAACTTTACTATTGATTAACTTTACTGACAATTGAAAATAGTTTTATTATTTTCTTAGAGAAATGGGCCCAGAAAATAGTTTTATTATTTTCTTAGAGAAATGGGCCCAGAAAATAGTTTTATTATTTTCTTAGAGAAATGGGCCCAGAAAATATTCTCGTGCCATAATGATTTCTTTTTTATTTGATGGTTAATAAAATATTTAATAATCTGTAATTAATTTTATTAATTTTATCTAGCATAATGGCAATTGCCCAAATCATTTTTGTACGTTAATAATTAAATAGTTTCAACCCCGCAGATATAATCAGATGGATATTTACACTTTGAAATTCTGTAATTTATCCATAATAATAATGTGCCTTCGTGGTCTAGCGGTTGAGTCTGTGGATTTAGACTCAGAGGTAGCGGGTTCGATTCCCGGTCTGGTCACAATAATATTAGTTTATTTAAATAAATACACTTTTATTTATTTGTTATATTTCACTGGTACGCTGGAGACATCGACGAGCTTGCCACTTGTCATGATTATGACGGCCTATAGTAAAGTTGGCTAAATAAGTTGGTGCTTCTTTATAACCGTGGTTTCTGACCACCTCGGAAGGGAAACGGTCGTGTTTATACTACTTTACTTTACTGATCATAATAAAGTACCTAATCGTTTAAATATTTTATTATTTAACTGCCTCCGTGGTCTAGCGGTTAAGTCCGTGGATTTAGACTCGGAGGTACCGGGTTCAATTCCTGGTCGGGACACAAAAATATTTATAAATGTAAATAAATACATTTAATTAATATTTAATTTATTTGTGATATTCTCGAGTTTGGTACGCTAGAGACATCGACGAGCCACTTGTCATGATGGCCTATAGTAAAGTTGGCTAAATGTGAATCCGCTTATTTATACATCCGTAATGATACTTTATTTATTTATTAACTACCTACATAGTTACTTTTAAGTAGGTATAGTGCAATAAAAGTTTTTTTTTTTTTTTAAAGAAGCAACGACAATACTTCTAAATGGATTAGAGTACTGTATATCAAAGCGTTTGGAAATTTAATGCCTGGACAATGGTCTTCCGGGAAAACGACAAAGTCAGGTTTAAGCTTGTGGATGTTTTAGCAAAAAATGGCTTGTTTAATTTGGTGAGGGCACAAGTCTGCCGTTTCCAAACTCCTCAACAAAAACAATATACGATTTCAACATTCATTAGCAAAATTTAAAATGGCCACACAATTTTGCCTGTCATCATCATCATTATTATCAGCCTATGTCTCTCCAATGCTGGATGTAGACCTCCCTCATCCATCCCCTACCAGCGACCTTTTTCAGGTCATCCGTCCATCTGGCGGGGGGTATTCCCAATTTGCGTTTTCCTGTACGTGGTCTCCACTCCAGAACGTCTACTCCATCGGTCATCGGTTCTGCCACAGACGTGTCCGGCCCATTGCCACTTTGCCTGTAAGGCTTGTCAATGGCAAGCTTAAATGCCATTATTTAAATTAAAATTGTACTTTTTATATAAAACACTATATTTAAAGGTTAGGCTAAATATGGTGGCGTTCTTATCACAACTAGGCCCCTAAAAGTTAAAGAATTTCGTATGAAAATTGTAGATGTGTCTACAGAAACCGCCATATGAGTGGGACATAAAAAAGAAATTCGTCAAAGACAAACTTATAAGGACCGGCCAAAGGACTTCATTCATCTTGTATTGGATTTGGGTTAAATTGTATTCACAATAATATATGAAATTTTAAATAAATTATTCTAACAAGATTACAATTTAAGTAGAAATATGTTTAAAATTGATACGAAAAGTACACACATATTTCTTGGTCTAAATAAACTAATTGAACAGTAATATATTGTAAAAATAACATTAGTCTTATCAATAAAATTAGTGAAACTATTATTCACATTTTTTTATTATTATTCTACACAGCATAAGTAGTACAAAAATAGCCCAAAATGGATAATGTATTTTATACCTCCGTCTAAAACAGTCTTTCTCAAAGTGGGCGCTGGACGCCCAGAGAAGGGCGGTAAGGGGCCCAGAAAGAAATAGGAGGCGTTGGAATGGTTTAGGGGGGCGACTTAAGTTTTTAAAATTCACTGAAATTATCACCTAACTATTACACAACATCGATTATTTCGTTATATTCAGTCAAAGTGGGCGGTAGATGACATAAGTTTGAGAATCTCTGGTCTAAAAGAAGACAAATTTCTAAGCATTCCACGGAATTACCGTGCGCGTGCCGGGTAAGAGATGGGAAGAATAGTGTCTCGGACTTGCGGCGACAGACAATAGGATTTTATTTTATTGCGCAATAAGACGCTCACCTTCCACCATTCTATTTCTCTCCCTACCCAACCAAATACTGCATGATTCTGTTAATGTCATCTTGAAATCTCTTAATATATGTCTTTGAAAGGCGTATTTTATCCCCAACCCAAGTCATTAAAAGTTTTATCTGGAGCAGATGCATCCTCGTGCCAGTTCATTGTTGCACAACTTTGCTTTAAAAGCAACTCGGATTATATTTAAATGTTCACATGTCTCCTTACGGCTTGGTTTATATTTTCCTTAAAATCCAAAAAGATCGCGGTTCTGTAACCCCGGCATGTCAGAGAAATACACTTTTCTTAGGTATTTGCGATAGATTTACATTTATGGAATGTGCTTTTAAGATGACGTTAACGGAATTACAGTATTTGGTTGGGTAAGGAGTGGATTAGAATTGTTTATTTATTTACAAAATACCATGTACATAATATATTTACATCCAAATAATAAATATTTTACATGACATAATATTTGATCCAATTATTATACGAGTAGCTCCATGATTTAAGTCAACCTGTTTGCTTTCTGAATCGTAAAAATGCGAAAACGTTAAAGCTCTCATTTGACTGCGCGATCTTGTTTAACAAAACGATTGCACGGGGGAGGGGGCACTCTGGAGTAAGTGCGTACGAGCGAGTACGTACAGGTAGGATGCCACCTGTGTGGACACTCTGGCGCCTTCCCACATGTCCTTGGCCTCTAAGGATCCAGGCGCTGCTGCATTACAAGCAGAGAACCTCAAACGGCGGAAATACGCACAGCTTTTTGGGAGATGTATTTTTGGAGTTGAAAATCTCGGGCTGTGGGGACCAAATGCACAGGAAATGTTTAAGGAGTTGTCAGAAAACCTTGTCAACACCTCAAGAGACAAGAGGGCTTTGTAATATTTAGGCCAAAGGATCAGCATTCAAATTCAAATTAATTTATTCATCAAAAAGGTTAGTAAGTACAAAGTAAAAAAATAACATAATTAGGGTAAGTAAAAGGTGTTAGTAACAACAATAAATCTCTGGTCTGCACACTAGGACATCCTGTCATGTGAGGACTAGCTTTAGTAGGGGTAATTTTTATTAAGAATTATTAAACGACAAAAACATGTTGGAAGTAAGAATACAAACCGCTTATTAAAAAAATAATAATTAAAAATAATAATTACATATAAAAAAATAAAAAAATGTGGCAATGCTGCCGGTATCCTTGGTGCTCCGCCCATTAGTAGCGATTTGGAGCAAATGTTTTTATTTATAATATACATTTATTCATTTAGTTTTTTTTAAATCATTGTATTTATTTATTTATTTTAAATTCTTTATTGCACCAAAACTTAAAATTAGGTACATAGGCGAGTTTAATGCCTGTTAGGCATTCTCTGACAACTAACCTTTGGGATGGTGAGAGATTATGGGCAGGGTGCAACAATCTAATAATATTAGTCTAATTTATAAATACACTACATACCAAGCAATTACATAAACTACATGCAAGTATTATGAACATATAATACATATATATATATACAAATAAACATACATAAACATATTGCGTGCCGAATACTCAATGTGTACTAGATGCAGTGTGCTGCTTATCAAGAAACAAGTTAGTGACTAGTTGTTTAAAAACATTGACAGATGGTGCTCGTCTAATGGCCAGTGGTAGTTTGTTCCACTTTGTACCTTATTTCCCTTAAATAAATAATTTCAACAAGTCTTCATTGCTTTGAGTGACATAGAGGGTATGTTATTGTGTTAAGAGATAATTGATGGTAGACGTTAAAATTATATAAAATGTGAATCTATCTACTTGTTCATTTTCATATTTCTCACTGAGTTACAATCTGAGATTTAAATTTCATTTTGTTATCGCAAAAGTATTGCAAATATTTATAGCTCATGAAATGCAAGGTGGGCAATACGTTGTGGAATAAGTAGATTTTAATACTCTACGCTTTACCAATAGTACAACAGTGACGTCACATAGGCAAATTTAATTACGAGTGTACTCATAGAAAGGCGAACCCAGATGATATTTCAATCACTTTATGTATTCGAAAAGCTTACTCGTTAGCAACCGGCTGTCTAATTTAAAAATCAAGAAAGATGCTTTATTACACAGTCTGTGTACTTGCGTAAGCTACTATATTATATTTATAATACTAATAAAAACATTTTGCAATCAAATTATAAAATATATATAGAGCAATACCATTAAGGTATTCTCAACCAGCTAACCTTTGACAGAAGAAATTATGAGTACATAGGTAATAAAAATGAATACAAAAATATTAGGATTAATATGAATAAATGTATAGGTACATAAAAAAGGTTAATTTTATGGTTTAAACATCTAAGATCATAATAAATATATATCTACTTGTAATGTGTATTACTGTATTCCATCCGGGGCGGTCAGAAACTACTATATACAAGTGGCAAGCTCCACGATGTCTCTAGCGTACCAAAGTCGAGAAATATCACAAATAAAATTTAATAATAATTTCATTTATTTCTTTAAATAAATAAATATTATTGTGTCTCGACCAGGAATCGAACCCGATACCTCCGAGTCTAAATACACAGACTTACCGCTAGACCACGGAGGCAGACAGATGTTTTTAAGAAGTTGAGAAATTAAAAGTGTCCTCTAGCGTTTAAGTTCATGGATTTAGACTCGGAGATACCGGGTTCAATTCGTGGTCGGGACACAATAATTTATTTGTGATATTTCTAGAGACATCGACGAGCTTTCCACTTGCCATAATGGGCCTATAATAAAGTTAAAACCGCTGTTCCGATTTTTTTCATAGTAACTATCGAAATTAATCAATTATTAATTAACAAAAAGTACAAAAAAAAAAACAAATTAGGAATTTTAAAATTTGCCGCCAATTCTAGTTCGGTGGTAACCCGTAGTAGCGCTACTAACACTGGAACACTTTTCTTGCTGGAGTTACGCTTCTTCTTGTATTATGTTCCTTGGAGATGAGAATAATGTTGCCTCGGGCTTGCGATCGACTATAGGCTTGTTTTATTTTATTGCGCAACAAGACGCCTACCATCCACCACCTACCTGAAGTTTTAAAACTTATCTCTCCCATTAAATGCACAAAAACCATCATTTACAAATGAAAAATTTGAGAGCTGTTAGCACATTGATTTGAGCTTGAGGATGACATGCGCGTACTTAGTTTTTATGCGTTATTATTCTATGGCTAATACTATGTTTTTAGATTGGTCATTCTGCGCTGTACAAAGGTAAATCATTGAAGGAGCCATTTTCCAGTGCGAGGGTTGCTATTGAGGGGTGACAATGTCGTCTGACAGTGGACGGAAACCTATTGTCACACCCGGAAGCCATTATCGACATAACTCAAAGTACTATTAAATATTTATATTGAAAATCGTTTATGTACGCCTTTCGAGGATATTAAGACATTTCGTTATTATGCGGCTGACAATTTTTATAGCAGAAGTAATACTCTAAACAGAAATCTTGACTGATGAGTCATCTCAGATTCCACTTCAGGAAGAGACGGGATTCTGTAACGAGGTGTTGGTCCCTAACAGAAGTAGCATTTATTGATTTAAAAACTACAAAGTACAAAGGCGGATTTAATGCCCAAAACATTTTTTGACAGCCAAACCTTGGGGACAAACTTGGAAATCAGTTCCAGTGTTTTTTGTTCCAGTGTGCCTCAACAAAATATAATTTAATAAACATAATTATTTTATGTGTTGTGAGGTAGATTATTCCACAAATTAGTAGCAATGACTACGAAAGAGTTAGACATTCGCTGCACGTAATAACGGGCAGGGAGTGTAGAACCTTTATTATAGGTTAACTAGTACGAGCGGGCGGGCTAGAAAAATGTCAAGGTCATTACTCATTAGGCTATCAGATCGCGTGCCATGTGCCGTGGAGCGGGTGGTCTAGCGTACAGAGGTGCCAAATTACTAGTGGGAAATATGACCTCGCTGCTCGTGCAAACATTCCTTCAAATTCAAATTCAAAATTATTTATTGTATAGATTGCTTATTCTAATTACAGTTGTACAGTTGTAATTACATGTCATATAATCTGCATATTATGGGCATACAATACGCTTATGTCAATAGATATTTATTTACAATATTTATTTGTATATAGTTAACATTTAATATTGTTCTTGTCAATTTATTGGAATACAATTTTAATGACAAAATTTGCATGCTAAAAATATTTTTTTTTTGCGTAAAAACTTCGGCCAGACGACTCACGAATCAGTCCATCCGCAAATCGCGGCGGATAACATCGTTTCTATATATTATGGTAGGCAGTGCGAGATTTTATTGCACTTGTAGTCGAAACCTAAGGGGCTTTGACGTTAGGGCGTACCAATCCGGAGCTGCGACGTGAGACGGGAGCGGATATATGCCTTATAGATGCACAACTTGGGCAAAGGGCCTTTGTTACTGTGTTCACAATGATATTCACGTGGTCGCTCATGCTAAGTCGTCTGTCTATCGCGAGCCCTAGGTACTTGACCTATTGGACCCACGGCATTTTTTACACTGTCTGGAGATGAGCAATCTTGCCAAACTCGTCAGACGGAGTGGAAAGAAGGAGAAGGAAGGAAATGATTTTATTATGTCATACATTTCTTACCTGCCAAATATTATTTCCACAAAAAACCTTTTTGTTATTCGTTATTTATTTCGTAATGAGGAAAATATCTAGCTTTAAAAAAGCCACATGTAAATGTTGGGTTTTTGGAATCTACGGGCTTATAGGGTAGATACAAGTGAGTGTACTGTAACACCCTGAAGCCTATGTTAGTGGGATATCGCAGGGTAAAACCCCCGCACGTGAGCACTTACGTTAAATTAGTAGCCGTTACGTATACCAAGTTGGATTTACCTACATTAAAGACCGGTTTACACGGAGCGAATGCAAACTCGCTTACAAGTCTTTGCGTAGTGACTACGCCGTAGTCGGTGCTTCTAACGTTTATACAGGAAGGTTTATTAAAAGTGACAGTAAAATTTGTAGAGCTGTTAACACGAATAAACTTGCCCAATAGGTAATATTTTTATAAATTAATTTTGACAATAAAATGATATTTGAGAAATCTGGGAGACAGGAAGGTTAGCCATTATTTCTGCCAACATATTATTTCGCTATATAGAATGGAAATGTTCCCAGACTTCTTGGGACTATCTTTTATGAGATGTCTCTTAAGGTATTTTTTGTATTTATTAGTTAATTTTTTAATAGGTTTAGCTTATATGTAGTTTGTAATTATTATTTTATAGAGAGAGAGAGAAGACAAATTTCTAAGCATTCCATGGATTCACGGTGCGGGTGCCGGGTCCATCGTGTGTGGGTAAGAGATGAGAAGAATGGTGTCTCGGACTTGCGACCGACAATAGGCTGGTTTAAGAAAAGGAGGCCTCCTTTTTTCTTTTTTATTGCGCGATAATACGCTCATCATCCACCATTCTACTTCTCTCCCTACCCAAGCAAATACTGTATGATTCCGTTAATGCCGTCTTGGAAGCTCGTTCCATAAATGTATTGACGGCAGACCTGCTTAGGCCCAATTCTTTCAGTAAGTGATGCAAAGATTTTGCTGGAACTCCTCTCGCACCAACTTATATATATATGTTTTGAACGTAAACAATAAAATAAAATAAAAATTGAACCATAATAAATATTCAAGTCTAACAAAGACGACATACCGTTGGCGGAGGGGGTCGAGCTAGCGCTGTTCGCCGACGACGCCGCGTACTATACTTCTTCTGTGAATAAGAAGTACGCGGCGACGAAGATGCAGCGCTGTCTCGATCTGCTCCCCGAATGGCTAGACAAGTGGAGATTGTCGGTGAATGTGGCGAAAACGCAAGCTATCATGCTCAAAGTAGAGAGGCAAGCGGCAGCTCTCTCAGTTTCCCCTCTTCAGCTGTATGGCGAAAATCTGTCATGGGCTCACGATAGACAGACGCCTCAGCATGAGCGACCACGTGAAAGTCACCGTGAACACGACACGTTTGGCCCGAGCCAAACTACGTCCAGTGTTTGCATCCACATTGGCTCTGCACACTAAGCTGCTTATATACAAAGCCTATATTCGCTCTCGTCTCACATACGCCGCTCCGGCATGGTACGCCTTAACATCTCAGGCCCAACGAGGCCGGCTACAGGTTCAGCAGAACCTCACGCTCCGTACCATTGTCGGCGCCATGCGCTATGTGAGAAATGACGTCATTCTCCGCGATCTGCGGATGGAAACACTGGACGAGTTCGTGCGCCGTCTAGCCAAGGGAATGTTCGCACGGGCAGAGAGGTCAAATTTCCCACTCGTGAGAGATCTGGCCCCTCTGCACGCTAGACCTCCCGAGGTTCCACGGCGCATGGCGCGCGATTTGATAGCCTGATCACGTTGACATTCCGCGGCCTCCGCCGCGCCCGCTCGTATTAAATTTAACCTATAATAAAGGTTCCCACGCCCTGTCCGTAGTTACGTGCAGCGAATGCTATTTTTGTTAGGAGGCCAACACCTCGTTACAAATTCCCGTCTTCCCCCGGAAGGGGGGGGTCTGAGATGACTTAGTAGTAGTAATTATATATTCATTTCTTTCGCAGTAGAAACATTTTTTAACATAGCTTTTTGGTTAGATGTTATGTCAAGTATTCTAGACCACATTATTGGCCCATTCGAAGCTAGTATTCTTATTCGATACAAGTAATCTTGCTCCGTGTGAGCTTGCAATTAGTCACACGTGGCAGAGCATGTGATCCGCTTACAAGCGACTCAATCGCTATAAATATTTTTTCTGTTTATTTTTAGAAAAAGCCAATATTTTATCGTTTAATCTATTGCTTTTAACTCAAACGTTAGATTGTCAAAATTATGTACCACTTATTTCATTCATCAACACAGCGACCTAGACCTCCACTGTTGGAGATGGCCCTTCCAGAACTGAATCTGGAGAACTTGGCCTACACTCGCCACGCTGGCCAGACGGCTTGGCGAGGATATGATGTCAATTTTGAATGACAATTTATTAACGATTTTACAAGTTGGTATTAGTGGAACCGGAACCGATGGCTTAAAGTGCTTTCCGAGGCACGGGGACGGTGGTGCTGTAAATCTTTGACATATGTACGTAAGAAAAGTGTATTTCTCATTGGTACATGCCGCATGCCGGGTGGGTTTGAACCGACCTTTGTAGGAATTAAGGGACGCGTTCTTACATCCGAGCCACTACCGCGCCACCACTTATTTAGCGCGTACGTAATGACGACATACGGAAAAGGGTAGTAGTAGGTGAAGGAAAGCATAGCTACAAAAATAAGGAAAGGCATGCTCTGATGGTTCGGGCATGTTGAAAGGATGAGTAAAGAGATATTGACGAACCAGATATTTAATGCGAAACTTGTTTTAGCTTTAGTCAAATTCTTTTATTAATTGGTGCTTAGGTTTTGCTGGAATTTCTCTCGCATCAACCTCCACTGCGTTAAGCTGAGTCTTGACTCCGATCCTGATCATTTCTGTGAGATCATAATATTTGTTCGACTTCATGGTTAGAGTAGTTATGATGTGGTTTTTTATAAATATTATGATCTCACAGAAGAAATGATCAGGAACGGGTTCAAGACTCAGCTTTACACAGTGGAAGTTGGTGCGAGAGGAGTTCCAGCAAAATCTTTGCATTACTTACTGAAAGTAGTAAGTAAGTAGGTCTGCCATCAATACATTTATGGAACGGAACCATACTACGTATTTGGTTGGGTAGGTTGAGAATGGTGGATGGTGAGCGTATTATCGCGCAGTAAAAAAAGGGAGGCCTCCTTTTCTTAAACAAGCCTATTGTCGGTCGCAAGCCCGAGACACCATTCTTTTCATCTCTTACCCACACACGATGTGTGTACCCGGCACCCGCACGGTGAATCCATGGAATGCTTGGAAATTCGTCTTCTGTGGTTCATGGCGATATAGACGACCACTGCAATCTACACGCTATGCACGAATTCGTTTGTTTTCATACAAAGTGAAGCCTAAACCTGCGTAACGTGTCCGCGTGCAGCAATGGAATAGCGCATTAATGTACGGACGGTACGATACTAAAAATTACATATGTACTTCAATTACACGGTATATAATTCCTAATTAAAACCAAGTATGTAGGTCGTAGATATTCTAATTTGGTACAAACATTGATATAAAATAAGTAGATGTAACATTAACAGGCGAAAATAGTTCTAAAAGTAAGTACAGTATTCCCAAATTAATAATGCACATACAGATCTTCGCTAATTGTCGTATTCCCGGAAACACCCGAATCATTGAATCGTAAGAGCCTAAACATTGCACGTTTTTTGGCGGTGACTGCACGTGTTCTCTCTGTGTGAAATTATATAGAGCTGCTATTACACACACACCCTTCTTGGTTTTGTTTTTAAAGGTGAATTTAATTTCAACTTTAATTATCTTATTTAAATAGTTTATTTGACAATTGCTTGTCTGTCTGACACAGGCAGAGATTTTATATTTAAAGGAGGTCACTACAGTACTATAAAATTTTCGAAGTAAATCAATCCAACAAAGATTGTAGCATATTCTCAATCGTGTGGTTTTCCTCGCTATTTACTTACATGGAATTATCGAATCAAATTTTGTTACTGATAAATCAATATTTATCTCTTTTAGCACAAAACACATAATTCTACTAAATTATGCATGAAGAAAATGCACTTAACCACTCTATATACATATCGTCTTCCGACGCTCGGGAAATACGACCGTTGCCGAACAGTGACGAAGATTTCTATGCGCATTATCACTTTGGGAGAACTGTAATATACTCGTATAAAAAGTTCTGATAATGTTGTGTAAAACTAGGATGACTTTGTTTGCGATGAAAAATAAAACCTTGTATACAAAATACAAATATAACCAGGGCGGTTTAATAAGTCAATGACTTTATAGTTTTTTTTAAGGATTTAAGTGTTTTGTTTATTTATAGTCTTCTTTTACCTCAATACTTTTAGTCGAGCATTTTTCTAATGCATTTATTTTAAATAGGTTATTGTAAAACCTTCGAAATAGGCATAGACCTCAGTGATGATGTTTTTATATTCGAACTAAAAATACGTTTAAAACAATAAATAGTCGCAGGGTACCTTTGTCCGCGAGCCTTGGGACCTGCCCAAGTAGAGGAGTTGCGCCGTTACCTGACGGCGTATTCATAAATTTGGAGACACTTACATCTGTCACACGCTAAAGATGTGGAATGCTCTTTCAGCCAGTGGTTTTCCCGACTCCTATAACCTGGAGTCCTTCAAGCGAAGTTTGAAAAAGCATCTTGTAAGGCCGGCATAGTGGTAAAAACTAATGCCAGTCATTGTGGCTGGCGTCAGTAGTTCCCATTATTAGACCTCGCGTACCTATACCATCAGGTGAGTGCGATGTCACATGTCGTGTTTAGTATAAAAATAAAAAATAGTCGTAGGGGGCTTTAGAAATTTTCCTATGGATTACACACGTGCATCGTCTTTCAGAACACATTTCTGGAGTATTTGGTCCACTATCTCCACTCTTTAGGTTCGTATTGCCTACGTGGTCTAGCAGTTAAGTCCTTGGATTTACACTCTGAGGTTCTACCGGGTTCGATTCCTGGTCGGAACATAGATCAATTTAATTTATTTGTGATATTTCTCGAGTTTGGTAAGCTGGAGACATCGATGAGCTTGCCACTTGTCATGATGGGCCTATAGTAAAGTTGGCTAAATATGAATCCGCTTCTTAAAAAAGCATGGTTTCTGACGGTAAATACGGTCGTGATGATACTTTACTTTACTTTTTCGTACTTAATGCGGTATCTATGTTTAAAATGTCTTTGGTCGTAAACATTACCATAATTGACTTTTCTAACAATGAATCGGGCGGGTGTCGAGCAAAGTTCAAATTAGTTTAATTGCCTACCATATAGCTTGGCTTCTCAAACTGTCACCTAACTTCCAAATATAATTATGTCATAACCGGTTTACATGATACGACACATAGTGCTTATACTCATACATACATATGGGTAAACTCGTAGATATGTTTTAGTGGACTTTAATTAAAATTAACAAACAGATTGCAGAGATGTGAAGTTAGAATCTAGGTAACGAATAATATGGTTTAATCCAATTGGAGAATTCGTTGCACTGTATGGTGGGCTTAATAAAAATAAAATATAAAAAAAATATTTATTGACACCAAATTTTTAACATCCTATATACATAAATTACAAACTAGGAAATTATATATATATTTTTTAATAATACATTGAGCTAGGACAGGCTAACAAAAATGTTAGCACTGGTTTTTAACACTAGATAATTCTGTCAAGGCACAGAAACCAGATTGATCACGGAAGGTGTAGTTTTTTGATCCTAGTTTTGCAACACTCGAATGTGGTTGTTATATCTTATTTGTGTATTTATTTATATTTAGTTACTTATATTTGCTTATTTATTTTGTTTATCCTGTGATTGTACTTAATCTTGTTTTTACCATTATATTTTGGTTTTTCTTTTTGGTGTTCATTTGCTATTATTGATTTATTATTGGAGTTAGGGTTTTCTGAGAGAAAAGGGATTCCTAAACTATTTTTATTTTAAGTAATTCTTCAGTACTATTGTATGTTATAATAATATAGTATGTAACCAATATATGTATGTATGTGTTATCTATGTATTGTATGTATTTATATTATAGATTTAATATCGTTCTTTTTTTTTTTAGTTATAAGTTTTTAACTCAATAAATCTCTTTATCTCAAATATTAGCGGTCATGCACCCACAATCCCTGCTCACATCTCCCAAAGGTTAGCTGTTAGAAAATGTTTTTAGACATTAAGCTCGCCTATGTACTGTAAAATGTATTATTTTCTGTGCAATAAAGAATTTATCTATCTATCTATCTATCTATCTATGTTTGTGATAAAATAAACTTTGTTATCTGTTTCTTGCATTGAAATTTTGAAAGTTTTATTATAGATAATGCCGCTAGACATTCAATGACAGCCAACCTTTGGAATAATAAAACGTATAACTTAGATCAAGAAGTAGTTGCGAAGACGTACATATTTAAGACTGATCATTATTAAACAATAACTATATTTAATAATAATATATATATATATACTACATACTAATAGTACTTACATACACACATAACTTTCTTCATAATCGGATATATTAACCTTAAGATACATAGAAAAGACCCTGTTAAGTTAATAAGAAAAAAACAAGGCAAGTAAGGTTTTAGAAAAGGGTCGTTAACGACCCGCTGGGCAAATCCTTTGCCAAATATGGTCAATTAGAATTAAAATAACTTGCTTCTTACTCATTTATCGTAATGCTATAATTCATATTCTAAACACTTTACGTATATAAAACCATAAATCGTAAGTAGCGGAAAAAACTTTCATAATAATAAACTGAGGTCGGCAATTATTCAGTTCCAAAAAACAACTGTAATGAAATTTAAAAAAAAATATTTAAAAAAAAATTAAACCTGTATTCAACTCATACTCGTAGATCGCACTACGCTCTGTATAATAAGGGGTTTTATATAGGTTAAACAAATTCGGGTCCCTCCTGAAAAAGACTGCTCCACCCAACTGTGAAGTTTGTGATGAATTAGAAGATGTAGGGCGAAAGGCAATACCTGATCCAATATCCAAGATTGAATCTATATGATATGATGTAGGTGCCTTTAGTTCGGTGCTAGCTGACCCTGTTCCCAATCGGTTAGTTTTTTTTTTAATATTTATATTATCAATAGGTAGAATATAATTGTTTGTTTATTTTGGTTAAGTTCGGGGCTATCATACTCGTAATGGTTCAAATCCCCTAATACCGAAATACAATTTACAAGATTGTATTTCACGTAAATTGTACTTCGGTTTTTATTCGATATTATTTCGTTAATTAATGATATTTGATATCTTAAATTGAATTTTTGACGAAATATATAACACTTTATAAGTAATATTACTTTTGATAACCCAGCAACTGTATTCCATTACTTAACGTACATTATATAATGAAATCTGTTAACTTATAAGTGTAGGCTATACCAATGAGATGTCTTATGTAGCAATGAAAAAAGCACTTTTCTTATGTACATTTACAAGTTAAGCCGTCGATCCCACTTCCACTAATACCTACTTAATAAATTGTCATCACCAACCCGTCTTGCCGGCGTGGCGAGATATATATTTACCCCAAACGATTGACTAATAAATCTGTGGTGTCAAGGAAAAAGGGGATAAGTACAAAACTTGAACTTTTCAGAAAAGTATCATCACGACCGTTTCCCTTTCGGGTGGTCAGAAACCACGCTTATAAATAAGCGGATTCACATTTAGCCAACTTTACTATAGGCCAATCATGACAAGTGGCTAGCTCGTCGATGTTTCCAGCGTACCAAACTCGAGAATATCACAAAATTTAATATTTTTGTGTCCCGACCAGGAATCGAACTCGGTACCTCCGAGTCTAAATCCACGGACTTAACCGCTAGACCACGGAGGCAGTTAGCAGTATTTCTTCTAGAGCTTTGATAATATTTTAAATTTTTTTTTTTTATTTTTTAAATTTGTTAAAGATCTGAAAGTGAATGAATTCGAGTACACTACTTCAGTCGCGTTCATTTTGTCTACGCGGTACAGTCGCGCGTTTTAGCAAACATTAACTAGTATTTTTTTAATAATAAAGGTGCGTCGAACAAACCTATTTATTACAAAAAGCCTTATTCATAACCTAACTAACATACACTGGACAAGGATACATGAGAGAGTTTCTGTCTCTTTCTCACACATACCCTCGCGTACTAGCCCACGTTTTAAATTAACACTGGGTTTTGTATTTTCGCTGTTTATTGCGTATTAATTTTAAACAAACTTGCGTATGGTTAAGAGCCAGTCTCAAGGATTACGAAGATCATGTCGCCGGAGAATAAAATGACAATTACAAAAATTATGAAGATTCATCACGACCGTATCCTTTGCAGGGTGGTCAGAAACCACGCTTTATAAGAATATTTTATTTTTATTTTATTTATTTATTTTTATTTTATTTATTCATATATTAGCCAACTTTACTATAGACCCATCAAGACAAGTGGCAAGTAAATTAAATTAGGAATCGAACCTGGTACCTCCGCGTCTTATCCCACTTTTTTGAACTTTTTTACTTTATTGAACTTTTTTACTTTATTGAACTTTTCATTAGAGGCAAATTAAGAATACAACTTATTTTATAATTAGAAAATTGTAATGTACGTAATGTTCAATTTCATAAGTCGTATACTTTAGGTACGAGTCGTCTCATCTCACTATGCATAACTGAATTATTGTCGGTAAAAGCGCAATACTGAAATAACTCGATTAAACTCTTTTTACTTATTTATACATTTTAATGTTACGACTACCCCTTTATGTACGTAGGGGTGTAAAATAAACTGTACAGTGTATAGACTCATTTCCTTATTGCATTGACGCATATGAATGTTTTGAACCAATAGGTGCAAAAATCTAATTTTTAAATTTTTCGACCCATCTCCTTTTTCCTTGACACCACAGATATATACATATATTTTTATACAGTTTTTAGTGTACAAAATACCGCTACCACATGATCATGGCGTTCAATTAGGACGATGCCTCATGGTCAATAGACCCATTTCATTAAATAAATAAAATTACCTTCGAGATAGCCTATATCCAGGGGATATGAGAGACACACTAATGCAGATAATGAGGCAGAAAAACAAGATAGCCTTAAATTCTGAAAAAAAAAATGTATGACGACGAAATAGGTGTAAACGCGCGTTGACTGTCCTGCTCCCGTGATTAATGAATGACCAGCAGACCCACTCTGAACATAAATACAGATTTTATAATTCAAACCTTGATTGATATAAATTACCAAAGTTTTAATGTCCCGTTTACAATGAAGGAATGTTCTCCCAGCCAGTCGTTTCTCCATTCCTATAACCTGTAGTCCTTCAAGCGAAGTGTGAAAAAGCATCTATATAGAACGGCATAATGGTAGTGACTGATGTCGGTTGTTAGTTGCTCTAGCAAGTTGCTCCCATTCTTGGACCTCGCTTACCGCTTACTATCAGGTAGGCGCGATGTCACATGTTGTGTTCTGTATAAAAGGCCAAATCAATATAGACAAGCGCTAAAAATGCGCGAGTCAGAACCCTGCAGCAAATATTTTGTTTTTTTCAACCACAACCGCTAAATTGAGTAAATAATAATAATAATATAATTCTTTATTGCACACAAAATATAAAATAATGTACATAGGCGAGCATATTACCGTATGGTATTCTCTACCAGCTAACCTTTGGGAGAGTGAGAAATTATTATAATGGGTGCAGAGTACGAAATAAGAATAATAATTATAGTTAAAATCAATCATAAATATACCATAGTAAGTATAAATAACATACCAATATATAAATATGTCATACGATATAATAAATACTTAAATTAAATAAATACTAATATAATAATTATCTATGTCAAGATGTGGAAATTATGTAGTTTCTTCAGCTGAGCATAGCCGTGCTTCTTTGTTTTATATTTTATTATGTGTGACATTGCACCCACCTGATGGTAAGTGGCGCGCTAGGTCCATGAATGTTAGCAACTGGAATCAGACACGCATGACAGACATCAGTCTCTAACACTATGCCGGCTTAACTGGGCTTGACGGCAATTCGAGCCTGAACCCGAAACGTGTGCTGGGTTAATTAACGTTTAAACTTTACTGGGTTAATGGGCACGAACGGTGGATACTTCCCCGCCTCGGCAAACTGGAGAAATTACCACAATCATTCTGCCTACCACCTATTATTTTTAATTATTAATTTTAATAGGTGGTAATAATTACCATTTAAAGTGTCCACTTTTAAAGTATTTATTCGAAAAAACATTTACAACATATAAAATAAAATTAATATTAAGGATAGGAATATAAGTCCCGTCATGGAATGGTGAAATGCAATACTGATTCTCTGGGCGAAGAAAGAGCCAGCCCTCTTGTCATCGGAGGAGACGACACGACGTGGTGTTGTCTTTTAAAAAGTTTTTTGCATTTGGACTCCATGGGCCCAGAGTTTCTACAGCAAACGGCACAAGTATGTAATCTTTAGACTGGACTCCGCATTTTCCGCCGCGACTCCCGCTTTATGCGCTGTCCCCCTGAGATGCGACACGGCGAGGGTGTCGACGCACGTGGCGTCCCACACCAGAGCACGTCCCCGTTCCAAGTGTCCACTTTTTAAAGGACTTCTTTATATAAAGTTCAAAATATTTTTTTTAATGATATTGATACCAGGCATCAGTTTTTAAGTTATAAGTAAACACCAATGTGTCATATATAAAAAAGGATTCAAAGTAGGTACAGGAATACGTTACGAAAAAGTATTTATTACTAAATATAGTGTCTGAATTTATTAACTAATATTCGTATACGAGTATTAAAGGTAAATTATTATCACGACCGTTTCCCTTTCGGGGTGGTCAGATACCACGCTTATAAATAAGCGGATTCACATTCAGCCAACTTTACTATAGGCCAATCATGACAAGTGGGAAGCTCGTCGATGTCTCCAGCGTACCAAACTCGAGAAATATCACAAAAAGTATACAAGTATTATTTTTTTCGTACATGTATTTAGAGCTTTACTTATATTATAATTTGTGCTCATATTCAATTCTACATTTATCGACATCGATTCGACTTTGTTTAAGAGTAACCTCCCTGGCCCGACATTGTGTTGTCATGCAAATGGCTGAAGTCGACGAGCGCTTGATAATACTGGCCAGAGCGTAGCGCCACCGCAGCCGTGACATACCTACCATAGACCTAGCACCATCAATATACTGGGTATCTTTGTATTGTCTTACGTTGGAAATCACTTTTGTTTGGCTTGTTCATACAAATTTAAAATTTTTGTATGAAGAAGCCATATTTTTTTTGACATTTACGACATATGGTTTTGCATGCTGTATTCATAGCTAAATGTGCTGAACCAATTTTTTTTATTGTCAAACACAATTGTTACCACATTTATTGCAAATAAATATTTTGATTTAGGAAAAGTTATTTCTTTCTATCAATAGAATAACATATTAGTCTTACTTAAGACCATTCAAGGTCACCCTGTATATAGTTAGGCCCATATAAATATATAGATAGATAAAAACCTTCACATGAAACTAATCTAAATTGCAAAGTCGCACCTGCTTGATCAATTCGTACTGCGCGATGTTAATACGTAGCAAACGGAATGTTTTTAAAAATAGTGAAACTGTGTTGCTTAACTCAAGTATTTAAAATCTTTGTCGTTATTTTGGTGTTGTCTTCAATAACATTATTTGGCTGACGACACTTTCGTGCGTGGCAGATGCTAACACGTAGTATCTCTAATTGTATGTTCGCCGGGTTAGAGCGAAAACCAACTATATTTTTTTTAGTAAATTCAATTTTCTACATCAGTCGTTTAAAAAACTCTTTAATTAATATCAATACACTTAAAGTTCATAAAAAAATTGATACACAACCTGCTTTTACATTATTTGTGTTATATTATTTGTGCAATAATTGTTACTTAGTTGGTTTTCGCTCTAACCCGGCGGTATGTCTAAATATCACAGATAGGAAAAGTGGGACCGACTGACGATATTTATGCGTGGCAGGAGCTAACACGTGGTATGTCCGAGTGAATGTAGGTCGAGGACTGCCGACACAACGATCACTGATGAAGCGGTACCGACTGACCATTGTTTGGCTGACGACACTCTCGTGCGTGGCAGGTGCCAATAGAGACACGATTTACATAATAGCATACTCGCAGATAGGGTATATAACCGGAAAAGTATCACTATTATCCAGGTAATATCACAAACCATACTATTTTTTTTTATATTTTACATATGACATAGGCAATATTATGACGTCATCATCTGACCACATATGTAATTTCACAGCAATATATTGTGTGTTTAATTTGGTCGTAGTTAATTTTTGCCCGTAATAAATCCCCGATAAAACCTGTGTTTGACTTGTCGCTTTATGCGCTTCTTTTCACTTTATTTCGCGTTGAAAGACGTTCCACTTGACGTTGCTCTAAGGTTGTCATGTATTTGAGCAAATTTTGGCAGAAATCATCCTTAATTCAGGGCTACAAATTCTAAATAACATGTCGCACCAATAGTCAAAAATAATAACTTTTACAAATCAGCGATTAAATTTTATACTTTTACCGCCATCTTTGATTGACAATAAACGATTATTTTATGGAGTACGTCGCGCCATTTTGCACGGACATGTCAAGTGCAAGTGTTTGTTTGTAAATTACTTTACTGCGAATATTGTTAGTCAAAAGTGGAATGGGTGTGAATAATTATGAATAACGATAAGTTTGACACTAAACACGATGCACAAGATTCATTTTGCGGTTTTCTCGCGCTGTGAACTCTGATGATTTACAGTCGTATTTGGGCTATAATGTCGCGAGTGACTCCAAGAAAAGCATCAAATTCTGCAATATCAGGACCCCATGATAACTTGAGGTTTTTTATCGCTATCCACTATACATGTCAGCAGTGATGGCTCAGTTGTTAAAACATAACAACAATCTTAACATCCTAGCATGTACCAACGAGAAATAGACTTTTCTTACGTACATTTGTCATAGATTTACAATACCACCATTCCCGTTCCTCGAAGAGCACGTAAAACCGTCGCGTCGGTCCCGGTTCCACTAATATCAACTTGTGGAATTATTAATAAATTGTCATTAAAATTGACAACAGACTCTCGGCTACATTCGCCAGAAATTTTCTGGAAGGCCCATCTCACACAGTGGACGTCTAGGACTCAGTTAGGTCCTATCTCTAGGTATATACGAATATGTATTATTATTATTTTTTATTAAATGTTTAACATTATTTATATATACGAATAACATATAACATTTAAAATATTTACAAAATGTTAAATAAAATTAATATTAATACTAAGGATAGGGATATAAGTCCCGTCCGCGTGGAATGGTGGCAAGAACGCTGGCTGCATTTCCCCGCTGAATTGCAATAATTATTCTTTGGACGAAGAAAGAGCCAGCCCTCTTCTCATCGGAGATCACGACAAGACGCGGTGTTACGAGTATGTCTTTTTAAATCTTTTTTACGCTTGGACTCCATGGGCCCAGAGTTTCTACAGCAAACGGCATAAATATGTAATCTTTTAATATACTTACATATAGTCAGATGACAAATACAATTCTTGGTTAACAAAAAATAAAAATGTAAATCACATAGTGAACTATTTAGTAAAGATTCGTCATAGTTATGAAATAGTTATGTCTACTCTATTAACTCAATGGTTAAAAACAATAGCCCATGAAAGCGTAACAATGTGGAAAATTCCAACGATCATTTTCTTGAGAACTTTTCTCTCGTGACATTTTTCTACTACAATAAAAATAAAATAAGAAATCCTGATACGCGAAAAGCAAAAGGATAAAAGTCCATTTTAGAGTCACAAGCTTAATGTCTGTTATATTTTTTTAGAGATAAAACATATATTTCTTAGCAGTCTATGAATCCATAAGATCTAGTCATAATTTAGATTATTTAGAATGATTCTACTCCTGTTAGTGGAAGACTAAGCATCGAAGTGGTCCAAGGAGTAAGCTGTTAGCAGAAGACTAACAGCTTAGCAAATTCCAGTGACCTGTTAATGTTTAATCTGACTGAGAAAGGAATCTGCAAGGAAAACTCAGCTATAGCAGATATACAAATGAAACAAATACAGAATTACACAACAACAATAAATAAATATCTTTCAAATTCACATGAGTACCATACCTGGTACAGTGGTGCCCCACCAGGTATGTTAGATTTGACTTGCAACCCGATAGCCGACAAAACGCAAAACCTCTCCTAATTTAAGAACAATACATTAAACGTGTTCGGCCTCGGTCCCAGGCCCCCACAGCAGCACCCGATCACGGACATAACGCATGTGCCAGCCATCCCCCCGCTCAACCAGGCCCTTAGGGTGCGGACCGGGACCCGACACACGTGCCACCACTGCAATGACCTTCTAAAGAAGAGACGACCACCGGACACGCCACAACATGAGAACCTGAACACTGACAACAACCTTCGAGACACACACAAACATTTTGTTATTGCACTGTAGTCGTTATGTGGTCGTGGTTCGTGTAGAAGCTTTAGAAAGATCTAAAAATTAAATAAAAAATTGAAACTGGAATTTAGCTACGGTGTTTCGCGATAAAAATATATAATAAAAAATATTTGAGGCTTTGTTGAAATTTTGCACCCGGCATTTTGATTGCGGCCGGCGACAGGGTGGCAGTCACCGTTTAAATTAAATTCCTCTAAAGGATTTTTATATGAAATAAGCTAATAATATTATTGAATTAGTGAGTGAAACGGCCTCTCACCAGATAACCTGAAAAAGGTTGATGCTGGGGGGCTTATTGAGGGCTGCATGACATCGTGACTGAAGGTGCATTAAAAAGTCTTCGTAACCAAAGGGCATGTATGAAGAGGTTAATGAATGTTGACGAAGCGAAAGAAGTATGTCGTGATCGTGTCAAATGGCGCTCAATTGTCTCTGCCTACCCCGCAAGGGATCTGGCGTGAAGATATGTATGTATGTATGAGATCGTGTGTGGATCATCCATTTTCATCATTGAATTTAATAAAATTTGTACAATACTTCTATTATACAATTATTAGTATAATATATGCAAGAATATTTTTTTTATTATATAATTGTTGATTTAGACGCGGATGTGCCGAGTTTGATTCCTGGATGGGAAACAATAGTTCTTTAATAGTAACTTTCCGTTATTACATTTATTTTTTAAATTCATTCATTCAATAATTTTAGCCACTAGAACAGAGAGTCCCAGGCCTCCATTGTTAGAGATAAGCCTTCCAGAAATGTCTAGAGATTTTGGCCTACACTCGCCACGCTGGCCACGGGTTGGCGAGGGTCTGATATCAACTAAATACTAAATTGTCAATTACTTTCGATCCCACAAGTTGCTATTAGTAGATCCGGGACCGATGGCTTAACGTGCTCTCCGAGGCACGGAAACTGTGATATTGTAAATCTATGACAAATGTACTTAGGAAAAATTAATTTCTCAATAACACATGCCAGGATTCGAACCCACCTATTTAGTAAATCAATAAATTTTAACCGCTATTATAGTTGATTTGTAAGCTACATAATTAGAAAATTTATTAGCGCATTTCTAACGATAAAACAATCAGAAAATAAAATTAAACACTCTTTTTGTAATTGAATGTTTACCGTAACAGAAACAGAATATGCTCACTATAATCACATTAAGTGCAGCAGTGCACAAGTAATCCCAGATCAGTTACTCGCAAGATCGTGTTTTGGCTATTGTGACATGATAAGGATAACACACGACAATGTAATGCAATCAATTGGAAAAGTCAACTATACCTCTAGGTATCCATATTGCTCAAATCCATATACATATACGAGTACCTATAGATTAAATAAAACAGTTGCGTTTGTGGCTCAGTTTTTAGAAGGCTTTCCGTAAAAACCTACAAAGGTCGGTTCAAACCCCCCGGCATGTACCAATGAGAAATACACTTTTCTTACGTACATAAGTCAGAGATTTACGTACGAGTAAGTCTTTCTATTTGCAAGAGCCAGAAAGGGACTGACTACAAATAAAACTTTGACCACATTTGTAAAGGAAGGGCAAAGCACGAAAACTAAATGCAAGCTCGATCCTTAGCGCCGCATCAGACTGGAAAATTCTCATGGATACATTTGAAATAAGATCCTAAATGAACTAGCTGCATCAGCCTATAGGCCAGACATCTTAGTGTTTTCTCGGAACTTGAAAAAAATTATCCACATTAAACTTACCGTTCCGTGAGAATCAAATATTCCAAAAGACCACAACATGAAGTCGATTAAATATTATGATCTCACAAAAGAAATGATCAGCAACGGGTTCAAGACTCAGCTTTACGCAGTGGAAGTTGGTGCGAGAGGAGTTCCAGCAAAATCTTTGAATCACTTACTGAAAGCCGTCAATAGATTTATGGAACGAGCTTCTAAGACGGCATTAATGGAATCATACAGTATTTGGTTGGGTAGGGAGAGAAGTAGAATGGTGGGTGGTGAGCGTATTATCGCGAAATAAAATAAAAAAGGGAGGCCTCCTTTTCTTAAACCAGCCTATTGTCGGTCGCAAGCCCGAGACACCATTCTTCTCATCTCTTTCCCACACACGATGGACCCGGCACCCGCACGGTGAATCCATGGAATGCTTAGAAATTTGTCTCCTCTTCATCATTGTTCCCGTGTCTCGGAGAGCACGTTAAGCCATCGGTCTCGGTTCCACTAATGCCAACAACTATATTTTTTTTGCATTACATGCATATATATATATATGCGGTATAATTGAATGTTTTTGTAGTCGTGAGCCATCCAAATATGTACGCAGAACCAAACGAGCTCCCCAGATGCAATTATAGTTAAATAAAAGAAAGGACTGACTGTCTCCGTGGTCCAGAGGTTATTACATTAATTTAGACGCCAAGGGTTCTATTCCTTCTTCGCTTTCATTGTGTCCAAATCTTTCGCAATTGTGGCTGTCCCCAAAATGTTTATAAATAAAAAAATTGCTCCAAATCGCTGCTAATGGGCAAAGTGCCAAGGATACTGGCAGCATTGCCACGTTGAATGGCAATACTGATCCTTTGGCCCAAATATTGCCCAGCCCTTTTGTCTTCCGAGGTGTTGACGAGCTGTTTTGACAACGCCTTGAACATCTCGTGTGCACTTGGTCCCCACGTCACGAGAGTTTCAACTCCAAACGACGCAAAAACACATCTCCCAATAAGCTGAGTGTATTTCCGCCGCTTGAGGTTCTCTGCTTGTAATGCAGCAGCACCTGGGTCCTTAGAGGTCAAGGACAAGTGGGAAGGCGCCAGGGTGTCCACACAGGTGGCATCCCACACTAAAGGCAAACCTATCCTCCATGGAACCAACGTCATTCCATCGGGCCGCTTGCCATTGTCGCGGGCCATGCCACTGGGTTCTAATATTGATAATGACGTCATTAAGGCAGGCGTGCCTTGGAAAGATATTAGGAATAAAAAATAAATAAATGAATTATCCTCAATATGGTGTTCGCTCTCTATAGTGGATTGTTTCTGGCCTTTGGCAGGGAGTAATTTGCTGTGGACGGCGAGCTAACTAAATTAATATTTATGAACTACTCACTGTGGATATTGTATTGTTATTTTAATTTTTAAATATATGTAAATGTTTCCTAATTGTATGCCGTGTGCACGTGCTTTTGGAGATAGTACTGGAACTGTATTGTAAAGATTTGAAATTTAAAAAATGTTTTGTACTCATTTCTGTTAAAATAAATAAATATAGAAGGTTCGAAACAAACCATCTTTTTATATTATTGTATTACAAAAAATCCCGAAATTAGACGCAAAAAATATCCAATTGATTACGGTCGTAGAGATACTTTATTTAAAAAGGAAAAAACGTTCCTTAATGAAAGTCGAGGGTAGAACAAAAAGTGCAATTAAAGTAATTGTGTAATGTTCGAAATGAAATGAATAAAATTCGGAACCAACGAGTTTTGTCAATGATAATGTTTTACGTAAATTGTACGGGTAATAACTATTTGTAATATTAATTATAAATTGTATTAAAAATTTAAAAGTGTTTTATTCGATGTAAATTAATATACCTACATTAAATATAAATTAAAAGCTACCTAGTAAATATATCATCACGACCGTTTCCCTTTCGGGATGGTCAGAAACCACGCTTAATAAGCGGATTCACATTTAGCCAACTTTACTATACGCCAATCATGACAAGTGGCAAGCTCGTGGATGTCTCCAGCGTACCAAACTCGAGAAATATCACAAATAAATTAAATACTTATTTAATGTATATATTTATATTAATAAATATATTTGTGTCCCGAACGGTAATCGAACCCGGTACCTCCGAGTCTAAATCCACGGAATTAACCGATAGACTACGGAGGCAAAAGCTACCTAAATAAAAAAATAAAAGTAATATAATAACTATAAATAAAAATGAACTCTAGAGACGTCCTAAGGAGACTAGCAAGATTTTTCCTCTGTATAGCGAGGCAAATACGCTGGCAGAAATAATTGCCAGCCTTCCTGTCTCCAGACCTTTCCGTCAGCTGTTTTGACAACTCCTTGGCCAGGCGCCTTGCTGAAGGTCCCCATAGACCCATCGTCCAGACCCCAAACGAATAAATTAGTAACCGGTACCAAGGTTGGCGTATTTGCGCAACTTGAATTTCAGACTTGGGATGTCAAATTAAGCAAATACTTTATTTCTGCGTGCTGACTGCTGACATCGCTAACAATTACTTCGCTGTCACTACTTTTAAAGAAGTAAAATTAATACCTATACATATATTAGAATGAAAGAAAGAAAGTACTTAATTTATCGCATTTTAAATATTTTGTAACCATTTTAAATGATGCGATAAATAAAGTGTTTTCTTTATTTCTAATAATATATATATAGGTATTAATTTTACTTCTTTAAAATATTCTATAGAGTTGAGTAGTAACAGCGAAGTAATTGTTAGCGATGTCAGCAGTCAGCACGCAGAAATAAAGTATTTGCTTAGTTTGAAATCCCAAGTCTTTATCTGGCGAGCAAGCATGGGCCATTTCTCGGTGTCACTGTACAAATAGCTCATGGGAACGACTTGAATCTTGGAATGATCTTTCTGTTTGTCTGTCGTAGAAACATATACAAAGGACCGGCCAGGATATATTTATTCATTTATTACAGCCCCTATACGGACGGACTGCTTCTGTGCTACGGTTTGACTACATGTCCGTTCTTTAAAAGCATGGACTCTGACCACCCCAGAAGGTCGTATTGATGATGATAAAGTGGACTGCAGCTGTGGGAGTTCATATATTGGCCAAACAAATCGTACGATAGGCGAGAGGGTCAAGGAACATATAGCAGCTGTAAACACTGCCAAATAAGTCAGCAATAGCAGAACACCTAATGGATAGTGGCACAAACCATTGGATTGAGCTGCACGACCCAAAGATACTCTCCCTATTTCAATCGAGAGGGGGGTTATAAGCTATCTTTATCGTGGAATCCAGTAAGCAATAGGTTTCGCCGCCGGGAAAAGACACCCGGTGTCGCCAAGGATATTGTAAGTGTCTTGTGTCGTGATTTCTAAAATCTTTTAAAGTGATAAGTGGGTAGGTTGACATCTACCGCCCAGTATGTACGAGACTACACCGAGCAGCTCCAGTCGACCCGTGACCACGGCCAATGCAACTTGGCTGAAACGTCGGGAGAAATATGTCTCTAAGGTAAATCGCGTAAAGACCCGTTAAAATTATAAAAACTATAGACACCATCATCATCATCATCATAGCCCCTAAAACACTATAATAGAACTCCTAGATGACCCTTTGGCGTGGGCCTGATGTCATTTTTAATGAAAGTTTATTAACGATTCCACAGTTGGTATATTGTAACGTTGGACCGGCTGTAAATAGTGGTCTAAGTTGACTTCTTAGTAAACTCTTCGGGTAGGAAAAATATATTCCGAGTTAACTAGACCAGGGTTCCTCAAACTTATAACTCCACGTACCCCTATTAGATTCTCAGGATAAAGGCTTACCCCTTTTAAAAATATATAGAAAAAAAAAGTTGTTGGTGAAAGTGGGCAGACCGAGACTCACATATCACGAACAAATAAATAAAACACTGACTGAAGGTGCATTAAAACGTCTTCGTAACCAAAGGGCATGTATGAAGAGGTTATTTGTTCGTGATATGTGAGTCTCAATCTGCTCAATTGTCTCTGCCTACCCCGCAAGGGATCTGGCGTGAAGATATGTATGTATGTATGTCATTGTATGTATAAAAAAGGTAAAATGACCCATCATGACAAGTGGCAAGCTCGTCGATGTACGTATGTAGCGAACCACACTAGCAGTGAAAACCATAGATTTAGACGTGGAGGTACCGGGTCTGGTCCATGAATATTAACAACTTGAATCAGACACCTATAACTGACATTAGTTCCTAACACTATGCCGGCTTGACTGGGCATGACGGCATTCCGAGCCTGATCACGAAACGTGTGGATACACTTTACTGGGTTTATCGGCACGAACGGTGAATACTTCCCCGCCCCAGCAGACTGGGCAAATTGCAAGCATGTTTAATGCCAATTTTCACTTTCAAGGATAACTAATATTGTTAGCTTGTCATGGTCCTATTTATATAAAAATAACACCGCTTAAAACAAGACTTACTGAAGCTGAAGCTTAAAGTTATAGAAGTAAAGTAAAGTATCATTAAGTTAACCTTTCGGGGTGGTCAGAAACTACGCTAATAAATAAGCGGATTCACATTCAGCCAACTTTACTATAGACCAATCATGACAAGTGGCAAGCTCGTCGATGTCTCCAGCATACCAAACTCGAGAAGTATCATACATTAATAAATATTTTTGTGTCCCGACCAGGAATCGAACCCGGTACCTCCGAGTCTAAATCCACGGACTTAACCGCTAGACCACGGAGGCAGTTTAAAGTAATAGACTACCGCAGAAGGAAATTATTACAAAATCATTATGCGTACCACTTAAAATAAACAGGCGAACCCCTAGGGGTACTCGTAATACCGTTTGAGTAACCCTGGACTAGACACAGTGCTGCGAGCTGTCTTACTCCAAAACTTTTGCATTACAAATGAAACAGTGTTTGTTCCATAAACCGAATAACTACATTTTTTGAGCTTTGCAAAGAATAAACGTAACTTTGTTGATGTTGGTTTATTATATTACGTTTGAGTGGATTTTTGCATTCACAAATCCGTGATATTAATTCTTGCTGTTTTTTGTGAGCTTTTTCATTGTTTTTATTACTAATATAATAATAAATAAATAAAATTGTGGATCTGTGGTGGTTTGGTTGTAAATAGGACGTTATCTATCAAATCTATTTTTAATATATGTATATATATACGTATTTATCTTATATATACCTTACTTTATAATTACTGCTTTTTATCTATTTAATGTGGTAATGTGGCGCGGTGGTGGCACGGTTGTACCTTAAATCCTACAAAGGTCGGTTCAAACCCCCCCGGCATGTACCAATGAGTAATACACTTTTCTTACGTACATTTTTCATAGATTTACAACGCCACCGTTCCCGTCCCTCGGAGAGTTAAGCCGTCGGTCCCGGTTCGACTAATGCCAACTTGTGGAATCGTTAATAAATTGTTATAAAAAAATGATGTCATATCCTCGCCAAGCCGTCTGGCCAGCGTGGTGAGTGTAGGCCAAATTCTCCAGTTGTGGAAGGCCCATCTCCAGCAGTGGAGGTCTAGGACGCTGTGTTCTAGGGGCTGTAATGAAAAAAAAATCTATTTAATATAATTTAAAAAAATATTATGACCATTCCTTAAAGTTCATTCAATATCTATTTATTCCATCATAGTTTCTTAGGTGTATAATTATATAGAATCATAGTCATTCCGTACACAATGAATACTAAATATGTTCGAACACCAGCATTTACCAATGCTAAATACGAGTACACTTTTCGCACGTACATTTATCATAGCGTTCCCGTGTTTCGGAGAGCACTTTAAGCTGTCGGTTCCGGTTCCACTAATACCAACTTGTATAATCGTTAAAAGGGTTTAGCGCTTTTGCATCTCTCTCGCTCGCACAATTCAAGATTTTTAAATTATTATTATTAAATGTTTTATATTATTATTAAGTTACTAAGAAATTAAATTACGGACATTTTTGAAATACAATGTAAACTCCATGTTACGTCACTCGATTTAACGACAAACTACCTACAGCGTCGAAATCAATTGGCTTTGGTTGGTTTAGCTTGTCTTCCAATTCTGTTTTTTCTTCTCTCCATTTAAAGACAACTCTCTATACCGCCATAAAATGCAGAGTCCCTTCAGTGTTAATAGATATGTTATAGTAAAATTGAGAAATGCTTTTGCTATTTTTCTCTGGCTAAAGGTATATGAATATGAAAATATGTCCAAAAAGACGGTTATTATTTTGAAAAATCTGTGAAAATATTGGATTGTGCGAGTGAGAGAGAAGCACAAGCAATAAATCCTTTTAAATAAATTGTCATTAAAAAATACATCAGACTCTTGTTAGCTCTAGCCAGCCTTGGCGAGTGTAGTCTAATTTAGAAAATTCTGGAATGTCCTTGTGGGCAATCCACAATCCCACGTGCAACACCGACAAGATAAGTTATATCAGCAATATTACGACGGACTTCTAGTGGCCATAGATGATGTCTTTTGCATCGTTTATCGTAACTCGTATCATAAACCTTAATGCATGTATGTACCTCGAGGGAGCCCGTTTGACAGCTGAAAGGAATGGTTGAGTGAAGGAGCTAGAGACAATACGGGTGAAGGCATCTTTCACATTTACAATATTAATATAGATAGATATAAAAGTTGGTTATAATAATTTTCTTTATAACCCTTTTGTTGTATTTAGTTTCTCCGTCACGTGTGGAAAACATTAGTCTTGCTATGTAACCTGACGTCGGTTGGACCATTACACTGTTTATCCACCAGACAGAGATATAGGAGAGAAATACGGGTTCCGTTTATCAGAGCCTGCGTCATTACAAATATTAATAAATTCTTAAGTCTAATAGCGTTTGTCCTTGACAGTGTCCGTGTTTGTCCGTGATGACTCACGTATGGTCACGTTAGACTAATATATGATTCTATCGATAGAAACAAACAACTTTTCCTAAGAAACCATATGACAAAAAAAAATGGCTTCTTCGTACAAACTCTCAACTTTATAATATCTTATTCTAATCAATAGAAACACATATTACATATACGTAAAAGTCACCCAATATATCAAATCCAATTGAACTTTTGAACACATTTCGTTAGGCACATGGTATCGCCAGCATTCAATGGAGTGTATCAGGCAAAGCTTTTTGTAGATGTCGCTAGCGGCAATGGTACCTTGTTTTACTTCTATATCGCATCATTTTTTAAATGTTTTTGTAGTTTTTCTTTTTATAAAAGAAAAATGAATTTTAAATTAACATTACCTACCTTAAACGACTAATTAAGAAAGCGCACAACGTCTTTAAAAAGAAAAAAATGTTTTATTAATAGAACGGCAATTTTGAGATCACCATATCTTTGATTTCGCTTAGAAATCTCGATTTGTACACTTAAAAGCTGCTCACTTCGGCATAATATCCAGAAAAGAATAAATTTTGTAATAAAAAGACAGGTTTTCTATGCAACTGACAGTTCTATTAGGTACCATCTATCATGCGCGATCTATCGTGATAAAAAGTTAGTGATACACCCCATTGATGTATGAATCGATCCATTCCCGTCCCTAATCCATACGCGAGTGGAGCGGTCCTCCCCCAGGAATGACATCAGGTGCGTACTCTCACTCCTTGCAATTTTCCAACTTCTTAAGCTTAAGTTATTAATGCAACTAGCTTTTTCCTAAGATTCATACAATCTACTTAACCCACTTAAACCCCCCTTGAATGTCTAGTATAATAAATATATATTATATAAAAAGTGCATTTCGTTCAGATAACTGATCAGTGAAGATCGCTCTTCTATATATCTTGTACTAATATGTCCTTCTCATTAGTACATGTCGGGATTAAAAAATTGCGTTCCACTTTATTGACGTGTTGTGATACTATCAGTGGATTTTCCGATAAACGGTAGACTTTTAGATTATTTTAATTACCCTTTTATTTGTGATTTAATGTTAAAACTATGTAATATTTTTTATTTTTCATTTTAATATATTTGTATTTGATATGGTTATAGATAGTATTACATTTTATTTTATATGTATGTATATTATTATTGTTTATATGTGTAGTTTATATGTATGTATTTGCATGTAGTATTAGTAGTTAGCCTAATTAAGCCTGTAATAGCACCTACCTTTCATTGTTTAATTGCTCTTGTTGTCCCAAAGGTTTGATTATCATAGAATGCCTAGCGGCATTAAGTCCGCCTTTGTACTATGTGCAATAAAGATTTAAATAAATAATTATATTTGTAATTTTATTGACATTTATTTAGAGGTAGGTATTATTAGTTTTTAGTTTCTTTATCTTATTAATTTAATTTAATAGATAGTTTATTTATTATTGTAATTCTTTTATATTACTTCGAATAAATTAGATTTAATAGATTGGACTGGTGGGTAGAGCTATTTTTATTTTATATATTGTATAATATCTTTTGCATGTCGAGTTTTAAATTTATACGTAATAGTTATTGTCGTCGAGCAGAAGCTCTATTCTGTTACGTAGTCGCAAACGTTATATAATGGAATCCGTTAAAATATCACGCGATTAAAGTTGATATTGTTATTGTTGTTATTATCGAGTTGAGAATTAAATAATATTTTGTAATTATAAGGCAATCTCTGACGTAAATAACGAAATCCACTAATAAAGTTCGCGACTATTTTGAATGTGCGCGAAAGTTTAAAAAGCTTAATTGTTAATTTTGTTGAAGAACTACTAAATAAATTAATTCCTCGCGAGCTCCTTTTTTCCTCGCCCATCTTTGGTGGAAAACAACCTTACGTACATGTAATATGCTATTGGATTTTCTATTACATGAATTATAATGATAAATACTTGTATTTTAGTTAGGGTGGGTTTAGACCAACGAGCGAATGCTAATTTTAACTGCTCTTTATCAAATTATGTTTGTGGAAACGGAGATAGAGCATTTTTTGTACCTAAGATTCTATGGAATATTTATTTATTAGGGTCGCCAACAATGTCAGCAACAATACTGACAAGGCCCTGTAAAAGCCGCATCAATTTGACATTATCTTTAGAATAATATAATTAATTTAATGTTTGACATTAATGACAAAGTCTTTTACAGCCGCATCTTAACTAGAAAATAATTTAAACTAATCTTATTTAAGTTAATTGTAGGTACCTACACTAAAAAAAATTGACAAGGCGCCTTTACAGCCGCATTTAAGCCAGTTCTGTTCTTTGCTCGAATATAACACTTCCCAGGCACGATAGATATACGAGTTTTTCAGTACGCTTTGTTTCAAGCGGTGTTATTTTAAGTATAAATATCACCATGGCAAACGTACAATATTAGTTCTCCTTGTGATAAAAAACCCTGGCATTGTATTTAATTGCAAATGGCAGTTTACTCACATTGAGCACAACAAATAGGTGGTAGGCAGACTGATGGTGGTAACTTTCCCAGTCTGTTGAGCGGGGAGGTATCCACCGTTCGAGTTGAAAAGCGTCGTCAAGTGGCTGTTTACAGTTTTTACACTTTTCGGGATCAGACTTGAATTGCCGGCATGCAGGGGGTGTCGACGTAGTGGTGTTGGGGCGAACAGTCGGTTTCTAAGCCTTTGTTTGAGAGAGAAGGGGTGACCCGTCGGTCAGGGAGACCCGGAGAAACGGTTGTCCCGCTGGCCGCCCGCGGTATAGTACAGGGGCCCACCGATGACAACCATCATCGGCTGGCTGCCCTATCATGCTGCGCATAATCCCGGGTGCGCTTGACGTGCCGGTTGGTGACCGGATTGTGGGGTCCCGGCAAGCGTTCCTGGGGGGGTTCGGGGGCCCTTCCGTGCGACGGATCAGCCAATGTCTCTCTTCAAACAGCCCAAGGCAAGGTGGCCTTCAGTTTGCTTCCATGCCTACTGCGTCGACACCGCCTCTCCACACTTCCCTTCTTTTTCTTCCTCTTTTTCTTCATAATTTTTGTTCTATCCCAAACCCACATGATGACGATAAAAAATAAAGGAAAACGTTTTGCAGCGGTGCACACCCCCACCGTTGAGTTTGGCGTTGACTTCACAAACATTCGAGGCCTAAACGCCAACCTCAACGCCGTCCACCACCATCTGGAGACGACTCACCCGGCAATGCTTTTTCTGACGGAGACACAGATACGGAAGCCCGCGGACACATCATACCTGCATTACCCTGGATACTCGCTGGAAGAGTCCTTCCTCGCGAAAGCTGGGGTTTGCTTATATGTCCGCGATGATGTCTGTTGTCGCCGCCTTCGTCACATGGAGGACTCTTCCTTTTCCGTCCTTTGGGTGCATGTGGATCTGGGGCATCAGTCTCGTATCTATGTGTGCCTCTACCGATCCCACCGGGGAGACTATGAGACAACTCAGCTTTTTGAATATCTGAGTCAAGCGACAGATGACGCGCAGGAGCGGTTCCCGACCGCGGAATTGGTGTTTTTGGGAGACTTTAATGCTCACCATGCTCAATGGCTGGGCTCTCCCAAAACTGACCATGCGGGAAAAACCGCTTACGACTTTGCCCTGACATACGGTCTGACTCAACTGGTGACTCAAAACACCAGAGTACCAGATGTAGCCGGACATGCACCTTCCTTGCTGGACCTACTGTTGACGAGCCATGCTACCGGGTATAAGATGTCAGTTTTAGCACCGCTTGGTGGTTCTGACCACTGCCTGGTGGCTACGACAGTGCCACGCGCTCTGCCTCCTCCTCGTAAGGCCGTCGAGCGTATTGTGTGGCACTACTCGTCAGCAGATTGGGATGGATTGCGCGAATACTATGCATCCATCCCATGGAAGCAACGCTGCTTTAAGGACCACGACCCATCCAGGTCTGCAGCTGCAGTTGCTGATGAGATACTACTGGGGATGGAATATTATATTTCTTTCTCTAGGGTCATCAGTAACTGCAGAAGCAGACCCTGGTACAACAGCTACTGCGCCTCGGCAGTTGCATCAAAAAATGCAGCTTACCGAGCGTGGGTAAGGGGTCGATCTCGTTCCGATCCCAACACGAACTCCTTAAAGTCAGCCTATAACAAGGCTTCCAAGGTCTGCAGGAAGGTGTTTGCCAGGGCAGAGTCCCAGCGCATCTCTCAGATTGGCCGCGACTTAGCCGCGCGACCTGCTGGAGGTCGCAGTTTCTGGCAGCTGGCCAAATCTGTAGAGTCAAACTTCTGTCGCTCTTCTTTGCCACCTCTACGATATCCCAATGGATCATTGGCCCATACCGCTAAAGAAAAAGCCGACTACTTGGGCAAACTCTTTGCGGCCAACTCTCGACTCGACGACGGGAATGCGCAGCCCCCCACACTGCCAAATTGCGGCACTTCAATGCGCGAAATACGCATTAGACAGTGTGATGTGCGGGCAGTGCTCCGATCGCTTGATGTTCGTAAGGCTAATGGTCCTGACGGTATCCCAGCTGTCGTTCTCAAGAGGTGTGCTCCTGAGTTGACTCCAGTCCTCACGCGCTTATACCGTCTGTCGTACTCCTCTGGTGTTGTGCCGGACACTTGGAGGGTGGCTAACGTGCAGCCCATTCCGAAGAAGGGAGATCGTTCGGACCCTTCTAACTACCGCCCTATTGCCGTAACCTCAGTTCTGTGCAAAGTGCTAGAACGAATTATCAACGTCCAACTTGTTCGATATCTAGAGGATCACTCCATACTTCATGACCGCCAATATGGCTTCCGTCCTAAGCGGTCAACGGGTGATCTTCTAGCATTCGTCTACCACGTCTGGGGTGAGGCAATGGATAAGTATGGCGAATCTCTGGCGGTCAGTCTGGACATCTCCAAAGCCTTCGATAGGGTATGGCACAAGGCACTACTATCCAAGTTGCCGGCATATGGTCTGCCCCCGCAGCTGGTGGGCTGGATAACCGGCTTCTTACATGAGCGCAGCATTCGGGTCCTTGTGGATGGGAATGCGTCTGGGCTCATGTCAGTGAATGCCGGTGTGCCGCAGGGCTCTGTATTGTCCCCAACACTGTTTCTTCTGCATATCAATGACATGTTGACCCTTGGAAACATTCATTGCTATGCAGATGACAGCACGGTTCATGGGCGATACCTTAGTCCACGAGCTGTGGGAGCCGCCAAAGTAGAGGAGTTGCGCCGTTCCCTGACGACGGAACTGGACGGCACCCTTCGCAAAATTTCTGCGTGGGGTGCCCAAAACCTAGTCCAGTTTAATGCCAGTAAGACTCAGGCATGCGTGTTGACGGTCAAGAAGTCTCCCTACTCTCCTATTCCTACTCTTCAGAACACCGTGCTGGAACTTCAACCCAGCTTTAACATACTCGGAGTCGAAATACGCTCAGATCTAAACCAAAGAAACTACATTGAGAGCATTACCAAAACAGCGTCGAAAAAACTTGGGATACTGAACAAGGTGAAGCGGTTTTTCCCGCCTGCTCTAAGACTTATGCTGTATAAAGCTCAGATAAGGTCATGCGTGGAATACTGTTCTCACCTCTGGGATGGCTCCGCTAAGTATCTTACAGATGCTCTCAATGTCCTGCAGAGGCGGGCAATTCGGATAGTGGACGACACCACAGTCTCTAAAACTCTCGAATCACTGCAGCTTCGCCGTGACGTTGCCTCTCTGAGCGTGTTCTACAAGCTATACCACGGCGAGTGTTCTGAGGAGCTCCATAACCTTATCCCTTCTTCTCTATTCCGCAACCGAACTACACGCACAGGCCAAAATATGCATCCACATACCTTACCCACTATCCCTACGCGTACTCATAAATTTGGAGACTCTTACATCTGTCGCACGCTGAAGATGTGGAATGCTCTCCCAGCCAGTGTGTTTCCCCACTCTTATAACCTGGAGTCCTTCAAGCGAAGTGTGAAAAAGCATCTTGTTAGGCCGGCATAGTGGTAGAGACTGATGTCGGTCATAGTGACCGGCGTCATTTGCTCCCATTCTTGGACCTCGCGTACTGCTTACCATCAGGTGGGCGCGATGTCACATGTCGAGTCCAGTATAAAAAAAAAAAAAAAAAAAAAAAAAAAGAGTATGTAGTCAGTTAATTACATAACACTCGTACCTAATAAAATTATGTACTTATTCATAGACCTAATCAAATTCCGGCGGGAATGTATGGTGACAAAAACAAAAAATTAAGAATACATACATGGATTTTCACTCACAACTAAGATAGAAAACTGATGCTGCACCAATTACAGGCAACCACCACATGCTATTACAGTATCCATTGATTGGGTCTTTGAGTGCCAAAAAATATTTTAAATAATGCTCTCTTGATTGATGTTAACGGCGCACGAGCTTGTGAACTATTGCTTAGGGCGTTCTTGCAAGTACATTATGTTCATGATATGATTGAAACCAATTTGATCCGTATGTATAGTGAAAAAGTATCACTGCCAGCACCTTCTAGTATCGTGATAATAATCACACCAGTTACTTTAACGGCATTGTATTTGTAAATAATAATTATAATTCATTATTTTAGATTCAGAAACCGAGTTCGATTCCTGTTTGGGACACTAAAATATTTATTATTGTAATTTAATTTCATTGTGATATTTCCCGAGTTTGGTATGCTAGAGACATCGACGAATTCACTGGTCATGATTGGCCTAAGTATAGTAAAGTTGGCTAAATTTCTGACCACCCCGAAAGGGAAATGGACGTTATGATACGTTACTTTACTTTTATTTCAGATTCAATCCATATCTGTTAATAACAATTTAACTTAAAACTATGTGAGTAGGAATAATTATTTAAATAAAATAAATCTTTTTCACTACACAGCCGTATCCCCATATCACAGTGCAGTGATTTATACTACGCAAACGCTGTACAGATTTACACGTTCCTGGTTACAACTCTAATCCAGCGCTGTCAAAGCACGACGATACCATCCTCCATACACATCCACAACCATGCCGTTGTCACCAATTTTTACCCTCTACAGTACCGGCGCTGACTTTTTGCGTATTATTATAATAATATTTTTTTATTTCGGACTTTACATCCATAAATTGTTGGTAACAATTTTACTTAATCTATATTTAGTATAACTAATAATTTATTTTAAACTATCCGCTACTGGAGGCTGTCTACTTGACTGTATGCAGCTGTATCCAGTGCTCCAGCAGCGGAGAGTCCCACCGATCTGCCAATACGTTTAGGAGCCTGTTGGTACTGGTTTTCATGCGGCACAGCATGACGCAGATGTTTTGCGCATAATTGTTTGAAAACTGTCAGTCCTCGAATCAGCAAACATACCCGAGGCACTGCAGAACCTCGGCAGCCCCATCAGGATCCTAGACGCATTATTATACTGGACGCGCAGGTCGCTGTACGCTCTCCGAGTATAGTCCACCCATAGGCTGCACGTGTAAAAGGACTGGCAGTATGCCCTAAAAAGAGTGACTTTTACCTCGGCTGTGCAGCGCGCAAACCTACGGGCTAACATATTACATCGGACAGCTAACGACTTGCGCTCCCGGTCAATATCTACATTGTCTTTAAGATCCTCGGTGACCCAGTGGCCCAGAAATCTAGCCCAGAAAATAGTCGGAAATCCATCCACACGAGCTTTCGCAAAAATGACCCACGCACTGCTGCGTCGAAGCAGTCCTATCAGCATTTTGAAGATATTATTGTATTGGACGCGCAGAGTGTTGTAGGCCCGACTTGAGTAACTCACCCACAGACTGCTGAAATAACTTAAAATTTATCGATTAATTATCAATTTTCAGTCTTAAAACAATTCCATTTTTTTCTTAGTGCGCTCCTTAATAAAATAAAATACATGGATTCTGACCACCCCACAAGGGATTGCGTTCATAATAATACCTTTTATTATTTTGTAATAATGTATTATTTTCTGTTTTAGCGGAAATAACTGAAACTAGTCCTTCGTCAGGGCCGGGGCTGTAAATTATAGCCCCAACAGATGGTACAAGGCAAACTCCACGCTTTTTTCACTGGAGAGATTAACGACGAACAACTTCCATAAAACAACGTTTGTACAGCACGGAAAATGTGGATTTATAGGTATAAACATCGGGCTCAAATACAATTGGTTCGTGTTGACGGGCTGACGTCAATACTTTCTGATTTTCTCTTACTATAACCAAAAGTCTTGTAACCAAAGTGTGAAACTTTATTGTGATTACCGACCTAGTAATAATTTATTTAAAAAAAAAATCACAGCAAACATATAACAAAGTAGCAATAGTGGAACACAAGCCAAAAAGATTTTATATTATTTAGACAATACAATTAAAACAGAAATAATAGTAATTAGATTTAAATTAATAGTGCAATCGAACTGTGACTAGCAAAAATAAAAGAAAAAAATAATAATAATAAATAAGTGAAAACAAATAGGTTAATGATTATTTACCTAAAACAAAATGAATGAATGAGAGGCAGGAGCAAAATTATACTATATATACGAGTATAGCAGTATTCGTTTATGTATTTGCAAAGTCAGTCCGGGATAAGAGTTGTCTAGATACTGCCTCTGGTGATTAGTTAGATGTATCAGAGTAGAACATGGCTAAAACGTTAATATAGACAAGTTATTTACAGTAATCTTAACAGGTGAATGAATAAATGTTTGAAAAATACGATAGGTTATATATTTATATCCATTACTCAATTTAATTGTTTACCCAATACAGTAACTCATTAATATTCCATATGGAAAAGTTTGGGAGATTGGATGGATAGATCATCGCTATGGATAAGCTGCTGGTCTTCTGCTAACAGCTTACTTATTGGACCACTTTGCTGCTTAGTCTTCTACTAGCAGGAGTAGAATCATTTAAAAGAATTAAATTAATGACACATACATACATACATATCTTCACGCCAAAATCCCTTGCGGGGTAGGCAGAGACAATTGAGCGCCACTTGTCACGATCTCGACATACCTCTTTCGCTTCTTCGACACTTATCAACCTCTTCATACATGCCCTTTTGTTTCGATGGCTTTTTATTGCACCTTCGGCTATTGTTTTATTCATTTGATCGTGGTAGGTGAGTCTTGGTCTGCCAGGGCATCTTTTACCCACAACCTTCGCATTATATATCTGGTTCGTCAATCTCTCTTCACTCATCCTTGTGACATGCCCGAACCATCGGAGCATTCCTTTCTTTATTTTTGTCCCTATACTTTCTTTCATACCTACTCATTTACGTATTTCGTTATTACGTATGCGATCCGTCAAGGTGACGCCACATATCCGACGCAACGACCTCATTTCTACTGCATTAACTCTACTCTCATGCGTATTCTGACATACCCACGTTTCACTTCCATACATAAGTGTTGGTACCAGCATGGCATTGTGTATAGCGAGTCTAGCTTTGTCACTGACATTTCCACTGGCTATCAGTGACCCCAGGGCACCGTTAACACTATTTACCGCGTTCACTCTTCTTTCAATATTCCTATCATGCTTTCTTTCCGCAGTGAAAACACTGCCCAGATATATAATTTCATTTACTTGTTCTAGAGTTTCATCATCAATCTTTATCGTCACGGTTGTCATCCTTCTTCTTTCAAACACTAGTACCTTGGTTTTTCTCGCTTAATGACGTTTCATAAATACCTGTAATAGGTTTACGTGAATAAAATTTTTTGACTTTGACTTGACTTTGGCATCGTAGTTCATCATTGTTATCAGCTCCTGTTCGTTTGCCATCGTAAAAAAAATGTTTTTTTATATATCACAATAACATATCAAGTAGTATAGGGTAGGTTGAACATTTTTGTACTTAGTCGGTCTCGCTCCTCAACGAGAAGTTTTAATTGTATGCTATGCATTCTAACGAGTAGCAATATATTCCTTTATAAAAATGTTCATTGTAATTTAACGATCTATCTGTCGACATACGGTAAGCAATTACCAGGTCATTTTTCATAAACCTGGTGTATCACACTTCTTAAATAGCTCCTGACAGAGTTAGTAAGTTTATTATTATTATTTATTAATAGGCGAGCAGCGCATTGCGGATATGCCTATATCAAGCACTGGTGTAAAGTTCAAAAGTTTGATGAATGTTTATGTATATGTATTAGTATTTAGTGTATTGATTGATATTATAATATAATAATATATAAAGATATATGATACAAGTATTATTATTATTATTTTGTCTATGATTGCACGTATAATTGTTCAATAAAAGAGTTCAAAAATGTTTCATTTTTTTGAGAATGTCTCCGTCTTTATACTTTGTGCGGTAAAGTTATTAAATAAATAAACAATTTATTTTCAAGAAGTAAAATTTAGGAGCTAAAGCCGTTTAAGTGAAGAAAGTCAGGCATCCCTATCTCATATAGCTGAGGCAACTTAAGAATGGGGCAAATTGATCCAATTAAAATTCTAGCTAAACCATGGTATAAATGTTTACTAAATATGAAATAAAATTATTATTTACGTTCCAAGAGAAAATATAAAAACATAAATGTACATCTCCTCTATACACGAATCTGTTCTCAAGAAGTAAGCCCGGTCTTTCGCCATTTAAATTTACGAGATAATTTGATTGCTCAACTAGCCCTGCTCTACCCGACTGTTAAAATAGTTCAAAACCCTCTTGCTTTGAAAGGATATCATAAAAAAAATACTAATTTAGTTAAGTGTTAAATTAGTAAAATTTAAAATCTAAACTAATGGAAAATTATTCGTTCAATTTACGTAAATTCTAGTTACACAAGAGAGCAGTGTAGTTAATGCTCGTAGAATATCGACGTTGTTCACCGACTTATATTTAGCACCAGGCATTTGATACTTGACTATGTACAGAACTAAAGAGAAATACTTCTCTAACGTACTTTTTTTTTATAGATTTACAAAACTTCGGTTCCCGTGCCTCGGAAAGCATGTCCTGCGTCGGTCCTGGTTTCACTAATAACTTGATGAGTTGTTAATATTTTGTCATAAAAAAATAAAAAAAGGTTGGTAGGCCAAATTACATACATACATATCTTCACGCCAAATCCCTTGCGGGGTAGGCAGAGACAATTGAGCGCCACTTGACACGATCACGACATACCTCTTTCGCTTTTTCGACATTCATCAACCTCTTCATACATGCCCTTTTATTTTGATAGCTTTTTAATGCACCTTCAGCTATTGTTTTCTTCCTCCTCCTCCTTGCGTCGTTCTCCTCACTGCTGAGGGTCGTGACCTCCTCCACGGATCACTTTGTCCCGGACGATGCTGCACCATCCGGGTCTGTTTACGGCTGCATCATCGTGCATCTGGGTATTTAGTGAGGTGCGGATCTGGTCAGACCAGAGTATGGGGCTTCGGCCACGCGGTCTTTTGCCTTCGACTTTTCCTGTGATAACAAGCCTTTCCAGGTTACCAGGTGTTTAACGGGCTATATGGCCAAAATACTCAAGGATTTGTTTTAGGCAGATGGAAGACAGCTAGTAGAGAGTTTGAGCTCCTTGAGTATTGACACTGTAATATATATAAAAAACTTAAGACAATTGTAAGTAACTGTTATACAACTAGATCTGTCAGCCAACAAACTTATGTTGTTCCTAGAGCAATGGTGAGCGTACTAGACAATTTTTGGTCCCCAATCTCAATTGCTTGACCATTGGGGACCAAAACATATCTAAAGTAACTTATAAAAATAAAATAAAGCAAAAACTGTTGACAAAGTTGTAATTTAATTTAATAATGTACGAAAGATTTTAATGTGTGTTAGAAAAGGCGGCAGACGGCTACATGTCGCACCTGTATTATTTAAATTAATATCAGATGTTTTTTTTTTATTTTTTTTTATATAAGTATTTATAAGTTTATAGGTGTAATTTGTGGCCGACTTTAAGCCATGTATACGCTCCGCGTCCCCGCGCGCCCTCACCTCGCCTCCTGCCTGCAGTCGTTCGTTTATTGCATATTGAGTTTTAGTTTCAAAATTTAAATTAATCTTCGGAAGAAATGAGTGTTAATCCTAAGAAAGAGATAGACTTAAATTAATGATATCTGTAGGCGGACGGGGTGGTCGCGCGGGGGGAGAGTGGTTCGCGCCCGCGCATCTTTTTTATGTACCTACTATAAATATTTATTATTAAGCTTCGAGAGTAATTGTCTCCGCCAACAAACTGTGGTTACAGTTTGGCGGGCTATTTAATAAGTTATATGTATTGGAAAGTAAATAAATGATTGATATTTTTATATATTTTTTTTAACTTAGATTAGGAAAAAAAAAGGGAAACGAATGGCCGGAACTTGTATATGCGTGAATGACATTGTTATACTAAATTAAAATCCAGTACAAACGAGGGAGCGTCGCAGCTGCACGGGGTTAAACTAATTTCAACCCAACATGACAAGGGTATTAGTTGGGTTTGGACCCTTTTTATAACACACTACAACCAAAACCTGCATGCCCGCATCACAACCCCTAGAACTCCCCTATACCTCCACTGTTGGAGATGGGCCTTCTAGAATATTTTGGAGTATTTGGCCTACACTCGCCACGCTGGCCAGACGGGTTGGCGAGGGTAATGTCTATATATATATATCTGTGGTGTCAAGGAAAAAGGAGATGAGTCGAAAATTTTAAAAATTAGATTTTTGCACCTATTGGTTCAAAACATTCATATGCGTCAATGCAATAAGGAGATGAGTCTATCTATACACTGTACATTTTATTTTATACCACTACATACATAAAGGGGCTAGTCATAACATTAAAATGTATAAATATATACAAAAAAAGTTCAACCGAGTTATTTCAGTATCGCGCTTTTACCGCCAATAATTATGTATGGAAGCGAGACGTGGATTTGTTAGAATTATTTATAAATTTGTAATATATGACCCACAGTTTTGGAGAAATGAATTGTATAAATCATAAAAAGTATCACCACGACCCTCTCCCTTTCGGGCTGGTCAGAAACCACGCTTATAAATAAGCGGATTCACATTTAGCCAACTTTACTATAGGCAAATCATGACAAGTGGCAAGCTCGTCGATGTCTCCATCGTACCAAACTCGAGAAATATCACAAATAAATTAAGTATTCATTAAATGTATTTATTTTACATCGATAAATATTTTTGTGTCCCGACCAGGAATCGAACCCGGTACCTGTGAGTCTATATCCACAGACTTAACCGCTAGACCACGGAGGCAGTCAAATCATTTAATAATATACATTTTTTTTAATAATTAAATATCATAATGAATTTTATTCTGTTATAAACTGTGATTTTTCAAAAATAAATAAATAAAGGTAAGAAGATAAAACAAAAGAAATGCTCTGTCCTTAAAGGCAGTATATTTGTAAAAAGCCACCCGGAACTCTAAAAAACTCTTGGGGATAATTGCAATTTTAAAACGCGTTATCCTAGTAGAACAATTATTTCAACGCATAAAAGTACCCAATATAGCCGAAATTGTTATGCAATGGCAACAAAGATATTTTATAAGCTTCCACTTACTACGAGTATAAGGGAGCTGCCACTAAAACTGTTTACATTAAGAGTCAAACAAATGCTGGTTAATAAATGATTTTATTCGACAAAAGAATAACTGCCTAGACACTACGCTCGACAAAGTCATGTGACTAAATAAATATTTGTAGGCTAGAAATAGCGAAGCATGTAATATGATTATATATAGTAATTTACATCCCTGTACCTACCATGTTTCTGACAAATAAATTATTTCATTTCATAAAAGGCTGTGGTGGGATCACTTGCCCAAAAGCCATTGCTTGTAGGCCTTTATCCACACAATGATTAATGGATAATAAATTATCTTATGACACGTGTATAAGTGATGCTTTAAGTACCAACTTACTAAATAAACGAACCCGTATGAATTGAAACAATCATATTCATACAGTGACCTCTCCAAACATTCGTTTTAAAAGGCCAAAACATTTATGTTGATTCTTGTTTTGGCACACTTTTTCATTTCGCGGGATAACGACTGAACAAACACCCATTTGATATTTTTAACGGGACCGACGTGAATTTTTAATTGTCTTTTATTTACATTTCAGAAATTGTGAATGTAAAAGATTGCTTTTTATTTTTTTTATTAATTTTAAATGTATTTTACTAAGAGCACTAGCACTACACTAAGAACTATCATTACGAACCTATTTCTTTTAGAAGCGGATTCACATTTAGCCAACTTTATACGCCCATAAGTGGTGTTGGCGGAGAATGCTGGGCATATCATGGACGGAGTTCCGAACAAACAAATCCATACTGGAGGAACTGGGCATCAGACAGCGCCTTTCCTCGACTGTACAATTACGCATTCTCACTTTCTTCTGACACGTGTCACTGCGTGGAGAAACATCAATTGAGCGCTTGGTAGTTCAGGGGAAAGTCGATGGCAAGGGAATGCGTGGTAGGTCTCCGATTAGATGGACCGATCAGGTGAAGGTTGCAATGGATCATCCCCTACATGAGTGCACTAGGAAAGCCGGTGTCCGAGAGGAGTGGCGACGGCTTGTTAAGCGTGCCACAAGCACTCCAATGGCGACCACGACCATTCTGCAAAGAGTGTAGCGACTAAGAAGAAGAATACGCCTATCAAGACAAGTGGCAAGCACGTGTCTCTAGCGTACCAACACGAGAACAATTAGAAATATTTTAAATAAATTATTGTGTCTTTTGTAATTGTGACAGGGTTGTAAGAACGCTTTCCATAACATCCTAAAGAGGTGGGTTGGAATCCTGGCATGTATCAATGAGAAATACACTTCTCTTAAGTACTTTTGTCATAGATTTACAACACCACCTCCCGTGCCTTGGATAGCACGTTAAGTCATTTGTCCCGGTTTCATTAATATCAATTTGTGGAATAGTCAATAAATTGTCATTAAAAAAAAATTCATCAGTCCCTTTGACCAGCGTAGCCCAAATTCTCCAGATATACGTTCTGGAAGGCCCATCTCCAACAGTGGAGGTCTAGGACGCTGTGTTTCGGGGGCTGTAATGATGAATGATTGATGACTGTGTCTTGACCAATCGAATCCTGTACCTCCGCTGGTAAATCAGCGGACTTAACAGTTACACCTCAGTGGGAGTTATTTGACCAAAATATAAAAAAAAGCCTTGAACATATTTCGTTAGCCAAACCAACACCGTCGCTTTTGTTAGCGTTTTTATTTTTATTTTTGCACGACATGTGACCTTGCACCAATCTGATGGTAAGTGGTGCGCAAGGTCCATGGATGTTAGCAATGGAATAAGACACTCATGCCTGATATCAGTCCCTAATACTATGCCGGCTTAACTGGGCATTACGGAAATTGGAGCTTAATCCCGAAACATGTATGTACACTCTACTGGGTTTATTGGCACGAACGGTGGATACTTCCCCGCCTCGGCAGACTGGGCAAAATAGCTCCATCAGTCCGCCTACCACCTATTTATTTTATATATAAAAGACCTACTCCATGCATCGCTATAGGCCAAAAATATTTTTTGCATTACCCTCACTTTTGTCATTAAATTAAAATTACGTTCTTTATTCTGTATTTTTACGCCAAAAGACGTTATTATTATTCTTATTATTATTATTTGTTCTCGTTGAAAGTATGTGCCATTTGCAATAATGTCAAATGCCATTTTTGATTTTCAAGTAGAACTAAAATTGTAAGATTACCAGTGATATTTATATAAAAATTACACCGCTTGAAACAATACTTACTGAAGAGTGGATTTCGGTCGGATAACAGATTAGTGAAGGTCGCTTATATACAAATCTAGTAATTGATATGAGTATGCAGTTGATATTGATTACCGATCGCAGACAGATAAGCCAAACAAACGACACTCTTCCCTTTCCTGTCTTCAGTCACTAATCCTGATTTAAACACTGTTTAATTATGCAATTATTTGTCTCGAATTAAAGGATTATTCCTAGGTGTTCGTGAGTAAACGTCTCGTATTCCAACATAGACGTAAATTATACGGACTAGTCACAAATATAATATCCAAAAATTTAACCGAAATTTAGAAATACCAACGTTTTTAAAAAAAGATACAAACTACTTAAATAAAATTAAATAACTATATAATAATAATAATATTTCACCGTGAGCTGCGCCATTCGGGTCTGCTTACAACGGCGTGCTGTGCTTCATGCACTTAGGTTTGAAGTGTGGTGCGGATCTGGTCAGACCAGCGTGTTGAGCTCTAGCCACGGGGTCCCATGCTTTACATTTTGCACGTGATTTGCCTTTCCAGATAGCCAGAAATTTTTCGGGCTATATGACAAAAATACTCAAGGACTCGTTCCAGGCAAACTGTTCCCGGTTTCACTAATACTTGTTTATCTTTTATTTATTACTAACCACTTTTGCATGTGTATATTTGATTTAAAAAAAAAAGAAAAAAATTGTTGTCCAAATTTGTATGGAAACTAACCTTTGTGGTCCAGAAGTATATTATACTTTCTATACAGAGGTTAGGGTTCCAATAATCTGGTAATTGCCTGTAATAAATTGTATATCCTGTTAACACCTAACATTAATGTAACTAGTTATAAGGCAATTTTTTGTGAAGAAATATTTTTTTTATTATTATTATTATATATTATTATTATGTTCAATCACGAACTGTGACCATTTGGATCTCTTCCGACTATTTAAATAAATATATATATAGTAATTATGAGAAAATAGTCACATGATTGTCACCAGACCCTTGCCAACTCGCATGGGCGAGAGTTGTAGCCTTTATTGTCAAGAAATATATTCTGCAAGGCCCATCTTTAGTAGTGGAGATCATGAACTTGAGTCCATAAGAATATAAAACACGAAAGCTTAGTCTGTGTTAAAGCACTCCAGGTTCCTCTGACTCAAACTTAATAATAAATACATCTATAGTGTAGTGTAGTGAATAATCTCATACCGTTTGGCTTCGTTCCGGTATTGTTGTTCCCGTCTTGTTATTCATTTATGATCTCTGCTTAATGTGAGTTATCAATCCTAAGATTTTTTATCGAAAACGAAACGAAGCGGTCGCGTATTTGTCGACTCCGCAAAAGTATTATTATTATTGTGTCCAAACTAAAAGTTATATTAAAAACCGTATACAGTGACGAAGTGTAACTAAAACTACATGTTTTAATCAAATAATATTTAAAATGGAGTGGCTATAAGTATGTAAATATTAAAATAAACTGTTTGAAGATCGAAAACGTGTACAAATGAATAATTGCAGTGCAAGTGAACGGGCGCCTCAAACAAAGAACGACCTTGTCAGCGGTCAATAACAAATTTTATTTACAAAATCATTTTAAAGCACGGCACTTTTTCACCTCGGACACTTGTGTACGTGTAGCTCGTTGCTTAGTCGCCGCGACTGTGACTATCTGGACAGCGTCAGGTTCAAACCCCATCGACTATTATTATTATTATTTTTTTTTTGTATTTTTTATTTTAATATTTTATCTCTTTTTTATTTTTTTTTGTTTATTTTTAGTTTAATTATAGTATATTGAATAATTTAATAGGAAAGGAAAGTGATTAATTTAATGTTTTCTTTTTAATATTTATTGTAATTATTTGCAAATCTTGTGACGTACTCGTATATTATAAAAAGTATCAAGAATATTGTATAAATGAGTTCCTACAGAAACATTTGTGCTGGATGCCCAGATACTGCAAAGAAGGAACCATTCTTGTGCTGCATACGCTGCCATGACGCTTATCACTGCACCTGTATGAATATTACATTGGATAAATTTCGTTCACTTCCTGAAACTTTTATAAAGACTTGGATCTGCGATTTTTGCCGAAGTAAAGAGTCGAGGTGTGGCGACAATTCTAACACTCCTATACGGTCGCTGCACTCACCCTCTAATGACAACATAACGCATCGTCCCAAACAACGCAATACCACTGCAACCTGTTCCTGTCCTTCAGTTTCCAACATACGCGACATCATAAGGGAAGAATTGCAGCAACTGTTTAAAATTAAACTCCATCCCCAGTTGAACGAAGTAAAAGCAGCTATTACGGCTTTTGAAACCTCAGTATCTTTTTTCAACGAAGAGTTAAATGAAATGAAATCAACTCTCAGTGCTAAGAGTAATGAAATTGATGCACTGAAGAAGGAAAATAAGGCTTTACAAGTTACTACCCATGAACTTATCACGCGCGTGCAACAGGCTGAACAACTGTCTCGAGCTTGTAACATTGAGATTCAATGCGTACCTGAGCACAAAAGTGAAAATTTGGTTAATACCATTCAGCAGCTTGGCAAGGTCCTTAAGTGTCCTCTAAATGAGAGCGACATACACTACTGTTCCAGAGTTGCCAAACAAAACAAGACCTCACCCCGCCCACGTTCCATCGTAGTCAAACTTAGCAGCCCACGTGTTAGAGACAGATTTCTTGCTGCTACGTCTAAATTCAATAAAGACAATCCCAAAGACAAGATTAATACCAGTCACCTCGGAATTGGAAACAACGACAACAAACACTCACCTATTTACGTTGTAGAACATCTTACGCTGGAAAATAAATCTCTACACGCTGCCGCTCGTCGCAAATCTAAGGAGCTAAACTATAAATTTGTTTGGATCCGGGAGGGAAAGATATTCATGAGAAAGACTGAAGAGTCGCAGTACGTCTATATTAGCAACCTGGAAACTTTAGACCGTTTAAAATAAATTCTTGGGACTGGGAGTTGATGTAATTCCAATTCGTTACAGTAATTCTCACCTATTATATTTAAATTATTTTTTATTGCATAATTATTGTTAATTTAATTTAGTAACGTAATTAATATATTGTTTATATTTTTTTTTTATGTCAAATAACTTACCAAAAATATCTCAATGTAATGGCCTCAGTGTCTACTACCAAAATGTACGTGGGTTAAGAACAAAAACAACCGATTTCTTTAATAATTTGATATGTAATAATTTTGATATTGTCATTCTCACGGAAACTTGGTTAAATGGCGGTGTTTATGACTCCGAGCTGTTTGACGACCGTTATACAGTACATAGGAGAGATAGAGAATCTAGCGGATTTCATAGTAGAAAGGATGGCGGAGGAGTGCTTATAGCAGTTTTAAAACATCTCGCTTCAGCTCGATTGACCCATTTCGAATCAAATTGCGAGGATCTTTGGGTTTCTGTTGACACAAAGAAATATACTCATGTATCTGACAAATTATATATATGTGGCATTTATTTGCCACCACCACTTCAAATGCACATTTTGGATCATTATATATCTAAGACTAATAGTAATATTGAACTATATAATGGTAAAACTCTTATTATAGGAGACTTTAATCTTAGCAGTATAGAATGGTCTCAGTCACCTGACTCATGCGCTCTTACTCCTAAATCTAATCACAGTAATCTCAGCGAAGCTCTTCTTGACTTTGTGTCCTTGAACAATCTTGACCAGTACAATTATGTCTTGAATAGCAAAAGTAGAATTTTGGATCTGACACTCAGCGATTTGACTATTTCTGATTTAACCGAATTTACAGACAACCCCTTGACAGTGATCGATCCTCTTCACCCTCCAATACGGTTTTCTGTGCCTCTAACGGGAGCTGCAAACGCGTTACCTAACAATTATGAGAGATATCGTTTTCATAAGGCGAACTACGATGAAATAATTAAAGATTTAACAAATACCGCATGGTATGACTTGATGTCCGGTTGTTTTTCAGTTGATGATATGGTTATTGTTTTGTATGAACAACTTCGTAACGTTATTAGCAAACATGTACCAAAGACCAAGACAAAAAGCAGCAAATATCCGGTTTGGTTCACTAATGAGTTGATCGGTTTACTTAGGGAAAAAAATAAATACAGAATGAAGATTCGCAAATTTAATAGTAATCCATGTGATGTACTTTGTTACCAGTCATTGAGAAAACAATGTCACAACATGCAGAGAGTGTCCTACCGTCAATACCTAGACCGGCTGGAGTCATCTATAAAGTCTAATCCTAAGTTATTCTGGACTTTTATCAAGAGTAAAAAAAGGAACTGCAGCTCATATCCGGCAAAGATGACTTTGGACGACGTTTCAGCATCAGACGGTAGTGAAATCTGCTGTCTCTTCGCGCGTCACTTTTCATCTGTTTACAACAAGACAGTTGTTCCAGATCAGATTGATACTGACACGAACACGAGCAACTGCATCTCTGCGATATCGTTTGACCGTAATCAAGTCTTGAAGGCCCTAAAAAGACTAGATATGTACAAAGGAGCTGGTGCTGACGGCATTCCTTCTATCTTTGCGGTCAAATGCGCAGAGGTGCTGGCCTTGCCTCTTACACTTATATTTAACCGATCTATTGCTTGTGGTACTTTTCCGACCGTCTGGAAGGAGTCCCTGGTTATACCTCTGTTTAAGGGTGGCAATGACTCATTGGTTAACAATTATAGACCTATTTCAATCATCCCTGTTTTTGCCAAAGTACTCGAGTCACTTGTCTGTCCCATTATTGCCTGGCATGTAAAACAAACGATCTCACTACAACAACACGGTTTTGTAAAGTCAAGATCTACTTCTACAAATCTTATGTCCTTTACTGAGGATATCAGGGAGTCCCTTGATCGTAATGTATCCACCGATGTGATTTACACCGACTTTAGCAAAGCCTTTGACAGGGTCAACCACTTACTTCTTGTCAGAAAATTGTCCAGGGTCGGTGTTTCGGGGAGCTTGTTAAGGTGGTTCGGTTCGTATTTGATTGAACGAAGGTCAGTGGTGGTGGTGAACGGGTACACATCCACATCCTTCGACACGTGTTCTGGTGTTCCCCAGGGGTCACACCTTGGGCCAATCTTGTTCAACATATTTATTAACGACATATGTGATTGTTTCTCCTATTCAAAATGCTACATGTTCGCTGACGATCTTAAAATATTTAGGCAGGTTTGCACACCCAACGATGTCTTCTTGTTACAAAAAGACTTAAATAGTTTATGCGAATGGTGTGAAAATAATGGTATGGAGTTAAATGCAAAGAAATGTCAGACTATAAGATTTTCAAGACAGAAAAACAACACATTTCCACCACATTACACCATAAAGAGCAATACACTTCAGGTGGTCAACAGTATCAGAGACCTGGGCGTCATTTTGGATGATAAACTTCGCTTTAATATACATATTGACGCTATAGCATGTAAGGGTTTCAAAATGCTTGGTTTTGTGATTCGTAATTGTAAACAGTTTAGGGACTCCAGGTTAAAGATAATTTTGTTTAATGCGCTGGTACGCAGCGGACTCGAATACGGTAGTGTTATTTGGAACCCGCACTACGATGTTTATAGAAAGAGGCTTGAGAGAATCCAAAAGCGGTTCTTATGGCACCTATCGTTTAGCTGCAACCTAGCCAAGAAATTAGCAAGTTACGAGGACAGATTGAATTACTTTCGATTAAGCTCCCTTAAAAAACGTCGCTCAGATTTAGATGGCATGTTTTTCTACAAAATAATTACAGGTGCATTGGATTCTCCTGACTTACTTCGCAAGGCCTCATTTTACTCCAGCACAAGAAGATCGAGAGTCTCGACATACACTCCTTTCGTGACTACCTTTTCAAAGACTAATTTGGGTTACTTCTCGCCTATTAACCGGATGAAACGACAGTATAATTACTTGCACAAGTTTCACGATTTTGACGCATTTTCATGTGGTGCTCTTAAATTTAAAAAGGCATTAAAAACAAACAAAATCGGTAGTTTTTGTTAATTTTAGCTTTTAGATTGTAATTCTGTTTGTAAATTTTTCTTAAAACTGTTTTTTTTTTTTTTTTCAGTATTATAATATTTGTAAAATTTATTTAGGTAATTAGGTAGGTATTAGTTTTATTAATTATAATTTAATTTATAGATTTAACTGTTAGGTAGGTAAATAATTTGCTTATGTAATGTATAATATCTATTGCATGCCTAGTTTTAAATTTATACGCAATGGTAATTATGAGCAGGCCGTCTTCTCCTTTAATTAAAATCACATTTACTCTGTTAATTATGTATGCATGTACTCAAAAATTGAAATATTGTTGATTTTGTTGGAGAACTTATAAATAAATAAATAAAATAAATAAATAAATAAATTAAAAAGTGCAAGCCTATGTACATATGTCTTTCGATTGGAGAGAGAAGATTTAAGAGTGTCTCCAGAACTGCGGAAGATAAGACCGGATCGCGCTAAGCTGGTGAATTACAGCCGTTTCTTTGTGACATCACCCCCTCCGTCTACTGAAACGGGAATAACTTAGTCGTATGTGCTTTCAAATTTATTTAAATTCGTTGCAGAGCCCTCGCTCCTTGTAAATTTACTGCATCATTAGCGGGAATGGAATCCAAATGTCTTCATTTGTACAAACGTAATGTTTTTACTCGGTTATAAAGGGTTTTGTCGTATATTATTTTATAGGTATGCAAGTACGAGTATGTATTTTTCATTTCTATTAATAATAATAATAACGTATATTAGCGTAAAAAGATTACACTTAGAGGCAGAAAGAGCAGAAAAGAAAATTTAAAAAAAGTTGATTGCCCTGGCACCTGTTATTAAATTGAATTACCAAGCCCAGGTCACTTAGCCATTTGTTAAGACATTTCAAAACACAGAACAAACACTTTTTAAGGTAGAAAAACACAATTTTAACAGAATATGCAGCACAAATAAATATTAAACAAATATCGTAATTTTAATTTAGTGACAGACAGTGAGGTGATACAAAAAATAATTTTGGACTATAGCGAAGCATGGAGTAGGGTCTTTTATCAATCGATTATTTAATAGTTTTGACAAACAGAATTCATAATATAATAATAATTCTAGGTATTCATAAACTTCGTTAATCCGTGGATTTAGACTCGGAGGTACCGGGTTCGATTCCTGGTCGGGACACAATAATATTTATTAATTTAAATAAATAAATTAAAAAATAAACTTTTTCAAGTTCATTTAAAACTCATAACAAAACAAGATAACTTCAAAAAATCGCTTTTAAAATATGTTGGTCATGCTTGTTGAAATTTTTATGTAAGGATTGTGAACAGCGACGACACGTAATTTTCACTTCTTGAATAAATGAAAATTAAATGTGCTTATTACAAATTCACCGTTGTCGTACGCAAGTCCCTTAAAATTACGACATCAGCGAGGGGCGAACTTTTTGTTCTAAGATTAACTGCGTGGTACGAACAAGCTTAAAGTTGTGACATTGAAGACTTTTTGCAAACTTAAAACTTTAATTAGCCCTAAAGACGAAATTTTCTTTCGAAACGCCAGATACAATGAATAAAGAGGGATCAAGACTTGTCCACAGTCTCGCTTTCTTGATGTATGATGTATGATATATTCCTGTATGCTGTAAAAATACTTTTTCTAATTCCAAGACTGCCTTCGTGGTCTAGCAGTTAAGTTCGTGCATTTAGACTTGGAGATAAAGTATAGTAAAGTATCATCACGACCGATTCCCTTTCGGGGTGGTCAGAAACCCCGCTTATAAATAAGCGGATTCACATTTAGCTAACTTTACTATAGGCCAATCATGACAAGTGGCAAGCTCGATATGTCTCCAGCGTACCTGTTTACGCCAATATTTAACTTATATTTGTAATAGTTGAATCGGTTAATAATGAGCAATACAAAATTCCCTCCATTTCCAATAACCAAGTATGCCACCACAAGATGGCGCCACTTACTTCAAATTTGCAACATTTGAATATTTGTTAATTATATTCGCAACGAGAAGTACCCACTTGTGGACTTGCAGAAAATAGGTTTCTTTGTAAGCTTCATTGCTTGCAAAGTCAGTCGCACGTCGCGCCCAGACCCAGTGAGAAGTCTATGATCTGCCGTGATCCCGCTCTTCTGGAAGACGCGCCGTTGTGTTCTCCGCGGACGGCTGTGCTAAAATAAAGAACTATAATAATCGTGAAGTGATTGAGTTTGGCGAATATCCTGGCCAGGATAGGTGATAGTGAAGCTGTGAAAAGGTACGTGGCATACTTTCCTTATATAAGTGACCCGTCCTACTCTGTTTCCGATATCGTACCTCTGTGTCCGGATTGCTCGTTACCGGCCGTTTTGCTATTATAAAATTCAAATACAGTCCACTTTTAGAAGGCCTTTGTTCGCGTTTGGTCCGTGCTTTTGGCATAAGCATAGTAATAGGATTTGAGGTGGTGGATCGTTAACACTATTAGTAATCTGCAATGTGCGTATATTAAATAAACCATAAACATAAATAATATCGGATTAACACAATCTCGTCGAGAGTGACTTTCTGTAGTGACAGACGTCTTTCAGTTGTCAATCCAATACTCCTCCACACGAACGACTCCTAGTTTAATCCAGCTGCCTCTCTATGGTAGGCCAGCTTCTGGAGCGATAGTCCCTTCGTCAACATGTCAGCCATCATATCGTCAGTCCTTCTATACACCAAGTTAACAGCTCCAGCTCTTAAGTTTTCTTTAATAAAATTCTCCTTTATACTGATGTGTTTTGTCTTAGAGCTCACTACTGGATTCTTACATAAATTTAAAGCTGCTTGGTTGTCATTTTAGATAGTAATCTTTTTATGTTTTATGCCCATATCTTCTAATAAAGATTGTAAATGTGTGGCTTCTTTAAAACATTCTGTTATGGACATAAATTCAGCTTCACACGTAGATAATGCGACTGTTCGCTGCTTCCGTGATTCCCAGCTGATGACTGCTCCTCCATACATAAAACAGTATCCTGTATATGAGCGTCTATCTACAGTGCATGATGCCCAATCTGCATCAGCAAATCCTTCTATTGGATTACCTGACTTCTTATAATTTAGACATAGTTCTTTTGTTCCTTGTAAATACCTTAGAACACGTTTACAAGCTTTCCAGTGTTCTTCACCATAGCATGTATTATACTGGCTCAAATAACTAACCGCATGCATGATATCTGGCCTTGTTCCAAGTGCTATATACATTAAAGAACCAATAATGCTTTGGTATGGAAACTTTTTCATTTCAACGTCATTTTCATTCTTTTCCAATTTTAACGCAACTTCCATCGGTGTACGTGCAGCCTTACATGTTTCCATATTGAAATTCTTTAATACTTTTTCAATATTTTGTTTTTGAGATACTTTTATTCCTTCTCTATCTCTTTTAAATTCTATTCCTAAGCAATAATTCAATTCCCCCATGTCTCTCATGTCAAAACATTCAGTTAACATCTTCATGATACTTTTTAAATCATGTTTATACGCAATAATAATATCATCTACATATATTGCTATTATACATCCATCTTTATTTCTATATATACATGGGTCTGCTGTTGATGCTTGAAAATTACAGTCTCTTAGTTTTTTATCTAATTTCACGTACCATTGACGACCTGCTTGCTTTAGTCCGTACAATGCTTTCTGTAATTTCAATACTTTCTCTGTATTGTTCCTTTTTAGTTTTCTTAACATTTCTCTTGCATTTTTACCTATATTATCTTTAGTTTTCTCTTTAACTATATCTTTTAATATCTTCTCTAAATTCCTAGGTAACTGCATATATATGTTTTCTTCTATTTCTCCATTTAAAAATGCTGTCCAATTGATGTAATTTTAAATCATTCTCTACTGCCATTGCAATTAATGTTCTGATCGAGCTTAGTTTTGATACAGGTGCATACGTTTCATTGTAATCTACACCAGCTGTTTGACTGAAACCTCGAGCTACAAGTCTCGCTTTCTTCCGTTCAACCTTCCCATCAGCACCGATCTTATCTTTTAGTATCATTTTGCAACTAACAATATTCTGGTTAATATTCTTATCTATTATGTCCCAAGTTTCATTCTTCAAATGTGCTTTTATTTCTGACTTAATAGCTTCTAACCATATTTCATTGTCTTCATCAACATTATTTACAAATTCATCAATATTATTCACAACATAATCATCTAACCATCGTGGTCGTTTAACATTTCTTCTTGGTCTAGAATTTATCTCTGACTCTATTTCATGTTCACTTTCATCATGTTCGCTCACGTAGTCATTGCCGTTGATGTCATCTTCATTAGAAACAATTTCATTTCTATTTTCATTTTCATGATCATCATCATCATCATCGCTATGATAAACATTTATTTCATCCAGATCAGGATCATTATTGATAGATTTATTTTTATTATTTATAATGACATCAATATTTACATGCTTATTTACATTCTTACCTCGTTCGTCATTCTCAAAACTATACATTTCATCATAAGAATCTTCTTTGTTCTCTTCATAATACATTCTTTTTACAAATCTTACATCTCTAGTTATATATAGTTTTTTTATGATAAGGTACATGTATTCTGTAAGCTTTACATATTTCTGAATATCCAATAAATATTCCTGGAAAAACCTTTGCTTGAAATTTCCTTCCAGATTTCTTATTCTTTCTTAAAATAAATGCCTTTCTTCCAAATATTTGTAAATGATTTATACTGGGTATTCTACCAACCCATTTCTCAAATGGTGTACAATTATTCAGAGATTTATTTACACTTCTATTACACAAGTAATTCGCCGTCTGTATAGCATCACCCCAAAAACTTTGTGGTACTTTGGCTTCTATCATCATTGATCTTGCTTTCTCAACCAAAGTTCTATTCTTGCGTTCGGCAATACCATTTTGTTCTGGTGTGTATGGCGCACTTAACCTTCTCTGAATACCATTATCCTTCAAATATTTGTCAAATTCATTATTACAGTATTCCGTTCCATTATCAGATTGTAAATACTTTATTTTATTCTTAGTGACATTTTCCATTTCATTCTTAAATTCCTTAAATTTAATTAGGACTTCACTCTTTTGTTTCATACAATATACTCTTGTATATCTGGTTAAATCATCAATAAATGTAACGAAATATTTATTACCTCCAATAGATGCAGTCGGCATCGGTCCACATACATCACTGTGTACGATTTCTAATTTTTCAGTAGTTCTTGGACAATTATTTGATGATTTGAACGGTAGTTTAGTCATTTTACCTTGAATGCATATTTCGCAATCACCGAGCTTTTCATTTTCATTAAACTTTAAACCTTTTTATTCTTCATAGCTATTTTCATATCTATTTCATTCATGTGACCTAGTTTCTTATGCCATATTTCTATCATTCTACTACTATTTACATTATATACATTCTCAGATTTCTTTCTTATATCAATTGGTTTCACATGATAAAGACCATCTTGTTGCTTGAATGCTTTCATTGTTATAATATTATTTTCATCTCTTATTATAGCATTGTTTTTCGTAAATAACACCGAAAAACCATAATCAGTTATTTTTCCGACTGATATTAAATTAGTAGCAAGTTTGGGTACATATAAGGTATGATTTAAATTTGTTATGTTCTCTTTCAATATGACTGTTACCTTTCCCTTTCCTTCTATTCTTTCTGTATGCTCATTCGAAGCTAGTTTCAATAAGTTGCATGTCATTTCTTCATCCATGTTTTGGAAATATTCTTCGTTGTGACACATGTGAGATGTGCACCCGCTATCCAAAGTCCATGTATTTCTTTCATTAGTATTTAGACATATAGGTTCAGCATTGCTATTTCTTTCATAACTCATGCTTTTCTTCCTTTCATTATAATTTAAAGACTTATTTTTCTTATTATATTTACATTCATTAGCTTTATGTCCTTTCTTCTTGCAAATATGACATTTAAAATTAAAATACTGTCCATTCCTGTTGAATTTATTTACATTAAACACTTCTTGCGGTTCTTCACTAGTTTGGTTTTCTCTAGCATGACTTTCTTCTATAATTTTTACTTTTAAGTCATCAGGGGTAGGTAAGTTATCCCTGGTTTCTATCGCAATTCTGAAGTTTTCATAAGTTGGAGATAAGCTATTTAACATCATAATACTCAGAAGATCATTATTTATTTCAATATCCATTTCACGTAATTTGTCAACATTGTCCATGAATTGGTTTAAAAAATCTCTGATATCTTCGCCTTCTTTATGTTTACATACCAACAATTGTTTCAACAGTAATGCCTTCCTTGCAGGACCTTTGCTTCTGTAAATCTTCTCGAGTTTCTCCCATATTTCATTTGACGTTTGACAGGTTTGGACTTGTTTTATTTCTGACGGAGAAATTATCAGAAATAACTCAGATTTCGCATACATATCTTGTTCATCGAACATACGTTTCTCTTCTTCATTTTCACACTGCGATCTGATCTTACTGCCTGACACATATTTCCATAAACCACATCTGAACAATATGGCTTGCGCTTGTATACGCCATGTATCATAATTATCCTTTCGTAAAGGTTCTATTCTATATGAAGTACTGGGGGCTCTGAACATTGTGATTTTTTACGTAATTTTTATTCATACATTTTTGACATCCGAAATATTTTTGATTTTTATTGTTTTACTTACGGTTTTCTTTTCTGGTCCCATAACCTAATAGGATTTGAGGTGGTGGATCGTTAATGTAATCGTACTATTAGTAATCTGCAATGTGCGTATATTAAATAAACCATAAACATAAATAATATCGGATTAACACAATCTCGTCGAGAGTGACTTTCATTCAGTTGTCAATCCAATACATAGTTAGCTGGAAGGTTCTGGATCAGGCGCGAACATTTATTTGGCCCTAGCGAACCGGGATTGAAAAGCGTTACCTTCTCTTTTTAAATCTCTTTGTGTTTTTTTTATTGTATTTTTTTTATTTTTGTATCTTTAGTATCCGTTATGGAAAGTAAAGGTTTAAATGTTGAAATCGAACGGAAGTCCACCGTGCTTATGAATAAGCGTAATGCGATGTTCGCACGGCTTCAACGTATTTTTGAATTGTCCCAGGACGCGTCAAATCAAGATTTGTTTCTCGCGTCTAGTGAAAATATAGATACGTTGCGTTCGGAATTTTCCGTATTAATCGACTCAATTAGTGAGTATGAATTAGTTATTAATCCTAAAGTAGAACCTAACTACCAAGCGTGGACCTCTTTTGAGGATTTATATTGCCGAATAAAACATGCTCAGCGCGTTCTTTTGTCCGTTAAGTCGGAAGCGTCATCACGTGGTACGTCACAAGTTAAGGCGAGTACACCGCGATTGCCGCCTATTGAATTGTGTAGTTTTAATGGTGACCCCCAACAGTGGTTAGTGTTTTACGAAAATTTTAAGGCAAATGTTCATGACAACCTTAGTTTGACCGATTCCGAGAGGGTGCAATATTTAGTGGGGAAATTAACGGGTAAAGCGTTATCAGTTTGTGCTGGCTTACCCCCGATATCACAAAATTACGAAACTATTTAGGAGAATTTAATATTAAGATATAACGACACACGGAACTTAGCGTCTACGTATTTTAATCAGCTATTAAATTTAAAGACTGTGCCTTCCGCAAGTTCACAAAACTTAGATTCATTTATTGAAAACTTCTCTTGTTGTGTGTCGGCTCTGAAAAAACTTGTTCCAGAAAAATTGGACGACTTTATGTTGGTACATCTCGCCATAAACAAATTAGATCCCGTTACTATTAGGGAATTCGAAATGTCTAATCGGGATAGTAAAATACCCACGTATGACTATTTAGTTAAGTTTGTCCGGGAGCAAGCTAAAATTCTCGAACGTTCCAATAACATTGTTTCTCGCGTCAAGCCCGATGTTAAGACATTGGGCCGCGCAACCCCTTATCAGCGCAATAATGCTGCGGGGGAAACGCGACCTACCCAATCGTACGTGTCGGCTACATTGTCAAATAATAATTGTTCTTTGTGTAAATCCAGGCATGAATTCATGCACGAGTGACGAATTCAATAAATTAAATCCGTATGCCAGATTTATTTTTATGAAAAAACATCCATATTGTACTTGTTGTTTAAGTCTTAATCATAAATATTTAACTTGTGTTTACAACAGCGTTTGTAGTTATTGCAATTTAAAGCATCATAGCCTGTTGCACTATAGTAACAATAATATAAATAATACCCGTACTTCTGCGTCGGGGGTTGAAAATATGAGCGTTGATAACAGTGATAACAACGCGGCGGGCGAGGCGAGTGAGCCGCGCTGCTCGCCTGTGTCTCTCATGTCGGCGGCCGCGCTGCCCCGCTCCCCGCTTACTACGGTTCTTCTGGCGACTGCGTTATTGAATGTTATCGATAACTTAGGGCGCGTTCATACCATTCGCGCGCTTATCGATAACGCAAGTCAGGGAAACTTTTTAACTTTAAAATTTTGTAACAAACTTAAATTTAATATAAACTATATTTGTAATGAGACTTCCGTTAAGGGCATAGGCGGTTGTATTAAATCAACTAAGGGCCTATCCTCGATAACAATTCGTTCTCGATTCGATTCTAAAATTGAATTTAAAATTGATACTCTGATAGTTGATCGCATCACTGAAGAACTGCCTACTGTGGCCGTAGACATATCTAGGTTAGATTATCTGCACGGTCTACAGTTGGCAGATGAATCATTTTACAACCCGGGTGAAGTCGATTTGTTAATCGGAGCTTCCTTATTTGCCGATATAATTATGACGCAGAAAATTAGGGAAGGTGCCGGCTATCCTATAGCAATGCAAACTTTATTCGGGTACATAGTGATGGGTAGTGCACCGGTATACCAAGCTAGTGACGTGACATTGTCTCACTGCATTCTCACCGAGCCTTCGGCTAATTCTATAATGGAGCGGTTTGAGCCGATAGAAAAAATTTCTGGCGAATTATGTCTTGACGAGGAAAGTAGACATCGTGAAAGTTTATTTTCGTCTACTTTGTCTCGTGATTGTGATAGCAGCGATGTGGTAGGGTTACCACTCAACCACGAATTAAGTGTTTTAGGTAATCCAGTTTATGAGTCGAAACGGTGTTTTCTCGCGCTGGAGAAAAAATGTATGGCTTGGCCTTGTCTCCGCGAGAGCTATAACGGTCTCGTAAGGAATTACCTCAGTAAGGGTTATTTTTCGTTGGTTCCTAACCCTAAGTTCCATTATATTATGCCACATCACGCTTTAGTCAGGCATGACAAAATTACCGCGAAGGTTCGTGTAGTATTAGACGAGTCTATAAAGACTTCATTGATATTGTCTTTCAATTACTTAATATGGTCCGGTCATAACTTACGAAATTATAATTTTAAAGTAAATTTAAAATCAAATGTTTTAAAATATGTTTTTTCTTTTGTTTTGAAGAAAATATATAATAAAATTAGTTTTAATAAAAATAATTGCAAATATCAACATATTATGTATCGGTTTATACCGAACAATATTTTTCGTATTTACGAATTTAACCGTGATGCCTTTGGCTTACGCTCTAGTCTGTTTCCTGCTATACGCTCAGTGCGGCAGCTGGCAGCTGACGAGGAGCTTCGCTTGCCTCTTATGGCAGCCGCCATTCTGCGTGACACTAACATGGACAATGTATGTTCTTGTGTGACGTCAGAGGTGGAGGCTATAGGCCAATTGGCTTCCATATTTATGGATTTCGAGATTGTGAAGTGGTCTTCCAACTCGAGTGTGCTGTTATCACACAAAGTGTGCCACCGTCATACTCAGCTGATGAGTGTCGGTGATCACCGTAATTTAGAAATATTGGGTCTACCATGGTCGTCCATGACCGACCTTATTTCGTATAAAATAAGTTTTAATTTAAATGAGTGTTCCAAGCGACTAATATTGCCTACAATTGCCCAGTTACGTTTATTAAGGTTTGCAGCTCCGGTCAATGTTTTATCCCAGCTTATCATTCGTGAGCTGTGGATATTAAAGCTAGACTGGGACGAAAGTCCTTTTCCATATATTGTTAGCCTGAGGCAAACATTCCAATCAGAGTTGTCGGTATTATCTAATTTGCAGATGTCCCGACACTTTGGAGTTTTTCAAACTTCTGTGACGTCATTGACGTTTGTAGATGCTTCCGAGAAGGCATATGGTGCAGTAGTGTATTCGCACGTTCTTTGTGATACAGGACCCCGGAGCGTCGAGTTGGTGTGCGCTAAGCCTAAGACAGGCCCCGTGCAGGCCCCGTCAGTTACAATTCCGCGGTTACTAATGTGTGCGGTGGTCCTTATATCCAATCTTGTTCGTAACGTGCGTGCATTCTCGGACTCCATAGTAGCACTCTGCTGGATTTATTCCTCGTCACAAAAATGGCAAAATTTTGATTATAGTAACAAGGTGGCCAAAGGTCATGAAGATTTACCTGCTTCCTGTTATTGCTATATACCTGGCAATATTAGTCCTAGTGACTTATTGTCTAGGGAAACTACCCCAGCTCCACTTCTGGAGCATAAATTGTGGCTGCGTGGTCCGTCTTGGGCGTACTCGTCTAAACCTTGTGGGCCTTCACTCGATCCTCCGCTATTAGCAAACATTCCTGATATAAATTTGATGTCCATATCTGTTGCGTCGGTCGCTGAGACAAATATTCATTATGAATTGTCTCGACGTATGTTTTATTGGAACAAATTATGCGTCTACGTCTACTTTTACCGATTTATAAGGAACTTAAATCGTGCGGCTACAGGATCGGAATTAGAATTTGCCGAACATAAAATAATTAAAATAAATCAAGTTATATTGTATTTGACAAATAAAATTGATTGTCCTACTACGTATAGTGCGGTCCTATTATGGATACTGTTAAGACAACGTTACTTGTCTAAAGGTGCGTTCTTGTTTAGGGTCGCTCGACATCGAAGTTCATTAAAACATCACCAGGGCACATATACGCGTATGGTAGTGCGGTTATGCCCTCTTTCCTCTCAATAGAGAGATAGTCGTAGATAAATATAAATGTTAATTATAATTAATTTATTTTTCTTTCTCTATTTTCCATAAGATTTTTTATTGTTTTTTTTTTTGTTATTAATTTGCATAATTTCTCGATAAGATTTGCTCTTGAGAGTTATGTTTTATATTGTTTAGGTTTGAAGAACTTAACCCTTCAAGCCCGGGGGGATGTTTACGCCAATATTTAACTTATATTTGTAATAGTTGAATCGGTTAATAATGAGCAATACAAAATTCCCTCCATTTCCAATAACCAAGTATGCCACCACAAGATGGCGCCACTTACTTCAAATTTGCAACATTTGAATATTTGTTAATTATATTCGCAACGAGAAGTACCCACTTGTGGACTTGCAGAAAATAGGTTTCTTTGTAAGCTTCATTGCTTGCAAAGTCAGTCGCACGTCGCGCCCAGACCCAGTGAGAAGTCTATGATCTGCCGTGATCCCGCTCTTCTGGAAGACGCGCCGTTGTGTTCTCCGCGGACGGCTGTGCTAAAATAAAGAACTATAATAATCGTGAAGTGATTGAGTTTGGCGAATATCCTGGCCAGGATAGGTGATAGTGAAGCTGTGAAAAGGTACGTGGCATACTTTCCTTATATAAGTGACCCGTCCTACTCTGTTTCCGATATCGTACCTCTGTGTCCGGATTGCTCGTTACCGGCCGTTTTGCTATTATAAAATTCAAATACAGTCCACTTTTAGAAGGCCTTTGTTCGCGTTTGGTCCGTGCTTTTGGCATAAGCATAGTTAGCTGGAAGGTTCTGGATCAGGCGCGAACAGTACTAAACTCGAGAAATATCACAAATAAATAAAATATTAATTAAGTGTATTTATTTACATTAATACATATTTTTGTGTCCCGACCAGGAATCGAACCCGGTACCTCCCAGTCTAAATCCACGGACTTAACCGCTAGATCACGGAGGCAGTTGGAGGTACCTGGTTTGATTCCTAGTTGGGACACAATAATTAATTTAATTTATTTGTAATATTTTTACATCAATTTAGAATAAGTTAGACAATAGTTTATTTATTATTATTTATTTAAATTATTTGAAAATATATATGTAGATATCCATATAATTTAAGGTGTTAACTAGCTAAAGACGAGGAAGTTGTGAAGACGAGCTGCACGAAGCGAAATGCCCTCCGCGAAAAGGTTCATCAGTATTCAGCAGTATAAAGACATTGACCTGCAACCAAGGACCAGGGCCCGAGTTCTATTTCTTATAGCAGTTATATTTCCACCTTACGTAGTGCTAACATATGTATCTAAAGCGAAGAGATCAAATATAAGATAGAGCAGTTTTTTCAAATATAATGTAATACTCATCATGTAAGATCACAATACTACAAGGTGCTAGCAGCAGGAATGTATCACAACTCTTCTAGTGTGATAGCCATTGATAGTTATGATCGTGTTTGATGCGCACTTACAAATTAGTTATTTTGTTGTTTAACAAACTAATTTATATAATTTTTAAATCACAGCATATTATATTAAACATATAAACAAAGTAGCAATAGTGGAACATAAGCCAAAGAGGTTTAATAAAGACAATACAATAAAAAATGACATAACAGTAAAATTAATAGTGGCAATTAAACAGTGACTAGCAAAAGTAAAAGAAAAAATAATAATAAATAAGTGAAAACCAATAGGGTAATGATTATATATATTTGTGTATATATATATAAATAAGAGTTGTCTTGATACTGTCTCCATAACGAACCAACATTATTTTGTGTTAATAAATGATTTGTATTTGTCTCCGGGGATCAATTAGATACATTATAATAATATTTTTTAAGTGTTCAATTAAAATAAACTGAACATTCTAGAAGTTGTCATTAAGAACTAGGTCCACAACTCGATTGTAGATGTACATAATTATAGCCCTAAAAAGTTGACTATTGGACAAAGATGAATTATCCTAACTAGGTGTTCGCTTTCTACAGTGGATTATTTCTGGCCTTTGAAAAGGAGTAATTTGCTGTGGACGGCGAGCAGACTGAAACGAAATTAATATTTATGAACTATACTCACTGTGGGTATTGTATTGTTATTTTAATTTTTAAATATATGTAAATGTTTCATAATTGCATGCTGTATGCACATGCTTTTGGAGATGGTACTGGAACTGTATCGTAAAGATTTGAAATTTAAAAAATGTTTTGTATCCATTTCTGTTATGTGTACTTAATAAATAAATAAAAAATAAAAATAAATAAAAGAGATTCCTCTAGTCAATTATAAATGGCGCTATTATATATCTTAAAATCACTAGCCATAAGGTTGACATTAGCTCCATGTATTGCTTAGTAGAAATGTTATTTTTAAACTGTAAACTGGTGGCGTAAACAATAATGTAACAAATATATTGTATGATAATTTTAAAGAAAAACCCGACTTCAAAACTATGTACTATACCTAACTATATATACCTATATGTACAGAATTAAACTAAAATTTAATAAATAATATTTTAATTTATGATATTTATGTGTCTATTATGACAGGTATAGTTTTAAGGTCGGTTAATGTTTTTTTCTTTAAATATATAATATTTTTCTGTCTTTTGTGTATTTTAAGGATACTTATACAATTACAATAGGTAGTTTTTTTTCTTTAAGAATAGGTATTATTAGTGTATAATAATTATCAAGTCGGGCTCCTTATTACAAATACATACTTCTTTGTTCTTGGCTGTTTCTTGTAATGTTTCTCTGATGATATAAAAAAAAAACATTATCTGTGTATATATTTAAGTTTTTTTTATTTTTTCATAAAGCACCATATCAATTTCGATGAAAATTATATAAGACCACCTCTGAAGTATGACCTACCAAACAAAATAAGAATCGTCAAAATCAATCCATAATTGGCGGAATAATCGCGTTACAATAAAAAATAAAAAAAAAACATTTTGTCGAATTGAGAACCACCTCCTGTTTTCGAGTCGGTTAAAAATATGTTCGTTACCTTTTCTATCTTATAATTGACTTCGTTAGTTAAATAACTAATACATAATAGTTTTTTTAAATAATTTTAACAGGTCTTTACGCGATTTACCTTAGAGACATATTTCTCCCGACGTTTCAGCCAAGTTGCATTGGCCGTGGTCACGGGTCGACTGAAGCTATGCGGTGTAGTCTCGTACATACTGGGCGGCAGATGTAAACCTACCCACTTATCACTTTTAAAAGTTTTTAGAAATCACGACACACGACACTTACAATATCCTTGGCGACACCGGGCGATTTTTCCCGGCGTCGAAACCTATTGATTACTGGATTCCACGATGAAGATAGCTTATAACCCCCCTCTCGATTGAAATTTTTGTGTTTCTTTATTTCGATCGCTTCACGTACTATTCTAGGGTAATAGTGCCGATCGGTGGAAAGTATCTTTGGGTCATGCAGCTCAATCCAATGGTTTGTGCCACTATCCATTAGGTGTTCTGCTATTGCTGACTTGTTTAATTGGCAGTTTTTTACAGCTGCTATATGTTCCTTGACCCTCTCAGCTATTGTGCGCTTAGTTTGGCCAATATATGAACTCCCACAGCTGCAGTCCACTTTATACACGCCAGGCGTTTGGAAAGGAATGACATCCTTTGGGGTGCGTACGTGTTTTGCTACTTTGGAGAATGGGGTGTACACAGCATTGATAGATAACTTTTTGAAAGCTGTACCAATTTTATCCGTTACTCCTTTCACATATGGTAAGAACGCGGGCAGCCGATTGACCTGTGGATATCTCTCCTTGTTTTTCTGTCGCAGCAACCTCGGACCCACACCATATCCATTGCGTTTTAGCACTGTTTTAACATGTGACAATTCCTGTTCCAAATGTTTTGGGTCACAGAGATCATAAGCCCTGTTGATCAATGAGGTCACAACAGATCTCAGGTGGCATGGATAATGATGTGAAGTGGCGTGTAGATATCGGTCTGTGTGCGTTGGTTTTCGATATACAGTGTGAGCCAGCGAGCCATCAGGTCTCACCATCACTTTTACATCCAAAAAAGCTAACTGCCTATCTTTCTCCATTTCATATGTGAATTTTATTGTGGAGTGAAGAGAGTTTAGATAGTTTAGGAATTCCTCTACTTCCGGTTTGTTTCCCTTGATGACACAAAACACGTCGTCCACATATCTCTTCCAGATCTTTATACAAGAGATATCATGTTGAAAAATAATGTTTTCAAGGTGCTTCATCCAAATATTGGCTAAAAATGGGGCCACTGGACTGCCCATGGCAACACCATCTATTTGGAGGTAATATTGGCCTCGGAAGAGAAAATAATTTCCATCCAAACAATCTTTGAGAAGGTCAGCATAAAATTTGGGCATCTGCAAGTCTAGTAGTTTTTCCTTGACGATATCTAGGCACTCGTTTATCGGAACGTTTGTAAAAAGGGAATCTACGTCAAAACTCACCATGATATCGTCTGGTTCAAATTTTAAGTCCTGCAGTATGCTAACAAAATGACGGGAATCCTTCACATAAGACTGCGTCTTTCCCACCAATGGTTGTAGCGCCGCCGAAACATATTTTGCTAAATCGTAAGTAGGAGACGATATTTGACTTACGATTGGTCTTAAAGGAATACTGGCTTTGTGTATCTTGGGCAGGCCGTAAAGTTTCGGTGGTGGCACGATGCAACTTGGCTGAAACGTCGGGAGAAATATGTCTCTAAGGTAAATCGCGTAAAGACCCGTTAAAATTATTTAAAAAAACTATTATGAATATGCGCGAAAGTTTAAAAAGTTTAACTAATACATGTTTGTAAGTAAAAAAGAAAAGACGAAAATATGTCTATACATGCCCAAGCCCCAACATTGTTTTGCATAAGTCAAAGGTTCGAGCAATTGAAACTGCGGCGGTGTTCGGTCCTGCTCAATTTTGCCAGTTCCGAGGCGGCAGTTATTTGCATCACAAAAACACGATGTCGAGGGAGCCATTAATCACGCGTTAACTTGACAGTGGCGCTGTCAGACACACGCGAATGAGTCAGGCGTTTCCTAGCTGCAATCGAAGAGTTAATGTTGACAATTTTAACGCATATATGTACGATAAAAAGATAAAAAAAGTCTAAAAAAATATACGTTATTTGCATAAATGTTAGTCTAATTTATAGGTCTTATAGTAAACTAACTTAACGTAACAGCATTTTCCAATTAACAATTTAATAGAAAAATATATCAAATAATAATATATTTTTTAAAATTAATAAAATATGTTCATAAACATACATGTAGGTATACATACAATATTGTCAGCTTGAACTTTAGGTCATTAACAATTACAATTGTCAAAATATTATTTTAAGTTATAAAACATCTTCTCTTTTAACCAAATAATTAATTGATTTTTTAAAACATTTTTACCTAACAATTTTAATTTGTTAGGTAATTTATTATAAGTTCTTATAGAGATACGATTATAATATTATTTATTATATTATTATAACTACTACAACCTGCCCTTAGATATCCGACAAGCGCCCAATAGAATGCTATTTAAAATAATGGTCTTCACGCACACTTCTTGAATAGTTCCTAACAACTGTAAGTAATATTGTATATATATATATATATATATAATGGTAGATAAAACATCTTCCTGTACCAATTTGCTTGACCAGGTATCTCTGGCATCTGACAAGTACGACGGCTCAATGGAACTCAAAGATGGGCAGTGATTCTCCCGTAGAGCTCGACAGTACAGACGACAGAAAATCTGGCAGTGCTATACTAGAAATTTTGCGGACCGAATGGACCCGGCACCCGCACGGTGAATCCAAATAGTTAGAAATTTGTCTTCTACCTACTCTACACAATCACATTGTAAACTTGTTTTGTTCACAACTTTAAGGTTTAATAGTTTCGAAGACAATATTTTGAAACAGTTCATTGTGAATGCATGATTCATAAGTACTTAAGAGCTGGTTGCGGAGTGAAGAGGCAAGTTTTAATAATGTAGGACGGTTGGCAGACAGCATACGTGGTCTAGCGATTATGATCGTAGATTCACTCGCGGAGTCACCGGGTTCGAATCTTGCAGCCATTTTGGGGCTGATAATTAATGTTAACGATAATGTCGATTGACATCTTTAATATTAAAAATGAGTACAAAAAAATGGGTTCAATCGATATCGGGCATTTTTCATCACGACCGTATCCCTTGCAGGGTGGTCAGAAACCGCGCTTATAAAGAAGCGGTATCACATTTAGCTAACTTTACTATAGGCCAATCATGATATCATGATAGACCGCTAGACCAGTCAATCGATTATTATCTGCCCCAATTTTCCGTCCTTATGTCGAATTCGACTTGGAAAACTACTAAAAATGTAATAAAAAATGCGAACATAACAAAATACACTCATTTATTATCGACTATTTTTTCTATTAATTCGAAAATCAGACTCTAGCAAACGTTTAACCTTTAAGACAAACATAGTGGATACCGTTACTTACGTCAGAGCTTGCGTTAAAATGACATAAAATATGATACAATTCTCAACTATATAATCGAATGCCACATTATCGTCCACATCCTGGTCGTGAACAAAAAAAAAGTCATTTTAAGTCTGGTACGCTAGGGTTAACTTGAGGAGTATTTACTACTGAATGGTGTAGTTTATATACATAAATACATTGCTTGTGGCCTTACCGCTTAACCGAATGTTGAATAAAGGAACGAGAATGCCTGTTGTCGGCCGTAGCATTCCTGTTTAAAGAGCCCGTGTCGTGTGTTGCCTGAAGTATAGTGGGGAAAACCGGTTAATGACACACGTGCTCGCACGACGGTTGGCGCGCATGTCTCTCTATAACAACACTGGAATAGAAAGAAAGAAAGAAATAAAAAAATATTTGCTTTAGAATTTGTGTAACAATGGTAGTTACAAAATATTATCTTAACAAATTCTACCAAGTATGGTGTACAAATTTTATTAAAATTTATATAAAAAATAATATACAAAAAAAAGAGCAATACAATGGAATTTACATAATATGAATATGTTTTAAACATTTAAGTACCTATTCGTTTATTGTAAAAAGACATGTGACAGCAATTAGACAAATTAAAAAAAAGTATGGTTTCTGATTACGATCGTAATGATACTTCACTTTTAGGTTGGTTGGCAAGGCTTCTGTCGTTCGCTCCATTCTTCCCCCCTTTCCGGTCGGCGCAATTAAAGACCGGCTTGTTCCGGCACTTAAAAAAAACTTTTAAAGTGTAAAATGTTCCAGTGTTACTTGTTGTGTGACGCTATGGGACTAGATAAATTGTTTGTTTAATGATGCCGCAACCTTAAAGCTCAATTTTATACAAAAAAATATCACCTCTTCTTGCTTTAAACATAAATAAATATGAATAGGTTGTTTTTAATAATCTTAATTAAAAAGCCGGCATAGTGTTAGGGACTGATGTCAGTCATGAGTGTCTGATTCCAGTTGCTAACATTCATGGATCTCGCTTCCCACTTACCATCAGGTGGGGCCAAGGTCACATGTCGTGCTAGTATTAAAAAAAAAAAAACATAAAACAATACGACTTTTAGTAAAAGTTACAGTCAACTTATATTTATTTATTTCTTTAAAACTTTATTGCACTATGTACAAAGGGCGGGCTTAATGCCGCTAGGCATTCTCTAGCAGCCAACCTTTGGGACAATACAGAGCATACAGAGGTAGGTGCAACTGGCTATATGAAACATTTACATAATAAATATAATAAATTAAATCGTTCTTATACACAATATATATATATATATATATATATATATATATATATATATATATATAATATAGGTTAGTTTATTTTTAATTTTATTATTTAGGTAGTTTTTAATTTATATTTAATGTACTTTTAATTTTATTAACTTCGAATAAATTCTATATATATATATATATACCTAAATATAAAATACATATATACTCGTATATATATATAATAAGTAAGTTATGGCGACTTATTCTGTATTCGTATCCATAATAAATCCTGATTATCCTGATCTATTCGTTATTTCTCTGAAACAGTGTGCAGAGACAACAAAGTCACGCTACAGCGGATAAAAGGGGCATAGCGGTTCACTGGGTAATGATGTGGCTGATGAACTAGCCAGATTGGGGTCATCCACAATCCCATCAGGCCCAGGACCAATAATACCCCTTCCTACAAGTGTAAAATAGCTGTAAGTTTTCCAAACATATTAAATAAACTAAATAAAATAATTGATGTAGCTGTTATTATTTTGTTACTTGAGTTGAAGTATAATGGTCTCATAACATTAGTCATAAGTTACATAATCGTAGTATCATATGTAGTATATATATTATTAGTATTTAGTATATCATAATTATTAGTATGTATTTTAGTAAAATTATTGTATTTATATAATAGGTATATACTCGTATACTTATTTATTATTTTAATATTTACCATAAGTTAGTATTAAAAATTTAAACCTTACATTTAAAATACTCGTAGTCCACATTGTCCCTAAGGTTTGTTGTCAGATAATGTCTAGCGGCATTAAATTCGCCCTTGTATAACGTGCAATGTAGTTTTAAATATATAATTGCACCCATACATAACTTTCCACACTTTCAAAGGTTGGTAGTCAGAAAATGCTTAGTCATCAAGCCTATCTATGTACATTTTCTAGTGCAATAATATATTTAAAATAAATATACTAAATTTGTCGATAGTTAATTAAATAAATAGCATAATATTCACCAGTCTGTGCGCTTCATTAATTAGCAAATTTCACATTGTGGCGTATCACGTTTAATTTTGCCGAACAGAATGAGATTAATTGAAGTCAGCTTGTTTATTGTTGACGGAATATAATCAAATAATGCATCATCCCCATGACTTTCAGCGGAAAATTTATAATAAACACAGCACACATATCAACTCGGAAAGAAATCCTCACGGTATCAACTTGAGCCGTTTAGTATTCGTATGAAATTCTATTGCAACACATAAAATCTGAATCCGAGATGCGGTGCTTACCCACGCCTATGCCTACGCCTCCGTACCCGAACTCACGTCTCTTCATTCAGTCTTCGTCTACGATCAGTAACGCCTAGTTCGGACATTAGTCTACCAGTCGAGTAGGTTGGTAAGTAATCAAGTCGAGTCGATCCCTTTTATTTATTTTTTATCGGGCGAGTTCTCCCACTACACGTCATTGCTCACTCACAACTTATCGAATTAGTCGATTTTATTAGTTGCAGCAATAATATTGTTTCCCTGAAGAGCAGAAACAACTTTCGGACATTCTCAAACTATCAAGATATTCTTTGGATCTTCCAATGCTAATTCTGCAAAGGCGATAAGGTGACAATCCTTTTCCGAATATAAGATTTAGCTAGTTTGGAATGATATGGTCCAAAACTAAATGAAATAACGTCTTCTTCCGCCAATTGAAGTAAGTTCTATTCAATATTTTTTTCCGATGCTTTACACTTTTACTAAAAAAGAAGAAGTTAAATTTCTAATCATTCCATGGATTCACCGTGCGAGTGCCGGGTGATGGCATGTGTGAGGAAGAAAGAGTATAATGGTGTCTCAGGCTTTCAACCGACTATAGGCAGGTTTACAAAGGAGGCCTTCGTTTTTTCATTGTGCAAGACGCTCACCATCCACGATTTATCTGATTGGTCGAGCCGTACCGCACCTTCACCTGATTAGTCGATTCGAACAACGTCTTCAATATTGGACGTAGCAAGCGGAACATTTTGTATAGAATGGCCTTGTCTATATCCATTAATGCTTCCAGGGAAACTTGATAGATTTCAGCCAGATATAGTGTTAGGGTTATAATGATGACTCAGGAGCTCAAAAAGAAAAAGTGTGCTAAGTGCTAAGTGGGTTAGGTAAAGTAGTGCTAAGACAGCGCTTAAAAAGGTGCGAAATAAACAGGATCAACATTTCCTTGTGCCTCTTATTACAATGTGGCTTACAAAGCCTCCGACGTGCCTTATCTGTGGCGGCGCAAGAGCCTCATAAGCCCGGGTTACCTCGCAACATAACCAACGATGTATAAAGATATGGACTGGCCCATGTAGTAGAGGCTGAGTATTTACCGTAATTAGTCTCCTTGAGACTGTTTTATTGACCTCCGGAAGAGTCCTCGCAGTCTGGGGGAACCTCATTTTGGGTGCAGCCAGACTGGAACACTCCATAAATACATGCGCGTCCGTCTCCTACTCTGCCATGCATCCTCTACACAGTGGGCTATCTGTAATATTCAGAGTGTATAAGTGTTTAAGGTACAGTGCCCCGTCATCACTACTACTATTGTACGGAACTTGGGCCTATTTAGGCAAAATCCGCTGTTTTAAGTATCAGGGTTGGGAACGGCTACCCTTGACTGTCTGCAGTCTGTCACCGATGATCAAATCTGCTCTTGCTAGCTTGCTTGCTAGCTTCGTATAAACTGCAATGGTAAGGGGATAATTGGTACTAGGCCTGTTGGTGTTGTAGATGACCCCCTTCTGACCAATTCTTTAGCCGCATCATTGCCCAGTAAATCGCTCGGCCCTTAACCTAATGTAGCGTAACTCTGTTGACTCTGCACACAGCCTCAAGTCAAGATTTAGCGTGAATGCAGTTGCTTTTAAGAGCCAGAAGGACGGCCATACCGTAGAAAAGAAAGCAAAAGTTGAAGTTCTTGGTCTCCCTCCCTAAAACAGTCTGTGCTGCTTCCAGGATGCGTACACATTCCGCGTATTCCGCGTAGACTATGCTGTTGTGGGGGTCAAGAGCTGTTGCTGAGTGGGGACAGGCCTATGATTAATATTCTCACCTAAACGCATATCTGAAAATTGGGGCTATTTAAAATAGACTCGTCACTGAATTGTTTAATACTAGTGGTAAAGCTGGACCATGAGCATTCGTATACAAAATGTTTTACGTTGGATGAGCTAGATGGTAGTTTAACGCTAAAAGGTTGATACTTTTTAATTGATCATTCAACCCACGTTTAATCACACGTTCGTATACAATACAGTGTATGATCGTTACGTAAATTGGGCTATAATAGTGATCCAGTTTTTCCGATTTACAATTACCATCTTTAGTCTTAGGCACTGTTTTTATGGTAGCAACACTGGTGTTAAGTGTTGTGATGGTTTAACAAGACATGACATCTTAGTCGGCATTTGATTTATGTCATTTTATCGGTGGTTTGAAAGTTAGACCGCAATGGCTAGACTTGTGTCGAACTCTTCGCGTTTTTTTTTTCACTGTCGTCATCTAAAGATCAGCAGAACGCGTCTTGGCTGTTTGGGCCAATTTCTTTCAAATGATTTTGCTGAGATTTTCATACTTTAAATAATATTTGTAACTCTTGGGCGTGTTCTTGTAATATTTATATGTCTATGCTTACAACACATTGTATGCCATTATGCGCCAACGCGATGTCGTCCTAACGCTATCATCTACGTAATAAGAATGTGTTCTTATGAATATTTTGTCACATGTTATATCAGCTGTGACAATATGGAGGCTTCGATTTTATTAAACATACTATTAAATATCGATTTACGAGCTTATTTTACCAAAGTTACTGACATAGCTCTGAAAAGTAGTTAACTGAAGTAGCTATAGGCAGGAATCGCAAAACCGACGTAACATAGATGCTCTCTAACGTGAGAGTACGTACAGGACGACGCAAAATGAGACGACCCCCCACCAGATAGACGGATGACCTACAGATGTCGTTGATGTTAGAGAATAAGATGAGGGTGGCAATCCCAAACGATGGCGAGCCTTGACTGAGTGGTCCAGTGATTAAGAGGAAAGAATAAAGAAAAGTCAAATCAAGTTAACATATCAAAAGACAATCAGCCTCTCTGCAACTGGCCGATAAAGATAAAAATATTTTTTTATTAAGACAAACCCTTGTTAATTAAAAACTGATATTGTTACCATCGTAATAAAATATATGAATCGAAAATCCCTGTTTTTTAAATAAATTTTGTCTTCACGTCATAGCCACTTTAAAAGTGATCTAATCGAACCACAGAGCAGAAAAAGCGGATCCTGCAACTTGGACGCGTAGTTTTGCAACATTCCCGATGTGTTGGGAGTTTGGGTTAAAAGTGGAGATGTATTCCAAATCTTTGCGCAAAATTACATGCACTATGCTTTTTCTGTGTGGGATACTTGTACATAAGATATAACAATCATCAGCCTGCTTCACGCGATCTTATGTAACCCTCATCCAACCCCCGTCAGCAACCTTAGGCCATCCGTCTATCTGGCGGGGGTTCGTCATACTCGTCGTCTCTACTCTAGAATTTATATATATTTGGCACATCATTATTGATATAGTGCATAATGTATTTTCATCGGGAAAACTCGGGTCTTAATCGGAATACGAGGGCACCCGAAGTATCAATCAATTATTGTATTAAATGAGTGACATTTTCATATCCATTAATATGGAACTTTATCTATTATCTATTGTCAAATGGTGCTAAAGCTAATTGAGAGAGCAAAATATCATTACGACCGTAATTTAGCTAGCTAGGGTGGTCAGTAACCAAACAATTAGACAACTTTAGGCCTATCATGACAAGTGGCAAGATTGTCAATGGGTCTGGCTAGCGTATCAAACTCGATAAATACGGCCAGGAATCGAATACGGTTCCTCCGAGTTTATGGAGACAGTGCAAAGGCGGCTGATGTGTTCGGTCTATTTCCAGTTCAGCTTGGTAATTTTAAAAGTTATGTCAGTAACTTGGGTTCTCTGACAAATTTCAACATTTCGAATTTTATCCATCAGAAAAATATTATGCATAGCTTTACTCATAGCTCGCTGGGCGACCTTGAATTTGTGGACCAGGGACTATAAAAAAAATCTGCACATTGTTAAAAAAAAAAACTGTTTAAACTCATACTGTGCGTTTCCATTGTTTTTATCTGTTCTGTATTTTGGCCTTTTTAGTCCTGTGATCCGTCCGGACCCACAGATAAAGGTACGTCATGTCAATCACAGAAGGGTAGGACCGGTAGAACAGAGAAGGATGGGATTATAAGGGTCTAATTTTGTCTTTCGTATTAATAATATCCCTGTATTATTGTATGAGCTACATTATTACAAAATTGGGTGATTTTAAATGTTACGTAAAACGGTGTAGAGCCTAGGACCTGTTCATCACTGCAGGATTAATTGAGTTATTCTTATATTATAGTGCAGCTGTCCCGGGAGGTGCCTGATGTTGGTCTGTGTATGGCTGAGTGGGGAGGCGGCGAATTAAAATTATTGCCAAAATGGTCTTTCTAGATTCGCCATTTCCGGATTTTTTCGCGGCTGGTATAGTCTGGGCGAAGCTTGTTATACTGGCGAGCAGCCGATATAATACATGCAAAATAATCATAATACAACGTTTTCTTTAAGCATGCCTCATAAACGAAATTTGTGCAATTTCATCTAAGATTGAAAATTTATATATATATATTTTATTTTATTTTTTTAATATTAACACTACATGTGACCTTGCGCCCACCTGATGGTAAGTTGCGCGCGAGGTCCATGAATGTTAGAAACTGGAATCAAATGCCCATGACTAACATCAGTCCCTAACAGTATGCCGGCTTGACTGGGCATGATGGCAATTCGAGCCTGATCCCGATACGTGTGGATACACTTTCCTGGGTTTATCGGCACAAACGGTGGATACTTCCCCGCCCTGGCAGACTAGGCAAATTACCACCAACTACCATCTATTTGTTTTTCTCGATGCAATGATGTCAAATGACAATTTTTACTTTTAAGGAGAACTAATATTGAAAGCTTGCCATGGTGATATTTATATAAAATTAATACCGCTTGAAATAAGACTTACTTACTGCAAAGACAAGAATTGCTCCGTTATCAGTTTTAGATTTTGGTTAATTAATTAATTAAATTAATATCTTCACCCAATTTCAATACTTTAATAAGGCCTGTTAATTATGTCAGAGCTGTTCAAATTTGGCAAAGGATCGCGTACATCATATTGCGGTATTAATCTCATTTCGCAAACGCCGCTACATCCATGAAATACACCACAACCACAGACATAATTATACGGACGCGCCAAAAAGTTTTTATCATTACTAATTCGTACATATTATTTTTTAACTGTACCTATAGCGGTTGCATTTAGTGCAGGAGAATAATTATTTTTTATAGCTCTTAAGTTAATGCGAGAAATACTAATGTGTTTGAAGATAAGATAAGATAAAAATTCTTTTTTTGTTTAAATGTTAGTCTAATTTACAGGTCGTATAATAAACTAACTTAACGTAACAACATTTGCCAAGTAAATTGGCGAGCAAATATATCAAACATTAATATAAATTTTAAAATTTTATATAAAATATATCCAAAAACTTACATCTAGGTATTCATACAATATTGTCAGCTTAAACTTTAGGTATTACAATTGACAAAATATTTTTTTAAATTGTAAATCATATTTATTTTCTTTTAACCAAATTATTAATTGATTTTTAAATACATATTTTCCAATTTTAATTTGTTAGGTAATTTATTGTAAGTTCGTATACACATAATTAGGCAAGTTTTTTTACATTTTGTTTTTTTAGGATTTATGTCTACAATAAGATCATAGGGGTTTCTCCGCCTTCTAACGCTGAAATCTCCAATCTTTCTAAACATTTCGCTGTGTTTTCTAAGAGAAAGAATGACAAACGTAACGATAAAGATTGATGTTGAAACTCTACAACCAGTAAATAAAACTATATATATATATGTGTTTTGACTACGGAATGTTGAAAGAACAGTGAAAGCAGTAAATAGTGTTAACGGTGCCTGGGGTCACTGATTACCAGTCGAAATGTCAGTGACAAAGCTTGGCTCGCCATACATAATGCTATGTTAGTACCAACACCGATGTATGGAAGCGAAACGTGGATATATCAGAATACGCATGAGAGTTGAGTTAACACAGTAGAAATGAGGTCGTTGCGTCGTATATGCGGCGTCACTTTGGCTGACCACATACGTAACGACGACATACGCAAAAGGGTAGGTATGAAAGAACGCATAGGAACAAAATTATTAAAGGCATGGTGAGATTGTTCGGGCATGTTGAAAGGATGAGTTAAAAAAGATTGTAATTGACATCAAAAGTAAAAGAGGGCCTGGCAGACCGAGACTCTATAACGATCAAACAAATACGACTTTCGACGAAGCGAAAGACTGTTTTCGGCATCACTGCTGCTTCATCATCCATAATTCGTGAAATATTATAAAGAATCACACCAAATAAGCAGTAAAGGTTTGAGGTGTTCTAAGGACTGTGATTAGGGTTTCAAACACTGTTTAAAAAAGTATTATACTTTAAAGTTTCCAGTGTCTCTGCTGAACCATAATCCATAATTAGTGAATCATTATAAAGAATAACACCAAATATAAACCCACACTGAATAGCATTGCATTAAAAATAAAAGTACTCAGATCAACAATCATAGACAATTCCTAAAAATTGGCTGCGATTAGACAGGTATTTACATATTTGTCAATGGCAACGCCATTCTATCGCGAGGATGGGAGTTATAATTAACATAACGTTAAAATGGTTCCTGGTGTACTAATTTCATAATAATTATAATGTCTATGTTTGGGAAATTGGTGATTTATCATAAAGAAACACCAAATAAGCAGTAAAGGTTTAGGGTTTTATAGGGGCTGCGATTAGGGTTCAGAACTATACTGTTTAAAACAGTATAATACCTTATTTATTTATTTATTTATTTAAATACTTTATTGCACTTAAAAACCTAGTACATAGGCGAGCTATAACGCCATAAGGCATTCTTCACCAGCTAACCTTGGGGATCATGTAAGGTGATGGGCAGGATAAAGAAAAATATTAGAATAGCTTAAATTAGTAAATAAACATAATTACGCATTCATTAAATATACATATACATACACAATATAAAAAAAAAAACAACACACATACATACTATATAATACATACATACATAAACATACAATATAAATAAATAGATATATATATAAAATACCTTACTGTCTTTTACTGCATAATACTTTTCACTGTCAAACAAATAAAAGTTAGGTATACAAAATACTGTTTTTAGCATCACTGCTGCTTCATCATTATTAATTGGTGAATTATTATAAAGAATAACACAAAATAAGCAGTAAAGGTTTAAGGTGTTCTAGGAACTGTGATTAGGGTTCCCCACACTGTTTAAAACAGTATTATCCTTTACTGTTTTCAGCGTCACTGCCGCTCCATCATCTATAATTGGTGAATAATACAAAGAATAACACCAAATAAACAGCAAAGGTTTAAGATGTTCTAGGGACTGTGATTAGGGTTCCAAACACTGTTTAAAACAGTATTATGCTTTACTGTTTTCAGCGTCACTGCCGCTCCATCATCTATAATTGGTGAATATTACAAAGAATAACACCAAATAAGCAGCAAAGGTTTAAGGTGTTCTAGGGACTGTGATTAGGGTTCCTAACTATAGTGTTTAAAACTTTTTTTTTTTTTCAGTAAAAAGTAATACACAGCAGTCTATTACTTTTTACTGTCAAATAAATAAAAATAAAGTACACAACATACTATTTGTTACTGGCCAAAAGTAAAGATATTTGATTGTAAATACTTTAGAATACTGCAACTGCCTCCATCTAGCGGTTAGGTCTGTGGATTTAGACGCGGACATACTGGACTCTATTATATGAGTTCATTTTGTATCAGGTTTAGTTTATATTATTTTTTTACTTATTAAGTATTTAATAGACTAATAAATAAAGTTTTAGACCATTTATTTGTTATAAAATCTCGAGTTTGGTAAGCTAAAGACATCGCCGAGCTTGCCACTTGTCGTGATGGCCCTATAATAAAGTTTGATAAATTTTAATTTATATTTTATTTAAAACTGTATTGTATTTTATATAAGGGGCGGTATTATTTGACAACCAACCTAAAGGACAATGTGAAGCACTTTACATGAAAGTAGGTGAAATTAATTCATTATTGAATAAATGTAAATTTATTTCTTTAAAAGAAAAAGTTTTCACCCCGTATGTCATGATGATGTTTTACTTTTTTGGAAGCAACAGAAATATGTATTAACAACATTAAAATTTATACACTTTATTTTTCTAAATTAATATTTTTGTAAAAAAAAATAGGCAACCCTAGCTATGATATGTATTAATAAATGTATATAGGTCTGCGTATTAACGTAATAACGGAAAGCATAAACTTGGGAAGTAATAAAACAAACAATTCGTTAGGGGAAAGATTTGCTTAAATAATTTCTGGTAAATAAATTCTTTTGGTCGATTTGCAATTTTCATAACTAAACGCCCCGGGACGACTAAATTATTCATTTTATCACCGCGCCGCTTGAGCAGCGTCTTTGTATTACGATCTGTGAAATATACGTAAATATTTCATAATTATACATACCTATCGGCGCAATAGCGACGTGACTATTAATATAATAAAAAAATATTTAAAATAAATATTTTTTTACCGCCTCTATTTGACCGCCTCCGTGGTCTAGTGGTAATAAATGTTGCCGTTAACTCGGGAGGTCATGAGTTCAATTCCCACCGGGGGCAAGTTGTACATTGTATAATTTCTCTCGGTCTGGGTGTTTATATGTATAATATGTATATATTAACAAAAAAAAAGTATAATATGTAGTTTATCAACCATCTAGTTTACGTAACACAAGCCTCGTAGCTTACCACGGAAACTAGATGGCGCTGTGTGACCTGTCTGGACATATTTATTATTATTATTATTATAACTAAGAAAATAACAGATAACCTCAAATACATTTATATGGTATTCGAATTTTATTTATTTTAATTTTAAATTATTTTTTGCACCAAAACTTAAAATTAGGTATATAGGCGAGTTTATTGCCTGTTAGGCATTTTCTTCACCTTTGGGATGGTGAGAGATTATGGGCAGGGTGCAACAATCCAATAACAATAGTCTAATTTATAAGTAGACCACATACCAAGCAATTACAAAAACTACATGCAAGTATTATGAACGTATACATACATATAAATAAACATACATAAATATATTCCGTGTCAAATATTTTATATATGTCTACTGGATGCAGTGTGCTTCTGCTTATCAAGAAACAAGTTAGTGACTAATTTTTTAAAAACATTGACAGATGGTGCCCGTCTAATGGTAGCTTGTTCCACTGGCGGGCTGCAGACACAGTGAAAGAATCTAAATATATGCTAGAGGAATGAAAATTGTACGAAATTTTGAGCTCGATTTACAGTAATAATTGAATAGAGTTAAGTTTATAATAAAGTACGAATACGAGTACTATTTTAGTATCGATGTGTTCAGAATTGAATGAATTTAATTCATTTCTCAGTGGCAATATTCTCAGCGGATTTTTTTTTAAATCTTTTTTTTATTTTTTTATATACTTTTTAAAGCATCGTTTTTAATTGATCAATTTATTAATTTCGATAATTACTATGAAAAAAATCAATACAAAAATACAAAAACGTTTATTTGTTCACAAAAATTGTTTACATAAGTCTTTTGGAGGAACTCTGATCCCCAGACTAGGATTCTCTGGGTTAAGCTGAGGATCAGTTTCTTCCCTGGTTACATTTTAATATTTATGAGTTAAAAATGTTATGCCTCAATATAAATTTTGTTTTATTATTTATTAAATTAATTTATCATGCACTGCATTATACTATTATTATATTATATACATATTATATTATACTATATTATATTATATTCCACCATATTTATTTTATAACCATTATTAAATTTATAAAAGTATAAATTCAATTATAAAAAATGACGGAATAGATACGTAACTAAAATCTTTAATTTATTTATTTCTTGGAGTTCTCTCTAACGACTTTCATATACCTATTATTCTGTAATTCTTGATTTATTAAAATTAAAACACTTTTTACACAAACTCCATCAAAAACAAACAACATTTAAATGTACATTTGTAGCTCTTATTGTATTATATTTTTTGATCACACATTACAAACGTTTCTTGATTTACGTTGCACAATTTAAAAACACAAATTTATTTTTCAATTCCCGTAAACAGATAATGAAATTAATAACAAATCTGCTTCGCAACCGCCAAGACTCCATTTTGTTTCGATTTGGTTTTGACAATTTAGGGTTACCAGTATATATTTTTTTTAAACTATACTATATATAATATATTATTAGGTATATAAATTGGCGAAAATCCGTGGATAATAATGGTACTAGGTTTATAATTTATTTATTTTTTCGTTTTACATTTCCATATAAAACGTTAATTTCAATAATAATATTTAGGAGGTTCTGCACTGAAATCGTTATTTAACAGCTAAAATTGTATTTAGAATCCTAATAATAACTTGGAGGTAATTGGGAAACAAAATTAGCCATCATTAACTTGAGAATGGTTGTTAATGGATCTGCATATATGGACTGAATTATAAATGAGAGACACGTTCAGGCGAACTGTCTCCGCAACATAGACGTATATAAGGCACGTGCCCGTCAATTTTAATCCAATGTGTATAAAATAATTTCGAATAATGACCTCTTTGTCTACTGACAGTGGTCATAAAAAAAAATACAATAGATAATTGAGTAACTAAGAAGCAAAAATGAAATCTATACCACGTAGAATTTATTAAAGATCAAATATTTTTATTTTATAATCTAGAATTAAAATAAAGAACTTACCGTTTTTTTTTTTCATATTTAGTTATAAAATCTTAAGTTACACAAACAGTATAACCGAATAACAATATTAAATAATTTAAAAGAAAACCTAATATTAAATGAACTTGAAAATGGCGCGCAACATAATGACATAAAACTGACAACGCTCAGAGCGATCTACCTCGATATCGTGAGCAGTCTAAGCGCGAGGAATAATGTCATTTGTGACGTCACAAAGCTTTGGCAAAACAGTTTCTACATGTCTCGGAACACCTTTAAGCGTGCTTAGGTTACTATTATCGTGTCTCGGAGCGAGAGGCTTGTTACACTCCTTAGTCCTTAAAATAAAGTACCATTTTTATTTCAAAAAGGAGTTTTAACAATGACACCTGTATGCCTAGTCTGACAGTGAAGTTTCGTAAACGCAACTATAGTAGTAGAGTTTTTTTACTGAATTTTCGATGTTCATTGCCTGTTATTATAGCCAAACTTGCAATAACACGCAATGTAAAATAAAAAAACGTAACTACAGCAGTAAAGCACACTGAAGCCTAACAAAATATTTGCTGTTTTTAAAATGGTTTAGGCTTTAAAATAATTTGTACATACCGGAGATTGTCTAGGCCTCATGACATATTTTTTCCACAATTGTTCCATTCAATTTGTTTTTCGATGCTACTTTAGTTACACTTTGTAGGCATGTAAAATACCATATGAGGACAATAGCTATAGTGGAATGGGAACAGAACGTAACTTAAGTTTAATCGACACAAATATTGTAGAATTATTAAATCTTAAGATCCATGTGTGATGAGCTAAATTATTTTTGACTTATTCACTCTTTTTGATATATTTGACTCATTCTTAGACTAAATACTTACTAAAAACAAATTTACGATAAACCAGACATGTTGCAAGGATGTGTTAAATGTACTTCTTTGGTTTTCACATCCCACTATTCCATTAAGATTATCCATTGATTTGATTTGATATGAGTATAAGCCGCGCGAACATCACATGCTGAATTTTTTAGCAATATTTTTTTTGTAATGGAAGTACTTTTGTCAAAAAATCTGCATTTCTATTAATGAGACTTAAAATAGAAGGCGATTTCTAAAATTAAAAATATAAACAAAAATTTCTTCCTTATAATATTTTAGACAAATAATGAGACTTGTCGCTATGTCTAAAGCTAGACTGCTGTTCAGTTAGAGACAAAGCATTAGTTGAAGTCACAAAGCTATTTCTCCAGAAGCCGCTCCGAACCTGGGGGATTGTGGTTGATATAGACCTTTATATAGACTGGGAATTATAACTAAATATTAGTCCATTACTTACATTTGTCATAGATTTATAACACCACCGTTCCCGTGCCTCGGAGAGCACGTTAAGCCGTCGGTCCCGGTTCCACTAATGCCAACTTGTGAAATCGTTAATAAAATGTCATAAAAATTTGACATCATATCCTCGCCAAGCCGTCTGTATAGCGTGGCGAGTGTAGGCCAAATTCTCCAGTTCTGGAAGGCCCATCTCCAGCAGTAGAGGTCTAGTACGCCGTGTTCTAGGGGCTGTAATGAGAGCTGTTAATAGGTTAAGTTTTTTTAAAATAATTAAGTAACTGCCTCCGTAGTCTATCGGTTAAGTCCGTGGACTTAGTACTCGGAGGTACCGGGTTGGATTCCTGGTCGGGACACAAAAATATGTATTAATGTAAATGTATTTATTTACATAATATTTCTTTTGTGATATTTCCCGAGTTTGGTACGCTGGAGACATCGACGAGCTTGCCACTTGTCATGATTGGCTTATAGTAAAGTTGGCTAAATGTGAATCCGCTTATTTATAAGCGTGGTTTCTGACCACCCCGATAGGTAAACGGTCGTGATGATACTTTACTTAATTAAGTAACAGTTAATAAAGTTGGGGAAATGCAGCCAGCGTTCTTGCGACCATTACAGGTGGCCGAGATGGTTGGCGAAGGTCCGAGATTCGATTCCACAAGTTGGTATTAGTGGAACCGGGATCGACGGCTTAACGTGGTCTCCGAGACACGGGAACGGTGGTGTTGTTAATCAGTAACAAATGTACGTACGAAAAGTGTATGTCTCATTGATACATGCGGGGGGATTTGAACCGACCTTTATAGGATTTTAAGGAAGTGTTCTCACATCACAACCGAGCCTCTCTTGAGCAGATTAGCAGCTAAGTGATCCAAAATAACAGATATAGTATATATTTTTTTAATGTACACAACCTTGACGAATATGTGTGTACGATAATTTACATGCGTCTTACACAACGTTGGACGCAAGAGGAATTGAAAGCTAAAACTCAAAATTATAATAAATAGCAAAACTGGAAAAAGTAAAAAAAAGTATCATCACGGTCGTTTCCCTTTCGGTGTTGTCAGAAACCACGCTTATATAGAAGCGGATTAACATTTAGCCAACTTTACTATAGGCCAATCATGACAAGTGGCAAGCTCGTCGATGTCGCCAGGCGTACCAAACTCGAGAATGCTCACAATTTAATTAAATAGAGGGGTAATGGCTCAGTTGTAAGAACGCTTACCTTAAAAAAAAGCCTAAATTAAAAAAAAGCCTAAATTAAAAAAAAAACCCAGTATTTACCAATGAGAAATGGACTTTTCTTCCGTACATTTGTCATAGATTTACAACACGACGTGCCTTGGAAAGCACGTTAAGCCGCGGTCCCGGTTCCACTAATACGAACTTGTGGATTCGTTAATAAATTATCATTAAAAAATGTCATCAGATCCCAACCCGTCTGAACAGCGTTGCGAGTGTTGAAAGCGCAAATAAAAGCGCATTGATGTTTTAGTTTATTTTAATTTATTTATGTTTAAGTTTTGTACATTTCAACTCAGTGGGTCGCCCGTACGTGTCAAAGAGTACCTATCAAGTATGCCATAAATGTTGGTACATTATTTAAAAATATATTTATTGTTCCTGGTCATCATACATAACTCAACTGGTTGCGGTTTCTATTCCCTACCTTGGATGAATCACTGATATAGATAATGAAGGGTAAACTAAACCGGTTGAATTTCGAGTTATTAAAATATAACATTCAGTCTACAATCAGTAATTGGTTTAATATTTAGTATTTAAATGTATATTTATTAAATATTTTAAGGAATAAATAAAACTAAACTAAAAATAATTATGAAATTAAAACTATTCTACAAAATAAACTAAGGGCTTACCACCAGGGAGGGTACCTAAAACGCTCGCCGCATTTCCTCGTTGAATTATAATGGACTTGTTTATGTAATTATTTATGTTAGGTCAATCCATCATTTTCAAATATATTTTCTGAGTGATCTTTTAATAAATGTAGTCAATCTACTTTCTAAAAAACAAAATTACTTTTTTTCATAATTTAGACAGAGAAAAATAACAAAAATATTTAAATTCCTCTATTTATTTTATTAAGCAAGTCAAATCAAATCAAATCAAATCATTTATTCATCCTTAAGTATAGGTACATACATATTACAATAGGTATTCAGTAGTTTGCTCGTTCAGCTATACTTTACCCTTAAGGGCATACAGATATATTTTTTATTTAAATGCCAAAGTCAAAATTATTGTCATAAATGCATATAAATAAAATAAAAATAAATTTTGGTATACAAACACAAAAGAAAAATATATAATTAGTGTCCTATTTTAAATATTATAATCTATGTCAAATGTGAGATCATCGTCAGTCAGAAAATCGTCTATTGTATAATAACATTTTTCCAGTAAAGCTTTCTTTAGTTTTGACTTAAATAATGGCAGAGGCAAGTCCTTGAAAGTCAACAACATGTTCACAAAATCTTATACAATATACAATCTAGAAGGTATCTTATTAGTTTAGTAAACATGTTACTTACAGACGAGCATTGCATTCAACAGGTCGGTAACATCGTTTACTAAAACACAAAAACTAAAATTAATTTAAAAAATATAAGCATGACAAAAACAATAAACTACAGAAAACAACAAAAATTAATATCGCAAGTACTTACAGATCCAAACAGTATAATCTAAACAAAAATAATTGAATTAAATGAACAAATCAACACAGCGACACCACAGTCACCAGCACTGCACAATAACACACAAAAAAAACTTAGACCTAGAGTCGGCGACCCAAAATCACCTTTTGCGTAAGCTCTCAGCCAAACTCTATAGAACTATTAATAAGTCTATTTAATTTAGTAAGAGATGAGAAGAATTCTCGGGCTTGCGACCGACAATAGGCTGGCTGGTTAAAAAAGGAGCCCTCCATATTTATTTTTTTGTTCTATAATTTATTTATTTCATTTATTTATTTATTCTATGGAGAACTATCGACAATACAATAAAAAAAATGTTAAAAAGGATTAGAAACAGAGTGTCATTAAAAAGTTCTCACTAATAGTAACAATATACCTATAAAAACCAGTAATATTTTAACCTAAGATAATACAGCACTTACATACACATACATAATAACAGCATAAACAATACATACATGACAGAATAGACTGAAGATACGATACAATATACAATATTAATGTATTAATGTATATATAATATAATACGCTCACTATCCACCACTCCACTCCTTTCCCTACCCAACCAAATACTGTATGATTCCGTTAATGACATCTTGGAAGCCTTTCCATAAATGGATTAACGACAGACTCGCATAGACCCATTTATAATATATAATAAATGTCCGTAATTTTATTTAATAGATAGTTAATGAAAACATTTCTTAAAAGAGCACTCAGATTTTTAAAAAAATTTGCATCGTGCGATAAAGAGAGGGATGCAAAGCATTAAGTCCTCTTAAAATATGAAAAGAAAAGGTAGAAAAGAATATTGTCATAAAGACGTTCTTAGAAAAATCATGTTATAGCTTGTAATCTATCCTAGCTACGTAAACCTAACCCTAACATAACCGCTAGGCCACGAAAACGTTTTATTTTTGCGACGTTTAACAAAATGTTGAAAAACGAGTGAGCTTTGTCGGCACTTTTTCACAATTTCATAAGCGTAGAAACATAACAAACAGGACTCGCAAAAAATGCAGCAATGTAAAACTTTGTACCGAAACAATCTACGGTAAAGCAACAATGCGAAGTATGCTTAAATACGTAATTAATATTATTTCACAAGCTATTATTTTAGACTGTTTATTATACACATAATACTTTTTTTATTATACTAGCGTGAATTGTTACCAGGCGCCTATCTGATTGACTGATGCTAGCAACTGGAATCAGACATTTATGACTGACATCAGTCCCTAACACTATGCAATACCATTTCTAAATAAACAAAGTATAGACTCTCAACGATATCATCCGAAGGGCTCTTGTCACTGTTGGTGTACCCGCAATCTTAGAACCCTCTGGGATTGTGCGGCGCGATGGCATGAGACCCGACGGAATGACTGTTGGGCCGTGGAAACTTGGCAGGTCTCTGGTGTGGGTTGAGACGTGGTAGATACATAAGCTCGTCAGGCGCGGGGAGAGCGGCGTCCTTTGCTCTCAACTAACTAAATACGCCATCCTTACTACCGGTTAGGAATTTGCGCCGTTTGGGGTCAAGACGATGGGCCCATAGGGACCTTCAGCAAGGCACATGGCCAAGGAGTTATCAAAGCGGCTGACGGAAAGGTCTGGAGACAGGATGGCTGGCAATTATTTCTGCCAACTTACTAGCCTCGTTATACAGAGGAGAAATGTTGCCAGTCTCCTTGGGACTATCTCGGATGGGATATCTCTAGAGAACATTTTTTATTTACAGTTTAGTTTATTTTTAATTTTATTATTTAGGTAGCTTTTAATTTTATTATTTAGGTAGCTTTTAATTTTATTATTTAGGTAGCTTTTAATTTATATTTAAAGTACTGTTTATTTTTGAATACAGTTTTAACCCTACAGTCGGCCGTGAAACTGGATTGTTATCGGCACCCTTTACACATTGTTTCACGAAAGCTAATCAAGCGCGTGAGAATACAATAGGCCAGTTTCAATATCTGTTAATTAAAATCAATCCTTGCTTTGTTAGGTTAACATTGTACTGGGGCAGGTAGATACCTAAAGATATTTATGAAGGTAACTTTCAATGTAGAGTTTAATACGGTTATAGAATAGGAAAATTCAAATAGATATTAATTTAGCGTAAAATACGCCAACCTTAGTATAGGTTAGAAATTTGCACCATGTCTGACTCACAGCCAAAGATATCAAATATAACATTGAGCATTGGTTGTTATTTTAATATAAAATGTTTGTTATTTTATTCCACGTGTAATTGATTTAAAAAACATAAAAAAACCATTCGAAAAACAAAACACCAACATCAAAAATAAGGCCGCGTCTTAAAATCATAATATCTATGGTAATAAATACCTAAAGGCTGGGGAGTTATACGGCCGGTTGTAGAATCTTTTGACATAGTAAACGTATGCCTATGAAGCACGTCATTGCCTTAAATACGCAAAATGACAAACTAACTACGTCAAAATCAAAATGGTAATTTATTTATTTATTTAATACTTTATTGTACAAAGACAAAGGCGGGCTTTAATGCCGCAAGACATTTTATCATAACCAACCATTGGGAAAACTTTAAACTATTTACTGGAAAGTAGGTGCTGAAATATTAAATATAAATATCAAAAGTATTATTTAATAACTAGCCACATACATACAACTTCATATACATACATACAAATATACATATAATAAACTACATACTAATACATAAACCTACACATACATACATACATACATAATAATATACTTACAAATTTTGTTGGGAAATGAAATGCGAATAGACCATTTTTTTAAATAGCGATCTGGTGGTTACTTGCCTGATGTTAGGAGGCAAATTGTTCCACAAATTTGTCGCTACAAATACAAATGAGTTTGAAATGAAACTAGAGTTATGCGAAGGGATCGAAAGAAGAGAGTTGTGAGAGGATCGAAGAGATTTATCATGGAACGAAGAGAGATAGGCAAAGCTGTTCTTGAGGTATAATCATAGACAGCAACCGGCTGTAAGTATTTTATATACGTCATAGACTACTTTGGGACATTTAGATAATAGTTTTTGTTTATAGTATGTTTTTTATTGATGTATAGTATGTTTGCCTATAGTCTAATGCCGCACTTTGTTAATATAACAAAAAAAAGGCTGTATCCAATGATTAAATTTTAGATTATTTTGATGATGACAGTGATGACAGCTTGGTTTGCGCCGTTTGGGGTCGAGACGATGTTCCCATGGGGACACTCAGCCAAACGTCTGGCCAAGGAGTTGTCCAATTGTGGCAATTATTTCTGCCAACGGAATACAGGGGGGAAATGTTGACTATCTCTGAAGGGTCATCTCTAGAGGACATTTTATACTTATAGTTTTTTTTTTATTAGGTTTAGTTTATATTTATTTTTACTCTTTAAGTAGTTTTAATTACATTCCTTCAAATAAAAAATTACATGCTTGGTTTCTGACCACCTTTACGAGTAATAGCATTGTTTAAACTTACCTTGTGAAACGAATTCTTCGACAAAACCATTATAAAGACAACGGAGTCTTCAAACAGGAAATTAAAAGGAATCCGAACAAATCCTATTAGAAACTGTCATCAATCAAAATATTCTCATCGAAAAGCAAAAATACACTCGATACTTTGATTTTAAGCCGAATCCACACATCGACAGGACAGTGAGGCAATACTGTGGATTTAAATAAATCGTTCTCCTCAAACTTAAGGGTCGACGATGCTGTGCCGTGTCTGCTTACGGCGGATTGCAGAGCTTCGAGCACTTGGGTTTGAAGTGTAGTGCCAACGAGTCAAGTTTCGGCCACGAGGTCTCTTGCCTTTAATTTTGCTCGTGATTACCAGGGTTACCAGGTTGCCAGAGCTGTTTCGGGCTTTAGGACCAAAATATGTAAGGACTCCTTCCAGAACATATTTTTAAAGACTTTAGACTTCTCTTGCCACGCCGCGCCAAGACGGGTTGGCAAGGGTCTGATGTATTTTTTTATCTATTACTTAACGATTTTATAAGTTAGTATTAGTGAAACCGGGACCGTGACACGGTAACTAAAGTGTTTTAAATCTATAACAAATGCATTAAGAAAAGTGTACCTATTTCTCACATGCTGGGGTTTGAACCGCGACGCTTTTGAATTGACGGAAAAATGACAATGACTAAGTTTTTTTTTTGTTATTATTACTTTTTATAAAGTTCCACTAGCCGGACATGTGACCTTGCGTCCACATAATGGTAAGTAGCGCGCGATGTCCAAGAATGTTAGCAACTGGAATCTGACATCAGTTTTTAACATTATGCCGGCTTGACTGGGCTTGACGGTAATTCGAGCCTGATCCCGATACACGGTAACTGAGGTGTTTTAATTCTATAAGAAATGCACGAAGAAAAGTTTATTTGGAACATGCTGGGATTCAAACCGCGACTTTTTTGTATTGAAGAAAAAAACCGAATCTCTGCAGTGCATCGGGCATGTTCGCTGAAGCGAGGGTACCAGACTTCTTCGCGGTGCTCCGAAACCGTGTCACGTCTTTCTGGGAGCGGCTACGCTCTTCAACAAATCGCATTCTGAGAGCGGTTTGCGACGGGATCCCCAGTAAAATACACTCACATTGGCTGTCTGTTCAGCAGAGCCCGAACCGTAAATGAACTTTAGTCGATGTTTGGCAAATATTTTATTTTGTTTTTTTATGCATTTTTATATTTTATAATTGTAATACCTTCACTGCAAATTTTATTTGATATGGGTGTATACCTGAAATAAAACTTCATTTATTTTATACAACCACGGGCAGGTAGAAAGCGACATGTTGTGCTTCGTATAGATAAATAAAAAATATACTATTCTGCCTCACTGCCTTGTCGTACTGTCTTGAACTTGTGTGAAATCGGCTTAAATAACTTTTTCATATACTCGTAAATGAAGAGAAATTTAACGTTTTGGATTAGTGTCAATTTTCAAGATTAATTTTTATCGCAGAAAAGTCTGCTCGATTTAAATCTGAAATATTTAATGAAAATGTTTTTAGCGAACTACGAGTATTTAAAAGTCATATTTGGCTCTTTCTTAACTATAAAGTTTTATTTATATATTTTTATAAAATGCCGCTAGACATCTTACCCGCGGGGTGAGGTTTAGTCAAAAGTCAAAAACTTAGGCATTCCGCCTAGGTTTTGACATTTCTGACAGACGTAATCGATCTTAGACGATACGTTTTCGGACGATTGTGTACTACGCCTCACCCCACAGAGTGTATACCCAAAAGTAATTATTTATGAAAGAGCGTCTCTCTTTTTATAGGGTTTTAGTCAAAAGGCCTCACGGTGATTCGGGTATGCGACTTTCCTCGGTGGTCCTTCAGGCTAGGGTCGTATCGTCAGGTGATTTTTCGATTCCCGTCTTTTAAAAAAAAAAAAAAAAAAAACGTGTATGTGAGTGCGCGTGTGTATGTACCGATATGTGCCCTATGCGTATAAGGAGTAAGTTTTTCTACTACTACTATTGTAGGTAGATCTGAATAAGTTAATAATAAAAAAAATAATTTCAGCCTAAGAACATACCTAGTGTGTCATAACAATAACTTGCAATGTCTTAAGATAGCTTACAAATACAAATAACAGTAAATATCAAAGGTAAAGGTCCGTAATATCGCCTAGCCAATGTGACAAGTCCCGAAATCCGGAACATATGAAAAGTTACGCAAAGGTCATTTGGTGGAATTCTTACAAACGCTTGCGGCCAATGCGTCGTTCGCAGCTAATGACGAACCCAAAAGTCTTCATTGACTATATCTGGTCTGATCAAATAGTACAATTTATTCATACCACACGAACTGGTCTTAAATAAATAATAATAATAATAACAACGTTTATTGACCATATGATGTACATACTCAACTAATAATTTACAAGGCATAATTGTCCCTAACATCTTACACTCCCTCTTCACTTTCCCCTCTTCCTCAGTTCCTTCCCTCTCCTCAACACACACACACAAACACACACACTTATACATATAACACACTCACATACTATGCTTTACTTGCAATAAGTGTAACCTCTTTTTCTATTGCTACTGCAGATTCTAAAATTAAATGTAACGTGTGAATGTCAAAAGTATTCGTATGTAATTTTATTAATAATAATAATAAAATTCTTTATTGCACATTCAAATATACAAAATTTCATTTCATTTTATGAAGTACACAGGCGAGCTTAATACCTTGTAGGTATTCTCTAACAGCTAACCTAAATAAATATTTATTATAATTGTACGTACGTAATAAGAATATTACTGCTGTCTGGCGAGTGGCGAGTATAGGCCAAAGTCTCCGGAAATTTATGGAAGGCCCATCTCCAATAGTAGAGGTCTGGGACTCTGTGTTTTGGGGCTGTGATTATGATAATTTTATTATATAGAAATACCTAGGTATATTCCCCAGAATATAGAGTTTAACATAATATATAGATAATAGAGAGAACACTGCCCACAGTGTTTTCACTGCGGATGGAAAGTATGATAGTGATGTTGAAAGAAGAGTGAATGCGGGAAATAGTGTTAACGGTGCCCTGGGATCCCTGATCGCCAGTAGGAATGTGAGTGACAAAGCCCGAATCGCCATACACAATGCAATGTACTAGCATTACCAACACTTATGTATGGAAACGAGACGTGGATATGTCAGAATACGCATGAGAGTAGAGTTAATGCAGTAGAGATGAGGTCGTTGCGCCGTATATGCGGCGTCACTTTGAGGACCGCATACGTAATGACGAAATACGCAAAAGAGTAGGTATTAAAGAAAGCATAGTGACAAAAATAAGGAAAGGCATGCTTCGATGGTTCCGACATGTTGAAAGGATGAGTGAAGAGAGATTGACCAGATATATAATGCGAAAGTCGTGGGTAAAAGAGGCCCTGGCAGACCAAGATCACGATCAAATAAATAAAACAATAGCTAAAGGTACATTAAAAAGCCATCAAAACAAACGAGCATGTATGAAAAGGTTGATGAATGTCGAAGAAGCGAAAGAGGTATGTCGTGATCGTGACAAGTGGCGCTCAATTGGCTTTGCCTACCCCGCAAGGGATTTGGCGTGAAGATATGTATGTATATTTTTTTTATGTTGCTATATTGCACTTACCTTGCGTAAATCTTCTCGTTGTCCTGAAGGTTTAGCAGGTTAAAAATGTCAAGCAACATTATGTCACATCTTTGTATCTTTTTTTTTGCATACTTCTCCTGATACTCTGTTCAAGTGGTAGCGACCGTAGTCACAAGTGCGACTAGTTTTTTTCATAAGCCGGTCGATTGAATATATGTCCACATAACGGTCCCTAATATATCTCTCGTAGTTAGGCGCAGAAATCACGGCGACTGGTGTGCTTGATTGAGTTTTCTTTTCCATTGTGCCTCCATTAACAAAATAGCTTTCTCTCCCCTATGCCTGCCTTTCTTGTAAACGCCATGTGTTCGCGCTAAATTATTTCACCTATTTTTGTATAATATAGGTAGTGCTATTATGATATGGCACGTCGGGTAAAAGAGTAAGATGTACGTACGGCTAAGATTCTTCGTTTTTCTCTGTCGTAAAATACGAAGACAGCGATAGACAAAGATGACGCTATACAATATTCCGAAATCATTTTTTTTTTTCACTCTTGTTTCTGATGTGCTATATTAAATGCCGGGTAAAATAGAATAATAACATATATAAAATGATGATTCTTACAAAAGTCGTTCGACGTAAACTTTCAAATTGATTATTTTGTTGTGTGCTACGTAAGCGTAAAATACGTTCTTGTTTGACAAGTGAACCTGATGTCAGTTTATTTTTGTAAGTAAATAGTTGTTGATTAAATAAATATTTTTTAAATTTTCAATTAGGTATAATGATTATGACATTAAGAAATGATTTCGCTACTCGATCATAGATGGCACTATTATAATTACACACAATTATAACCTTATAAACACTAAACATAAGGTTGACATTAGCTCAATGCAATGTTCAGATTTTTTTTCTTTTTAGTAGGTAAGTACATATATTTAAAAAAATTATTAAAGCATTCATGAAAAAATTGTACCATCATTAATCATAAAAATATATATATATTAAGGAGCAAGACATTCATTGACATTTAGTAAAAGAGCATTTTACATCTTTATCTTGCGAAAAACCATCCATTTATCCACCCAGACTAATGGCAATTTCTAGGATATTTCCGCGTATCCCCCTAGGTTGGACTCTTTAGGGCGACTGAACGGAATAACTGCTCGAAAAGGGCTTTTGAAAGCTTCTGAGAGGTTCTAATTAACGACGTATCTAATTATACTATCCCAGTAAAGGAGTTTTAAGTGAATTTTCCAAATTACTTTCACTGTAACATAATTAAAGCCTGCACCTCACTTCTAATTGTAAAGTTAATCAAACGAGTACACTGGTAGACGTATGTCGGAAACAGTCATGAGTGTGGTGTTACGGTGATGAGCGTGGACACTAAAATAGTCATGAGCACGGACACTTGGCAATCGAAGAAAAAATCCAAGAAAACTTGTAAGAATGAAAACTAAACTACATTTTTACTTAATCTTTGACCGCCTCCGTGGTCTAGTGGTAACAAACGTTGCCGTGAACTCGGGAGGTCGTGGGTTCGATTCCCACCGGGGGCAAGTTGTACATTGTATAATTTGTCTCGGTCTGGGTGTTTATATGTATAATATGTATATATTTACAAAAAAAAAAGTATAATATGTAGTTTATCAACCATCTAGTTTCCGTAACACAAGCCTCGTAGCTTACCACGGAAATTAGATGGCGCTGTTTGACCTGTCTGGTAATATTTATATTTATTATCTTTAGTTAATAGCAAATAGATACAAAAGTCATGAGCCTAGGCACTGCGGTCATTAGCGTGAAAATTATGACTATTATAGTCACGAGCACGGATACTGGATAATAGTGACTTGGTTTATATTACCAGTCCAGTATCCGTGCTCATGACTATAATAGTCATATTTTCCACGCTAATGACCGCAGTACCTACGTACTATACCTATTGTAAGAAAATATCTTCTAATGCTAAATTAAAATAAGAAAAGAAAAGCAAAAATAAGAATAAAACGCCCGTAGCATTATATAACTGGGAAGCAGTAATACAGCTTAATTTTGGTTCCCTAAAGCTCCCATTACCCGGTGTACAGAACTCCTTTCCTGCTGTTTCCCTTTTTAATTGTTACATAAACCAAACAAAATGAGCAATTCTAGACCGCTTCTCATAGACTTATATCTAACAAATGACTGTTTGAAAAAAAATAAAAGCTGAAAATATAGATAAATGTTGTATAGTTAATTTAAATTAAAGCTATGTTAAAGAAACCATTTAGATATCCTAAGATCAAAATATACGCTGAATGTCGGGTGATCAGTATTCGTAAGTTATTTTTAAAAGCAGTGCCTTATTTCATAATGACATTTCACAAGTTATAAATCAAAAGTAAAAAATGTTTTATTATTTATTTTATTATAAACTTTATTGCACAAAATACAAAGGCGGACCTAATGCTGCTAGACATTCTATACTGGTCAAACCTTTGAGATAACTAAAGCAGCTGCGACAAAATAAGGCAGGTGCTATCAAAACTAATAGAAAATATTAGACTTCAATATATACTAGTGCATTAATACTTATTTACATACTAATACATACACAAATACATACAAATAAAACTACGAGTACATACATACGTTCTATGAATATACATAAATATAATATACCTACTATATGATGACTATAATGAGAGAAATAAATATAACAGAGAGTGTATTAAGCTTATAGTGAATTTAAATAGTGCGCTTCGTCCAGTTTCTTAAATAGTGTTATATTTGGAGCTTGACGGCTGTCCGCCGGTCTGGTTCCAAAGATGCACAGCCACAACCGCAAACGACTTCGAAACGAATGCGATGTGATGTGTGGGGAAGGAGAGTGTTTTCTTATTTTCTTCTTTTATTAATTATTATTAAAAGAAGAAAATAATAAACATATTAATAATAGTAATAAATAATAAATATTTCCAGACAGTTCACACAGCGCCATCTATTTTCCGTGGTAAGCTACGAGGCTTGTGTTGCGGAAACTAGATGGTTGATAAACTACATATTATACTTTTTTTTTTGTAAATATATATTTACATATTATACATATAAACACCCAGACCGAGACAAATTATACAATGTATAACAAACAGTCCTAAAATACAAAACAATAAAAAAATACGAAAAAGAGGCAAGCAATGACTTTATTAATTACATTTTATTTATTGTATGTGTATATTTAAAGTAATGTAGTAAAGTATCATCACGACCGTTTCCCTTTCGGAGTGGTCAGAAACCACGCTTATATAGTTCACATTTAGCCAACTTTACTATAGGCCAATCATGACAAGTGGCAAGCTCGTCGATGTCTCCAGCGTACCAAACTCGAGAAATATCACAAATAAATTAAATGTATTTATTTACATTAATAAAAAAATTTGTGTCCCGACCAGGAATCGAACCCGGTACCTCCGAGTCTAAATCCACGGACTTAACCGCTACATCACGGAGGCAGTTTGTATAATTATATCCATTTTTGTTTTTTGTATGTGTGTATATTGTGTGTATGTGTGTATATTGTGTGTATGTGTGTATATAACTTTTTTTTATTCTACAATATTTATTCGAAGGTATATAATTAAAACAACTTAAAGCGTAAAAACTTGTGTGTATATTTTGTGAATGTGTAATACAATTATTGTATTTTTCATCTATTTCACTCCTAATATTATAATCAACTGTTTTAATTGTATATATGTCAATAATATAAAATCTTCTTGGCCTATGTTCTACTAACAACTGTCAATATGTGATTTTCCTTTAAAAAATAATAATACACACAGCATTAACCAAAACGTCCTAGCACTTAGCCCCTACCGTCCCATTGTCCCAAGACCAAACGGCACGCACAAACACGTAGTAATTTCTAATAGACTCGTATTATTTTGCAAAACGTTTATCATAGCTTAAGTTTGTTAAGCACTTTGCACCGAAAATGCATTGCCAGTAAAAAAAAATGTGACGAGGCTTGTTTTTCCCCTGTGCCCTTGCTTGCGTAATTTACCATAAGTTATTGAGAAGTCCTCTTTTTTGCTTAAATTACGTACTTTCTAAAATCATTACCTAATTTAACATAAGAAAAACCTTAGTCCATAGAGCACAAGCGCCAAAAAGTTTAAAAAAGGCATATCACTACGGCTTTTCGTCTCCTTCAGTGACAAGAATGCTGGCTCTTTCTTCGCCCCCAACTATTATCTACGCGGACGGGAGTTACATTCATATCCGAAGTATTATTATTTTTATATTATTTTGTAAATACGTTTTTGTAACAATTATATTTATTTATTCATATAAAAACTTTATTGCACAAAGCGGACTTAATGCCCGAAGACATTCTCTGACAGCCAAACCTTTAGGGACTAATTTAATCATAACGAGTAGAGGTGCAATCATAAAAATAATAATAACATAATTAATGAAAATTAACATTAAAATAATATATACTTACATCATATAAAATATCAATAAGCTATATACTAATACATACACATTATTATACATAAACATACATATATTTCCTACTTACTAACGCTGTGAGTCATTTAGAAAGTGTGAATGCACCTGTTTTTGGAATAATATCCTGGTAGTTGCTTGCCGTATGTTGACAGATTATTCCACAAATTAGTAGCAACAACTACCAAAGTTTTAGAGACAAATGAATAGTGATGAAAAAAGACAGATAGAAGGGAGTTGTGAGAAGAGCGAAGAGATTTGTCACGGAAAGAAAATTGTCCTTGAGGTATTTCGGTATCGCAAGCTCATTCAAGACAGAAAAAAGGAGAGAGAATATCTGTACAAGACAAAGTCCTAGCACGGTACATAGATTTTACCTTAAGCCTGATATCACTAGCTCTAGCACGCAAAAACTTTGTACGTAAAGTTTTACTTCCGAGCTGTCAACTGTAAAGATCCATGCGTGCTGCCAATATGTAGTTCCGTTACCTTGCACTTCAAAGCGCTCACGCGCTGTTTATAATCCTATAATGTTTTTGAATCGATAACGATTTTTGAGCACTATTTATTGTGCAGAATGTATATTGAGTCTTTTTGGAGCATTTTATTCCAAACAATACTTGCTATAGTGGCATGTCCTTAGATTCTAATGTAAGTCTTCGCTTCACTTCAACAATGGAATGATCCGGAAATTTCTCCCTCGACTTGTCTCTGGTTGTTTTATTTTATGTCTGTAGGTGTATCTAAAGTACCCGGATTATGTCAGGTTCGGCACACTAAGGAACTTGTCTCACTACCGACGATAAGCGAGAAGCGATAACATATGGTTGCCCAAGCTGCAATGGACCACCCTACATGACTTCACTAGAAAAGCTGCATTCCATTGCAGGAATGACGCTAACGTTAGAATGACGACCATAACCAATCTGCTAAGAAACATGTTTACTAATGTGGACGTCACAACCAGAGATGTGTACGACACGCAAGCATGTAAAGACGTCTTCCATAAAGTTCTATACAACTTAGGCTGAGATCAATAAAGCTTTCTTACTCTTTGCCTATGCTTTGGTCAAAGTTCTAAGTTATAGATAGTCACTTTTAACCAAAAACAACATTAAATCGTATTTTTTGTCTTCAAGCACGCTTTATGCTTTATGCTGAGCATCAGCATCTAAACCTTGAGCTCTGTTAAACATTTTTTAATATTAATTAAGAGTCTACGAAAGAAAATGGTATATATGAAAAGTTGATTAATGTTGATGAAATGAAATAGATAGATATACCTCTTGATCGTGTAAAATGGCGCTCAATTGTCTCTACCTACAACGCAGTCTGGTTTGGTCAGGCAACTGACCAACTAAGTTCACCAAGCCATCCACTGCGCGAGAACAACGCAAAGGAGCTTGTATGACGATATGTATTTATTTATTTATTTAAAAACTTTATTGCACTATGTACAAAGGCGGACCTAATGCCGCTAGGCATTCTCTGACAGCCAAACCTTTAGGACATTTAGACAGTATAGATGGTAGGTGCAATCATTAATTAAGTTATTCTTAACAGTATACCTCTGTATCTTAATACATACATAACAATATTACATACTAATACATATACAAATACATAAATACGTAATATATAAATATATACATATATATAAACATAAATTACATCATAAATAAACAATAATATAAAAATAAAACTACTTACATGATGAGGGAATTGAAATATGATATTGCTGCAATTGAGGACAGTGAGGAAATGAAAAAGAGACATAAATTTGGAACAATCTAGTTAGAAGGAAAGTGTTTGTAAACCATATTTTTGAAGATGACTCGATTTGGAGCTTGCCTAATACCTAAAGGTAGGTCATTCCAAAGATTTGCAGCTACAACAGCAAACGAATTAGAGACAAAAGAGGTGTGATGGGAAGGGATGGAAAGGGTTGAGTTAGAAGAAGAGCGAAGTTCGATCATGGATTGAGCCTAGAAAAGTAAAGCTGTCTTTCAGGTATTGCGGTGTGTCCGGTTCGTTAAGGATGCTGAATAGTAAGCAAAGCAGTCTGCGATCTCTACGCGAAGGATAGGTAGCCATTTAAGTTTATCCCGAAAACAAGAAATATGGTCGAACTTACGTAGACCAAAGATAAACCTAATACATGTGTTGTGCAGACGTTCCATTTTATTAAGTAATTCTTGAGTAAGATCCACACAACACACGTCATCGTAATCGAGTAACGGTAGTAGGAGCGACTGTACGAGCGTAATTTTAGCTTTCAATGTATGATAGTATATATAGTTCAAAGTAACGATGACTTGACGTAGATATATCACTATTCGTGCAGTAAGTATGATATTTTCGCAGGTTAAATTTAATGTTACAAAATTTCATAGCAAGCTGTCACAGAGATCAAGCTATATTTTATGAAATATAGATTTCCCCAGTGTCTGTCACTAAAGTAGGATAAAAATGAAGTTTAGTTTGTGCAGTATTATTGATCGAAATTGTATAGCTTAACTCTCATCTCTTCTCCGCTTCAGTGGATGGCAGCCTTATAGACGAGAAATTTAAACTTTGTTAGTCCTTTGTTAATAGGGTTTTGTATTTGTGTCGTTGTCGGCAATAATTAAATAACCTTTATTATATTAATAATTAATAACTTGTTTTAGGTATTACAACTTTAGGTAGGTTATAGAAGTAATTGTGCACATAAAATATAATAGCATTAAACAAAGTTATAACTTTGTGGCATTTGAGGTTGAAGCAATGAGAATATATTATTATATGTAAACGATTTTTTTAAGAGTGTGGCGACCCCAAATGCCATACTACCTAAAACGGAATATTTCAATTATAATTCAACAAGAAAATGCGGCGAGCGTTTTAGGTACCCTCCCTGGTGGTAAGCCCTTAGTTTATTTTGGAGAACAGTTTTAATTTCATAGGTATTTTTAGTTTAGTTTTATTTATAATTAGTTTTTTCATCTATTTTATTTTAATATATTTGTATCTACTTCAAAATGTATATAGGTAGCTTTTAATTTATATTTAATGTATTTTAATTTACTTCGAATAAAATTTTACATTGTAAATAAAAGACAGTTATTTCAAAATGCTTTCAAAAAAAAAATCTAGATATAATATCCTAAATCCTTCCTCATCACAGCCCCTAGAACTCAGAGTCCTAGACCTCCACTTTTGGAGATGGGCGTTCCAAAAGTTTCTGGAGAATTTGGCCTACAATCTCCACGCTGGCCCTCTGGCCAAGCCTCTGCTTGGCGATGATAATTTTGTCAATTTATTGATTCCAAAGTTGGTATTAGTTAAACCGAGACCGACAGCTTAACGTGCTCTCTGAGTCGTGCTCTTTGACCCTAGGAAACATTAATTACTTTGATCTATGCGTATATAGGTATATATATACATATATATAGTATACATCTGTCAATGCCTGGGAGGCGGTGTGTTCCCTGTTCCTATAACCTGGAGTCCTTCAGGCAAAGTGTGAAAAAGCATTTTATTATTGGTTACTATCAGGTAGGCGCGATGTCACATGTCACGCTCTCTGTCGGTGAGAGTCGAAGAACGTCACCGCCAAGTCGAAGCATATCGTTGCTCCCTTTTTTTTTTTATTTCAATCGTGGCCACTTCAGCTTGCTAATTTTGTAAGCTATATCTGTAAATTTGGATCTCTGACGGAGGTCAACGTTTCTGACTTTATCCTACAAAGAAAAAGGTACCAAATTTATAATGTTTTTTTTTAAGTTCTAAGTAATTTGTAATTTGTAAGTTTTGTTATTTTTTGTTTTTAGTTTAGTTTTAAAACTAATTATATTATTAGTATTAAGTTTTTAATTTCTTTTTTTTTTTTTTATTGGTGAATGCTGTGACACCTAATTGGTACATATGTATATTAGATAAGCTTTAATTATATTATGTTATGTATGTGTTAATATATGTACTGCTGTGTGTACTATATAAATAAATACTTGCGCCACTTCGAGGATGGCGTTTCCCACGTAGATTGGTATGACATCCTCCTTGAACACGACTTTGTCTTGTCCAAGTTTATACCGAGACCCATTTAAGGCGATCAGCAGCTAGCCATACACATGACTCGGCGAATCGGATGTGCGAGAGACGAAGCAATGTCGCCAGCCTTTTGTTTACCGTTCACGTCAAAATGTTTAGTTTGGGCGATTTAGTAACTGACCCTGTAAAAACAAGGTTTGAATTTAAACCGTTCTCGATACGACATTAATAGTAATAAAACCGGTGACACGTAACATTGTGAAAAATTTCTTTAATAAAAATCGTCGCATCATTTTTTTACAATGACCGTATTAATATTCGTTGCGCACCCTTAAACAACGGTACCTGACGAGGAATTTCTCATTACATAGTACTAAAGACCTATATACAAACTGGTCAATCACTTACTACTTAAAAACATTATAGTGTAGGTAATAGAGCGGCACTTGTTAAGGCCGCCACATACCTATTTGAAACGTTGAATTCAGATTGAGCGAGTTTTCGTTATCAAATTCTGAAATCTAAATTCTTCATTTTAAATGACAATTTATTACATATATCACGAACACATAGAGAGGGCGGGCATACATGATTTATTGTTGTAACATTATAACACGGAAGAGCACCGATAACCCGCACTACAGGGCAACCTCGTGTAGGTATCACAAACACATCACCTATTTTTCATCTGTATACTTTTTGTGACAATAAATGATTTTATTATAATTATTAAGTTAATATTATTATTAATGATTAATTGGTATTTTGGAACCAGGACCGACGGCATATCGTGTTCTCCGAATCAAGCGAAGTGTGGTGTTGTAGAGCTATGACAAATGGGTGATAGGCAAACCCAGTAAAGTATATCCACACGTTTCGGGGTCAGGTTTGAATAGCCGTCATGCTTAGTCAAGCCGACATAGTGTTAGGGACCGATGTCAGTCATGAGTGTCTGATTCCAGTTGCATTCATGGACCTTGCGCGCCACTTACCCTCAGGTCACATGTCGCGCTAGTATAAAATAAAAAATCGTAAGAAAAGTGTATCTACAATCGAGCCACAACCGCTTTTTGTGACACACCTATGCTTCGCCAGCCTGGTATTACCTTCTGGTATCTTCAGAGTAATGCTCTGTCTTGAACACTTCCTAGAGAAGTGCTCTTGGAGGAGAGCTGAAGTAGGCGAACCTAGACCCCCTGGTTTCGTGAGCCACACGGGCGCTATCATACCGTAACGGCACCCAGCACCAAAAGTGCATGAATTACTCACTGCTGACATCCTGCCGGGGAAAACAGGGAAATATCCGCATCCCCAGCTCAGGCCCATTACTCATCCGGACCTTTTCAATTTCAATTTCAATTCGTTTATTTGCTAGTAGGCATAGGACAAAAAGATATGTATTCTGCACTTTTACACGTCAATTTTTACAATATTGATATAAAACGATATAATTTTATAGTACATATTGGTGAATCTGGAGCAGTACATGATAACCATAATTTAGAAAGAGAAACAATAAAATTAAAAAATATATAAATAAAGAATAACGCTTAACATTATAGCTGCTGTAGATAGGCATTGTCACACTATAAGCTAAGACAGACACAATTATAAGAATATAAATGTCAATGTCAGTTAAGATAATAGCTGCTGTATATAGGCATTGTCATACTATAAGCTAAGACAGACACAATTATAAGAATATAAATGTCAATGTCAGTTAAGATAATAGCTGCTGTAAAGAGGCATTGTCATACTATAAGCTAATACAAACAATTATTTAAAAAAAAGGGTAACTTAAAATTATAGCTGCTGTATAAAGGCATTGTCATACTAAACTAGACTATAACTAAATACAAATTGTGTAATAATTGAATGACCTGGACAACCCACTATCTGTTTGTCTACTTTATTTAATTTTTATGTGGTAAAATAAATATTTCCGCGTAAGATTTATAGTTGGTCAGAAATAATTATTTCAATTCCTGGTCGTATATATGAGTCATGTTACAGTACGATATCTCATACATCACCGCAACAAAATATTGTGACGCATGACGCTGGAGACAAGGCACTGCGGGATACGCTGTAACCCTTGTAACAAATTGAATTATTTTAGTTAGTCAATGAGCGGGGGTGTTAGCTTAGATAAAAGAATGCTTACTTAAAATCCAGCCGCTGACGAGGAAGGCGGCACTTCTAGCTCAAGAAAGCTCGTAGTGTGCGATACATTTAGCTGATGATTTTTTGAGATAGTTACGGTCGCTTGGGTGATTTTATTTTGAATGATTTAAGAGAACTGCAGAAACATACATTTTTTTTTTTTTAAAGTAAAGTATCTTCACGACCGTTTCCCTTTCGGGGTGGTCAGAAACCACGCTTATAAATAAGCGGATTCACATTTAGCCAACTTTACTATTGGCCAATCATGACAAGTGGCAAGCTCGTCGATGTCTCCAGCGTACCAAACTCGGGAAATATCACAAATAAATTAAATATTAATTAAATGTATTTATTTACATTAATAAATATTTTTGTGTCCCGACCAGGAATCGAACCCGGTACCTCCGAGTCCAAATCCACGGACTTAACCGCTAGGCCACGGAGGAAATTTATTTTAGATTTTATAAAGGAAGGGCAAAGTATGAAAACTCAATACAAGCCCGCCTTGATCATTGGCGATTGAACATCAATCCCACCCCAAATAAACTAGCGCACCAAAGGCCGACAACTCAGTGTTTTCTCGGAACTTGATAAAAGTTGAAATATTCCAAAAGACCATAACATAAATTCGAACAAATATTCTTTCTGACAGAAGAAATGATTAGGAACGGATTCAAGACTCAGCTTTACGCAGTGGAAGTTGGTGCGAGAGGAATACCAGCAATGTACTGATGGTGGTAATTTGCCCAGTCTGCCGTTGCCGGGAAGTGTCCACCGTTCTTGCCGATAAACCCAGTAAAGTGTATCCACACGTTTCGGGACCAGGCTTGAATTGCCGTTATGCCCAGTCAAGCCGGCATAGTGTTAGGGACTGATATCAGTCATGAGTGTTTGATTCCAGTTGCAAACATACATGGACTTCGCACGCTACTTACCATTAGGTGGGCGCAAGGTCATATGTCGTGCTAGTATTTAAAAAAAAAAACTTTGCAAATGTTGGATTGTGCAACCGAGCGAGATGCAAACTGTAACAATCCATGAAAACAATGTAATAAAATAAATAAGGTAAATATATACTTAGGTTACAGATCCAAATAATACACAACCTTTAGGGAAAATTATTATTCTATAGGTATATGTGGATTGTCGTATCTGCAAAAACACTTTGAGAAACTTTGGAGGCCTTTATCAAATTGAAAAGAGATAAAAGTTGGCTTACTTCCTTATATCTCAATCATCCCTAAACTTTCCCCCTACCTCCTTCAATACCTTATTGTGACATGTCCGCAACTTTCAACAATAACTTAAGAACATAATGTACATTATTTTTTGTTACAAAAACTGTTCTGAATAACCCTATTCTTATTGCTTTATTATTGTGCAACAAACAAATTACAATCATTGACAATTTACAATTATATAAATACATTAAAGGACTAGATTGTAATTCTGGAGCAGTGCACACAGAATTAAAAAATATATAGGCGAGCAATCTACTTAAAACTACACACAAACTCAATCTAAATTTACACAATAAAAACAAAATACATACAAATAAATAATAATAAAATTTTTATTGTAATTTATTATTTAGTTATTTTTTAATTATTTTTTTTAATTAATAGTATGATTTTATTCGGAGTAAAGTACAAAGTATAAAAAATAAAATAAATTAAGAACTAAATTATAAAAACTAATTAAAAACTAAAAATTAATAAATAAAATTACGACTATTCGATCGATTCGAATTAATAAAATTAATTAAATTTATTTAATAAACTAAACTAAATATAATATATTATTATAAAAAAATAATAAAGCGCAGAGTATAAAACTACATAACAATTCTAATAATTTAAATAGAGATTAAAGAGAAATGCACAGAAATAGTAAGAAAAAATAATTAATGGCAACCCTCGATAATTCCCAATGCGGGGACCAGTGCAATGTATGGAAGTCGATAGTCCTTGGTGGACAATGTGCCTTAATTTGTAAGAGACTTGTTACTTCGACAACTTATATGGATACCCTAGTCTGTGGTTATCTGTGGTTCATCTATCGCTGTCACTTTGTTTATACCAATTTTCTGTTTTATGTTTATTATATTATTCTGCATTTATCCACGCCTTCTCATTTACAACAACAAAAAGGTGCATAGAACCAACATTCTACAATGGCGTCGTAAAACAACGAAACTTTACTTACAAACTCGTAATCCCAAAAACGTCTGTTCCTAATTTCTTTTCCGATTTCAAAAGAACCATCTTTCATTTACGACGACATTTAGAACAAGAAAAATTCAAACCTTAACACAAAGTTTTGGCAATATCCGTACTTTGCGACGTTTTTTGCGGACCCTATTCTCTCCTTAATTTTTGTGCGAACAAGAAACTTGCTAAAAACGTTCATTGGGTTGTGATTTACTGACATGCTGTCACAAATAGATTTAAATTAGGTTACTTGAAAGCTTTCAACTTTTTCTAACTTAGTTGCCATGATACTTTCCACTTACCAAAAATCTACTAGATTTTTTATAAAATATAAATAGAGATACCTTCGCGCCATTTTGTATGGACATGTCAAGTGCAAAATTTTTGTTTTGTAAATTATTTTACTGTGGATATTGTTGGTCAAAAGTGGTGTTGATTTGTTTAATAATGTGCTACAATGTGAATAATTATGGAAAGCGATAAATTGGACTTTAAATTTGGGGCACACGTTGCAATTTATTTATTGCGTTTTTCCCGCGCTTAGAACTCCTATATTATACCCAACGTGTTTGGGCTATAATACCGCGAGTAACTCAAAGACAAGAATCAAATTTTACGACTACTATTACGTCAGACTTTTAATAAAGAATAGTATTGTCATTAATACGACAATGACATAGTCGATGGGTTTTTGTAAAAAAGAAGAGAGAATCGGGAAGCTCGGACCGAGAGGTCGACAGAGCGAGTATTTCTATAAATATTAGGATTAAAATAAAAATTCCGGTTAAAGAATCGCGTAAAAGTGTCTCCGTAGGAAAGTGTTTAGTTTTTATAAATTTGTAATTATATCGAAAATGTGAAGTATAAAAAAGTTTAATAAAAAAGGAGTTCCGTGGAATCCTCTCCGCACCAAATAAAAGCAACTACATCCAACCGCAGGCGTTGGATAATCTTGTGACTGCAAAGGCAGGTTACAGTATGTATTTAATGTATTGTTGTTTTTTGTGTAGTTTATTGAACCAATATTATAATAATATTTGTAAGTTGTCGCGTAAGGGTTGCGACAGACTAGGTTAGGGGTTCTATAAAACCAGCTTTTAGAACTGATATCCGTAATTAGCCTATTATTGCACAGCCCAGAAGATGTTTATTGACCTGACGGGAAACGACTGGCCTGGCAGTCTTCGGCTTCTCCAGCCTCGCCTTGTACCCCCCCCCCCCCCCACTGAACTTCTTTGGCGTGCAGTCGTGGGTGACTGCGAGCGGTCTCTGGAGCATTTCCTCCTCTGCAGATCGTACGATTTGTAATGTAGAAGTAGGGTCCTAGCATGAAGAACACCCCAGGTTTTAGCCCAGCAATAAGAAGAAGCCAGCTACACCGGCGAAGATCCAGTAACCCGGAACCTCCTCAGTCCAACTAACGCACAGAGCAGTACAGCTTACAATATTACTACCAGGTTATGGCAACTCACCCCAGCCTTAGCTTAGGACCTTAGCCATAGGACCTTCTATGAAAATTTAGAAGTAATTAATACGACTAGCGATGTTCTTTCTCCTATGGCAGATCAAGCCGATTTGACAGCTCGTCCGCCTTACGTTACTTTGTTTAAACCCTGTGCAGGTGCATGTCATAGACAATTGTCTTTGGCAGGCGTCGTAATATTACTCATATTTGGATTCAATTCATTTATTATTATTTATCTTAGTAAGTAGGTATTTTATTGTAGGATTTATTTCTTTATTTTAATACATTATATTATTCATTTTTCTATTAGCAACACGATTCCTAAGTCTTAACGCTACAAAGTATGTATGCATTCATATTTTATAATATTTCTCATTACCTAATTATCTATCATTTATTTATATTTTGGAAATCTGCCTATAATTGGTTATATCTTACAACCACAGGCTAACTTTGTAGAAGATTCCTTAAGGCGTAAAGCTATAAGCCTGTGTGCTTAGTTTTAAGTTATTTAACTTAGTGCAATAAAGATTTATTATTATTATTACTAGTGTAGTATTTTAGTGAACCACAATGTTAAAAGGGGAGGATGCTGGTTCAATGGGGTGTATCAGGCAAAGCTTTTTGTAGATGTCGCTAGCGGCACTGGTTCCTTGTTTACTCCTATGACGGATTATTTTTTAAATGTTTTTGTAGTTTTTTTATTTTTATAACAGAAAAATAAATTTTAACTTAACGTTACCTACCTTAAAAGACGATTAGGAAAGCGAACACCGTATTTAAAAAGAAAAAAAGGTTTAATTAACAGAACGGCAATTTTGAGATCACCATATATTTGATGCGCTTGGAAAAATTGATTTGTACACTTAAAAGCTGCTCACTTCGGCAATATATCCAAAAAATAATAAAATTCGTAATAAAAATACAAATTTTCTATGCAACTGACAGTTCTATTATGTGCCATCTATCGTGATAAAAAGTTAGTGATACACCCCATTGGTTGGCTAATAACGCCCGGAGTTCTTCGCGCCATTTTGCGTGGACATGTCAAGTGCAAGTATTTGTTTTGTAAATTAATTTAGTTAAGTTATTTTGGATATTATTGGTCAAAAGTGGTGTTGTTTTGTTTAATAATGTGCTGCAATGTGAATAATTATGGAAAACGATAAATTGGACTTTAAATATAGGGCACGAGTTGCAGTTTATTTTTTGCGGTTTTCCCGCGCTGTGGACTCCCATATTTTACCCGACGTGTTTGGGCTATAAGGCCGCGAGTGACTCCAAGTAAAGCATCAAATTCTGCAATTCTGTTATGAACATATATTATGCAAATAAATTACGTGTTTAGGACTGATGTATTCTGTACAATGTCCTTTAAAGACAATTAAAAAAAAAACTAATAACGCCCCATGTAACATTGGCGAAATCAAATATGTATTATACATATATATTTCGGCCTCTTTCCAATAATGTAAAATATCTCAGCATTAATTGACCTAATATTTAGGACCGGGCGTCACTGTTATACTATGAAACAACAGTGTTAGCCCAGTTGTAATAATAAAATATTATTTGTAAAAGCAAAATGAGTGAGTATGGCGTAAATTTTTCTACCAACTAACCTTTATGATTGAGATGTGAAAGCGGGTGCACACAGGTTACGAACACAAACTCAAAGTCAAAATATTTTTAACCTTCGTAATTCTACTTCTGCTAGTGGAAGACTAAGCAGCAAAGTGATACGAAGAGTAAGCTGTTAGCACAAGACCAGCAGCTTAGCTGATCCCAGTGAACTGTTAATGTTTAATCTGACTGAGAAACATAATAACATTTACAAAATAAGACATATACAGAATTACACCACAATGATAAGTTAATAAGCTTTTAAATTTAGCTATGAATACCCTTGAGATTATAATACCTAGTACAGATTTTTTTTATAAAAGTTTAATACCTACGTTAGAATTAAGATAGACTACTTGCCCATGTGGAACCCGAAAGCCGATATTTGATATATTTAAGAAATAAATGAATAATAATACATATACGATATAGTTATTATACATAATATAATATTATATATTTCTACATAATCACATCCTACATAAATTAAGAAATAGATACTTAAATATAAAATACATATATATACATATTTGGGTAAGGAGCGCGTTATAGCTTTTTTTTCTTTTTCTAAAGTAAGTAATTGTATAGCATGTCTTTAAATATTTTTATTAAAAAAAGGTTGCTGTTTAAACCCTGGCATGTTATCATCATTACAGCCCGAAAAATACAGAGTCCTGAACCTCCACGGTTAAAAACGGGCCTTCCAAAATTTCTGGAAATTTTAGCTATGCTGGCCAGACGGGTTGGCGAGGGTTTGATGTCAATTTTTAATGACAATTTATTAACGATTTCATAAGTTGGTAATAAGGGAATTGGGACAGACAGTTTAACGTAAATAGTAAAGTATTATCACGACCGTATCCCTTGCGGGGTGGTCAGAAACCACGCTTTTGTAAGGAGCGATTTCACTTTGAGCCAACTTTACTAAAGGCCCATCTAGACAAATGGCAAGCTCGTTGATGTCTCTAGCGTACCAGACTCGAGAAATGTCACGAAGAAATTAAATATATATTGTGTTTTTGGCCTAGAATTGAACCCAGCACATCCTCGTTTCAATCTATGGCCTTACGCTAGACCACGGAGGCAGTGATATAAATGTACGTAAGAAAAGTTTTTCATTGGTACATGCAGGGGTTTGAACTGACGTTTTAGGATTTCAAAAAAGCGTTCTCACAACTGAGTCGCCACTGCACGAGCATAATTTCATAATATTTTGCTTTCTTTTCTGCAGTTCTATTTTGTCATGTCTTTTTATTAATTTATTGTTTCTATTGTCTTTATTTTTATTTTATTGTTGTTCCTGTATTCGTACTTTGCTTTTGAAAAGTTTTTCTTGCATGCTTTCTATTGTAACTATCTGTGAATTCTTGTTATCGGCTTTATAGTATTATTATCTTTCCTATATTTGTATTGTAGCTGTAGTTGTTTTCCTAAATAAATAACGAAACCTTTCTTAAGTACATTCTCCAGATATATTTTCTGGAAGGCCCATCTCCAGTAGTGGAGGTCTAGGACACTGTGTTCTAGGGGCTGTACTGATGATGAAGTAAATTTGTCATAAATTTTCAACACCACTGCAGGGTGTGGCAGAGTTCACAATCGTATTGAAACGTATCGTTTAAGATCGATTACGTCTGTCAATAATTTCAAAATCTAGGCGGAATGCCCAAACTTTTGACATTTATGACAGATGGAATCGATATTAGACGTTACGTTTTCGGACGATTGTGCACTCCGCCTCACCCCGCTGTTAGCGTGCCTTGGTTTTTTAAAATAAAACCGTCGAAATATCATACCGGGTCATTGAATTTAAGTCAACGACATTGGGTTTTATATTACGGTTGTCAAGGAACGTTTACTTTCGTCATTGGAGGTCATACTCGACCGAATTTGTCCAAATGGACACATTTTCAGCACCGACTTGGCCCATTTTTCCCTTTATTTGAATGTTTCTAGAATTATATCCAAGTACGTTATTACGTAACTTATTCGTACATTTGAATATAAAAAAGTTTTTTAGGACTTCCATTGTTATGTTTATTACGTCTTTATTTTATAAGAAAGAAGTATGTTTGCCTTCTACAAGTTTTATTATCTAGCTTTTTGACTATTTCTGGTTAATTTATATAATGATAAATTATTACAAAATATAAAATAATAAATAAACTTAAATAAAATAACTACTTATAAACTAAACCTAATAAAAAAAAATGTCATCAATTGACGTCACATCAGAGAGTCCCAAGAAGACTGGCAACATTTCCCCTTTTTATAGCGAGGCTAATACGTTGGCAGAAATAATTGCCAGCCTTCCTGTCTCCAGATTTCACCGTCAGCCGCTTGGACTCGGAGGTGCCGGGTTCGATTCCTGGTCGGGTCACAATATTATTATTTTTTTGTTTATTTGTGATATTCTCAAGTTTGGTACGCTAGAGACTTCGTCGAGCCTGCCACTTGTCATGATTGGCAAAATGTGAATCCGCTTCTTGGTTTCTGACCATTACGGAATTGAAACGGTCGTGATGATGATACTATATAAAAGTTTTTTTTTTTGTAAACTTAGAAAGATTTTATTCGAAGTATATTAATATACATTAAATATAAATTAAGGCAAGCAAGCGGCACTAGTACGTATCTATAATCGAAGACTACGTGTTTGTGCCATTTGCTGTAGAAGCTTTAGGCCCGTGGAGTCCAAGCGCTAAAACGTTTTTAAAAATTGCCTCGCCTCGTCTAATTGTCTGCTCTGGGGACAAGAGGGCTGGTTCTTTTCTCACGCAGGGAATCAGCATAGCGATTCATCGAGAAAAGGCGGCCAGCGTTCTTGCCAACATGCCGCGCGGATACTATTTAAATTAGGTGTAGAAGTAGGTTTTTTTTTTTTTTTTAATACTATAAATTCAAATAATAAAATATGATTAAAGCTACCTAAATAATAAAATTAAAATAAAATAAACAATAAATACAAAATGTCCTCTAAAGAAAGTCCCAAGGAGACTGGCAACATTTCCCCTTTGTATAGCGTAGTTAATACGTTGACAGAAATAATTGCCTGCGTTCCTGTCTTCAGACCTTTCCGTCAGCCGCTTTGGCAACTTGTAGTATTTATAATTATATTGTTGAATATTTCTTTCATTGCACCTATAAATGTTCTAATTTGTCCCCAAGGTTTGGCCTTCAGAAAATGTCTACGGGCATTAAGTACGCCATTGTAATTACTTTGTGCAATAAAGTTTTTAAATCAATAAAATAAATATATTCCCCAATATGATTAGGATGTGTATAATTTTATACGTTTTTTTATGTTTTCCTACGTTTTTATACGGTCATATATTGGACTTCCTACACGACATTTTATCGTCTTAACGATCATAAGTAGGTGTTTTATGGAGGTTAGGTGATAACTTATTTTCGTTAGGTACCGATATATGAGCCTTTGGAAACTCGAGTTAAACCAGGGTACTTATTTTATCCATTATCGCTAATTACATATTTCTAATTCAATTTTATCTGCAACTAATATTTGAATGCGAGAAAAACCAAGGTACTATGTGTTTGAAAGAAGAAGGATGACAACCGAGACGATAAAGATTGATGATGAAACTCTAGAACAAGTAAATGAAATTATATATCTGGGATGTTGAAAAAAAAGTGAATGCGGGAAGTAGTGTTAACGGTGCTGATCGTCAGTCGAAATGTCAGTGACAAAGCTCGACTCGCCATACACAATTCCATGCTGGTACCAAAAGTAGATTCCAATTTATATATTTTTCTTTTACTTTGTGCTAAAATACTCGACAATAACAAGAAAAAACTTTTTTTTATATTATTTTTTATACTTTCACGACATGTAACCTTGCGCCCTCCTGATAGTAAGTGGCGCGCGAGGTCCATGAATGTTAGCAACTGTAATCAGACACACATGACTAACATCAGTCCCTAACACTATGCTGGGCATGCCGGCAATTCGAGCCTGATCCCGAAACGTGTGGATACACTTTACTGGGTTAATCGACACGACGGTGGATACTTCCCCGCCCGGCGAACTGGGCGAATTACCACCATTAGTCAGCCTACCACCTATATTTATATATATAATATATATACCAGGAATCAAAACCCAACAAAAAAGGTTTGTAATACCTGCGGCACGTGTAAAGGACATTGTCCTTTTTTCCGCTTGCCCTGAAAACATACTATAGAAGTATTTACTTATACCAAAACAAAACAACCTTTTTCATGTATACTTTCTACTCGTAAAGTATTTGAATTAGGCATTCATCTCGCATTTTGCTTTTTTTCAAAAAGGGGAGAAAAAATCAGTCAATTCCGTAAAGTGATATAGGCTTGAGGTTTTTCCTCCTTAGTGATAAATGGCTCGTGCATATCTGTCGCCATCCGACTTTCAATTTTCTAATAACAAAATAGCAATAATGATAATAAAATATACATAAAAAAAAACGACTAGAAGTCCGAACTAATAATTCATCCGTATCTGGTGAACAGTGGTGGCTCGGTTGTAAGAACGCTTGCCGTTCGAACCCCGACATGTGAAATGAGATATACCTACACTTTTTTTCTTTCATATTTACAACACCACCATTCCCGTGTCTCGGAGGGCACGTTAAGCTGTCAGTCACGGTTCTACTAAAACCAACTTGTGGAATCGTTAATTGTCATTAAATATTGACATGAGACCCTCGCCAAACCATGGCGTTGTAGTTTAGGCCAAATTCTCCAGAGAAATCTGGAAGGCCCATCTCCAACCACTGTTCGTCTAGGAATTTGTCTTCTAGGAGCTGTGATGTGATGATTCCTCTCTTAGTAATTGGGGTGGCCAAAATGGCCAAGCCCATTTGGCGTGCGGCAACTATTTGGGTTGATGCGAATTTAATTTTGCGGTTAATTTTAAATATATAAAAAACTCGAAGGACCTGCGGGACACACTAATAATAAGGTGTAGGAAAAGAGAGAGTGGAGACAGTGCGGAAAAATTAGAGAAATGATCTGTCTCCAGGAAAAAAAGCATGCACTAACCTTCAGGCGTCTTCTCGGCTGATGTGGATCCATAAACACTAACACAAATTTCACGAGGAATTATAGTCCTGATGGTAAAAGTACACACTCAAAGTATTTTGCGGTTTTATAACGAAATTAAATATAACGGCGGTGCGGTGACACGCGTCGACAGAGACACCAAAACACAGAGTGAAGTGCGGTGTGCACTGCCAACGAAAAGCGGAAACGGAGGGAATATTAAAAGTGTGACAACTAAAAAATTACAAATACCCATTTAAAAATTAAATAGGCGCGAGCAGTAATGAAGAGTTGTAATATGTTCTCACTACTACCAACACTAGCGTCCATCATGCTGTGCATATATCTTATACTTGGAAGTACAGTGATCATCTTCAAGAAGTGGTGGAAAAAATCAGTTAATTTGGTAAAGTGATAAAGGCTTGAGGTTTTCCTTTAAAGGTTGGTGATTGATCGTGGCAAATGGCTCATGCACCAGTTCTCTGTCGCAGAAACACCGAGGGGCGGCGGCTTGCTTTACGACTGATTCATAATGGCAAAATGTAGTAAAGGACAAAAAAAAAACAACTCAATAAATATCTAAAAAATAAAGAAGACATACATTTAGCGAATGCTCATTCCATTTGCTCTTTACCAAATTTATTTGTGTATTAAGAGACAGAGCATTTTCTCGCTATTCTACCGTTCTTATAGAAAATTTTATAGAATATTCTAAGAATGCGAGTATGAGCTTGAAAATAGAAGAATAGCAGTTTATTCAAAGCATGCTAGCGTTCTTGTTGACGAATGAACATGATTCACTCGTTTCTGTGATCTAAAATCAATCAAGCATTTGCAAGAACTTCTTTGATGTTCTAATTATTGCTCATCATTATTCTTTGTGTAAATTGTCTCTTTTTCTGGTTCTAGCTCTTTATTCGTTTGGTCTAAACCTACCTTAAAAGGTATTTTATAACTTTGTCAAAACGCCAAAAATAAATGTGGGACCTAAAGTAAAAAAATAAAGGGCTATGTGATAATTACATGCTAAGCTGATGGTCTTCTCCTAACACCTTACTCTTTGGACCACTTTGTTACAGCTTAGGCTTTCACTAGCAGGAGTAGAATCATTCAACATCATTTAAATAAAAAAACGATGGGCTGTAGTAGTTTTACGTAAAGTTAATTTGACTTTGCCTATTGTCGGTCGCAAGCCCGAGACACCATTCTTCTCATCTCTTACCCACACATAATGGACCCGGCACCCGAACGGTGAATCCATTGAATGCAAAGAAATTTGTGTCCTCTCTTTTTTTTTATATAAAAGGTATTTTATTTTGCCACGACAGGGCAGAATTCTGTTCCACTCATTCTTTAAATGGATCCTTGGGGGAATGTTTATAAAAAATATGAACGAGTCGGGTTCACGGCCGCCTAAAGTTACACGAATCTCTTCATATTATATTATCATTATGGCATTATTGTTTTTCTAGAATTTTCATTATTAACGTTAATCTATGGCGCGTTCCGTTCATAGAAATTACCTACGGCACTAGCAATTGTTAGATAACATTAAGATTTATTTACCTAATGAAATTAAAATGATAATTATCAATTATATCTGGAACTTATCCGTATCCCTTTCAGCTGTTCTCAGTAGGAAGCTGCCGCACTAACGCGGGTAAACGATCGCCAATATACCGACTGGTTGACGCATTCAATAACAAATTTCACTTTATAGACATCATTGCCTCGACTGCCGGTGCTTTTAGGAAGTCTATTTTGGATATACTAAAACCATAATGTGTTATTTATGTTTATCATTAATGTAGTATCATTGTTGTAGTGTGCTTATTTTTTTCATCTTCTTTACTCATATCTTTCTTTTGTAACTAATTGTTGTTTAACTTCACTATCTGACGTTACCTATTTATATAATCTGTGGTTTACGTCGTTGGTAACATACTTAACAATTTGTTTATTTAAATGTTATTATATACATGTGTGTTACTGTTTGTAAACCTAAATAAATAAAAATAAAAAATAAAACTTTGCCTGTATAGTCAACAACTGCCTAAGTCCGTGGATTTAGACCCGGAGGTACCGGGTTCGATTCCTGGTCGGGACACAAAAATATTTATTAATGTAAATAAATACATTTAATTAATATTAAATTTATTTCTGTAATGGTAAGTGGCGGGCAAGACCATGAATGTTAGCTACTTGAATCAGACACTCATGACTGACATCAGTCGCTAATACTATGTCGGCTTGACTGGGCATGACTGCAATTCGAGCCTGATCCTGAAACGTGTGGATAGGTACACAGTACTAAGTTTATCGGCGCAAACGGTGAATACCACAGCAGACTGGCCAAATTACCACCATCGGCCGCCTACCACGTATTTAAAATCTAATGTACTTCTCCAGGAATCGATAAGTAGCCTATTCCGACATTTGGTTTCATAAAAAATATATTTTGTTTCAATAGAATCACATAGTCCAAAGTGAGAGCGTATAAGTAACCCAATATTTGCTGCAGAGCTTTTAGATTCTATGTTCTATTTAGTAAACTGGCACTATATTCAAAAATTCTGACGCATATCATAGTCGCTGATTAATGAATGAAAAATAGTTAACAAAAATGTTCAGACAGTATCGCTGATACACTGACAGCATATTGACGGCTTTTGAAATTAGAAACTTGCAATAAATTTTCATTTTTCATACACTACATCAAAGAGTAATAGTAACTAATTGGGAAAAGAGTGACTCTCGTTCATCTGAACACTATAGGTATAGCTTCTATTTATTTATTTTAAACTTCATTGCACAAAGTACAAAGGCGAACCTAATGCCGCTAGACATTCTATACTGGTCAAACCTTTGGGACAACTAAAGCAGTTACGACAAGATAAGGTAGGTGCTATCAAAACTAATAGAAAAATATTAGACTTCAATATATACTAGTGAATAAATACTTATTTACATACTAATACATACACAAATACATACAAATAAAACTACATACATACGTTCTATGAATATACATAAATATAATATACCCACTTGATGACTATAATGAGAGAAATAAATATAGCAGAGAGTGTATTAAGGTTATGGTAAATTTAAATAGTGATATTTGGAGCTTGACGGATGTCCACCGGTAACTGGTTCCAAAGATGCACAGCCACCACCGCAAACGACTTGGAAACGAATTCGGTGTAATGTGTGGGGAAGGAGAGCGTGGAGTTAGAAGAAGAACGTAAAGTTCTGTCATGAGTGGCACCAAGGAAATTAAATTTCTCTTTTAAATATTCCGGTGTATTAGGCTCATATAATACTGAGTACAACATGCAGAGAATCCTACGGTTCCTGCGATGGATTCTATATAGGAATAGTAATAAATTGAAATATAGACATTGAATGAAATATTTTTTTTACTTGCTAGAATACATGGTTATACAGAGATATAGGTTTTATTATTATTAAATATATTACATAATTCACATGTTTCGCCAGTGACTGCAAAATTTATTTTTGCAATTATAAAATTTAATTACACATTAAATTTATTTAAAGGAAAGATTATTTACAAAATATAAAAAAATTCAAACTACCTAAATAACTATAAACTAAACCTAATATAAAAAAAACCTATAAATAAAAAATATCCTTAAGAGACAATTCAACAGAGATAGTCCCAAGAAGACTGGCAACATTTCCCCTCTGTAAAGCGATTCAAAATTAGCAAGCTGAAGTGGCCATGGGCCGGACACATCTGCCGCATAACCGACGACCGATGGGACAAACGGGTTCTGGAGTGGAGACCACGTACGGGACGAAGCAGAGTGGGACGACCCCCCGCCAGATGGACGGATAACCTAAGGAGGGTCGCTCGCTGGTGGGGGTTGGATGAGGGTTGCAAAAGACCGCGTGCAGTGGCGAGCCTTGGGGGAGGCCTGTATCCAGCAGTGGAGAGACACAGGCTGATGATGATGATGATGATATAACGAAGCGGGTTAACCTAATCCGCACGACTCGCTGGGACACCATTTCATATCTTCAATGTTAGACAGAATTAAGAGGTTCAGAAACATATACGAATATTTACAGCATTGGCGAGCATATTTTGGATTTATTGTAAAGATCATAAATCATATTCTGTATTGATGGCAGGTATTGTTAAGAATCCTCTCTCTGGTTCACAATGACGTCAACATTGACTTTTATGTGGCCCGGGAGTTATGTACATTTACTTCGAGGGATGACGAGCAGCAGACCTACGAGTATTCTGTTATATTATTAGTCGCAAACGTTAGATTGTCAAAATAGAGAATTCTGTTTTTTTTACTAGCACTTTTAGCCCGAGTTTCTCCGATCATAGCCGACCTTGCGTCAAAATAGCGTGCCATGGGGTTGCAACTTCAAAATCGTGAAAAAAATAAAAAAAATTAAAGTTAACATTTATATTAATTAAACTAAGATTATAAATATTTATATTAAACATAGTTTTATAACACAGATTAGGTAATAAATCAAAAATATGGCAAATACTAAAAGAAATATGTAATAGTTTTTTTTTTTTATGAACGCATCGTAACGTTATTTTGCTGTCATCTGTAGTGGAAACCTTTATACGAGAATATAAATTTTAATAGCGTTTTACACTGACAGTTCCGTTATTAAGGGATTCTACTATATAACATTGGCGGAATAGCGCTACAGAACCTGTTGTAAATTAGTCAAACGTATATTATATTATTTGAAATATTGGTTACAATTATCATAGTTAGCAAATGATTGTGTTTTTACTGCCAAACTCGTTTTTATATCTTTATTTTGCGTGTCCGCTCATAAATCAAATGAAGAAAGAAAGAAAAAAAAAAATGTACGTAATTTTTCCTTCATTTTTGTTATGTATTCGTACATAAATATTATTGAATATACGAGTATATATGAAAATGAAAATGAAAAAAAAATAAAAAATGTTTATACAAGCAGCAGAGGTTGACAATTTCACTTTATACAATGTGTTAATTAAAAAATGATGATAAGGCTGTAGACGGTGACGTCCCGACCTCCGCTGTAGGCGAGCCAGTGTCACGGAGGTCGGGTTGTGGCGTTGTAGACGGTGACGTCCCGACCTCCGCTGTAGGCGAGCCAGTGTCACGGAGGCCGGGTATCATTATTATTTATTGATATTTGTGTAGTTGTATGTAAATTATTATGTTTGTTTTTATATATCATGCAGCTAGTATAAAATGCCGAGAGGCATTAAGTTCGACCTTGTACTGAACTGTTACGTTTATAAATTAATAAAATAAATGTAAATCTAAATATTAAAAGAGCATGCAAAAAATGCCTACCAGCACATGTATAGCTACAAAGAGGTGATCAGCTCGGCGTCCGCTATAACCTAAGGATAAGCCAGGCGCCGATTTTCAGCCGCGCCACCTTACGAATTGAAAAATATATCACGGACACAGATGTATTAATTAAAAGGTATACGGATATATACACACGTGTATATGTGTATATACTTGCATATACATACATATGCATACACACGTACATATTAAGTAACTTTGCAGCCTTGTATAATATTTCATTTACTTCATTTTATTTTTATTCTTATGCAGGTTTTAATTATTTAATTAAGGTATATATCTATGGGCCTTTTGTATATTCATTTTTGTATATTCATTTTGTTGCCTGAAAATAAAGATTATTATTATTTAAACCAAATCGGGCATGCTCGCTAAGAACGAATCAATAGTGATTGGCTGAGCCAGCTTCGCAAAAACTGGAGCGAAATGGTAATTATTGGTGCTAGGCCTGTTGGTGTTGTGGATTGACTTGACTCTCTCGAATATTTAATTTTACCCCATATTGCCCCATCCTTACAAAAAAGTCAACGAATGGCATTTTTTATTCAATTTTCTAGGCTTAGTAAAGTTTGCTCGAGTTTTGATTACGAATCTTGATTGATAGCTCGCACGATGGAGGTTGCCCCACTCACGCGTTTCACTTCATTTACAATTTAATGGGGGCTTCTCGGTATTATAAAGATGTAATCTGAATTATTTTTGTTAGTATTTTCTTTTCAATAAAAGCTTACATATTACTCACAGTACCATGATTGCATATTCTGGAAATTGCCAACTTTGTCAAAAATAATGGGGAACTTTTCCCAATTGTTGGTCAAAATCGCAAACGTAGAGTGCGGTATAAAAACAAGCTCGTAATTCCTATATTAAAAACAATACTCAAGCAAAAAAGTGTATTCTGTATGGCTCCAAACATCTACAATAAAATAAATGATGACATTAAGTTACTACCTATACAACGATTCAAAAAAACACTGACTAAAATGCTAATTGAAAAATGCTATTACTCTGTGCAAGATTTTCTAGAAGATTGAATGAACAACAATAATTTCTGACATTGACATTAATTAATTAATCCTATTTGTCATTTCAATTAAATTATGATAGCTTTCTTTAGTTAACTATAAATTTATAAAATTACTATAAATACAAAATTTAAAATAAATAAATAAATAAAATTTATATTCCGCTTATAAAGAAGCGGATTCACATTTAGCCAACTTTACTATAGGCCAATCATGACAAGTGGCAAGCTCGTCGATGTGTCTAGCGTACCAAACTCGAGAAATATCACAAATAAATTAAATATTATTCAAATTTATTTATTTAAATTAATAAATATTATTGTGTCCCGACCATCATTAACGTGGATAAAGATATTTTGACTTTGAGTTTGGTACCTCCGAGTCTAAATCCACGGACTTAACGCTAGACCATGGAGGCAGTATATTAAATATCAATTTATTAAATAATAAAGTAATTTACGTTCTCTAAGACTATATACTATATGCAATACCGATTCTGACTACAAAACTTTAAAATTGTTAGGCTTTTGAAGGATTTAAAACGAATAAATCTGATACTCTCTATACAGAGATAACGACCATACATATGAATTGAACAGTTCGGGGCTTATCCTCATAGCTATAGTATAATCCTGATTTCATAGACAAATATACAAGAAACTGTCCAACAATAGTCTTTTAGAATCTGGAGATGGGCCTTCTAGAATATATTTCTGGATATATTGGTCTTTTCTGCGTTCGAGCATGCTAGCTGCGTGCCTGAATTCACCTTGCTCACCTTACTATGCAAGGCTGGGATGTTATTATTATTATGTGTATGTATGTGTGTGTGTATTCATGCAATATGTGTGTATGTATTAAATAGGTTGTATTTAGTACATCTGTGTCCGTGACGTGCTTTCCATCCGTAAGGCGATGGGTGAAAATCGGCGCTATGGCCTATTTATAGGTTGTAGCGGACGCCGAGCTGATTGCCTTTTTGTCGCTATACATGTGCTGGTAGGCTAAGTATTTTGCGCATAATCTTTTTACTATTTTTTTATGTATAGTTTTTTTTTTAATTTCACAAATATATATATTTCTTTCTTTCTCGTCACGTTAGCTAGCGTATGTACTTGTAATGTGTGTAAATTCATTATAATTTCTTAACGATTCCACAAGTTTAGCGGAACCGAAACTTAGCGTGCTCTCCAAAGCACGGGAACGGTGAAGTTGTAAATATACATATAACAAATCCTTGGCGACAAGTCAAAAACGAAATTCGTGTAAGGTGATAGGCAGTATGAAAAAATAAGAAATTTTAATGATACAGTTAATAAGTTACTTTACTAATTCTAATATACTACACATTATACCTACACACATAAACATACATAAACCATACATACAATTATACATACAAGTACATCATATACATTATAACTTAAATAAATACACGGTTATTTAAATAGGTATAGACAATTTGGAATAAATGTATGTACGTCCATGTCTGTACTGAGGTAATTTTTATCATCGGAGCATTTGGGTGGCGGCGTGTCGCGAGCACTTGCACCGTAAATTATGGCCAGAGCAGACGTTTCCGAAACTTGGTGTTTTTGTTTGCAAGATTAACGACGAACAACGGCCTGAAAAAAACGTGTCACAGAATACGGAAATTGCCCTAAACTTTTCGGTATAAATTCCCTTTTGTTCGGTTTTATGGCGTTTATGTAAATAATGAATGAGCCCTTTACAGGATGGGAGCTCCTACGAATTAGGCTTGGTGCTCATTCGTAGGAAAAATCGTCGATTTTTTTTTTAATGGTAATGATGGCCTGCTGGTAAGTGGCGCGCAATGTCCATAAATGTTAGCAACTGGAATCAGACAATCATGACTGACATCAGTCTCTAATACTATGCCAGCTTGACTGGGCATGACGGCTATTGGAGCCTGATCCCAAAGCGTGTGGATACACTTTACACGGGTAGTGTAAAGGCAGACTGGGCAAATTACCATCAGTGGTACCACCTATTATTTTTATTTGGATTGCCACGACTGGCACGTAACAGCCGTCCATATAATATATAAGCGGTACGTCAGGTAAAATATCAGCTTTTATTATTTTATTTAACCGATATCAGCTCCCGTTCGTCGATCCCGCTCTCTCGCTATTACAAGTCGGAACGAACCAAGGAGCGGGAGATCTGGCAAAGTTGGTACTAGTTCGTTTGCAAACTACACAAGCCTGTGCAACATGCATATTCGGTTGCAAAATATTTTAAAGTTAGCTAAATATTTCAACTTTTTTTTTGTTTTTTTTTAATAATTTATTTTCTTAAATATTATTTATTATTTAAAATTAAATATAAATGAAATCTAATAAAAAAATACTACATATAAATAAAAAATGTCCTCTAGAAACATCCCATCAGAAATAATAGGCAGCCTTCCTATCTCCAGATTTCTCTTTCAGTCGTTTGGACCCAATATCTAGACCCTAAACGGCGCAAACTTGTAACCTGTACCGAGTTTGACATATTTGAGCAGCTTAAGGTTCTCAGGAGAAACCGCACTCCTCGCGCTGGACAAGGTCGCTTGGAATGTGGGATGGGGCGAATGTATACACATGTCGCATCCCACACCAGACACCTGCCAAGTTGCCAAGGCTGACTGTTCTCTTGTCATCGCTCCGCGCAATCCCAGAGGGTTTCAAGATCGCGGGTACACGACGCCGGTGCGTGACGAGGAATTTCTAGCACCACACCGACATTAGATGGAAAGATAGATAGATAAATTCTTTATTGCACAGAAAATAAAACATTTTACAGTACATCGGCGAGCTTAATTTCTAAAAACATTATCTAACAGCTAACATTTATTAAATTTATTATTATGATTAAATTATTATTACATTAATGTGGGTGGACAGTCCGGGCTCCAAGACGAAGGTCAAGAAGTGTCCCAACCGATGCTGAAGGAAAAGCTTGCAACCAGAGACTCGACTGGATATTGAGACGGCCATAAGGCGAGCCTGCTCTTTTATGTTCATTTTTTTATGTTTTATCCTCAGTGGGCGCTGAGCCTAAGGGTTCGAAATAGGGATTACCTTTGTTTTATATTTGCACTTTATTTTGCGCTGAACTGCAAATCCTTTTTTATTATAATAAATTTTGCGAGATTTTTTTGTACATTTTTTTATTGATTATATAATCTTTACGTTGTTCGGTTAATTATTTATTAATCTTCTTTAGTAACTCAATGGGCACAAGAACTTAATTTGCAAGACAAGCACCCGCCCGCATAGGTTTACCATAAATGTATGTTAAATAATTTATGCACGATGGACCTTAAAACTTACATTTTCTATTATGCTAACATTAGTTTGTAGAAGAACATATGGCGTTGTTGGAAAACTCACATATCGAGGGTGTTTTGGCAGAACCGAATAAATTTATGGTGTTCTCCTTTTAGAGCAGTGGTAGCTCAGTTGTAAGACCAACAGTAAAAAATATAGTATCATCACGACCGTTTCCCTGCCGCAGTGGTCAGAAACCACGCTTATAAAGAAGCTGATTCACATTTAGCTTTTTTTTTTTTTTTTTTACCTCAGGAAATCCCTATCCCCCTCGAGTCGGGGGACAAGGGGGAGGTTATGTCGGGCTCGCACCGACTAAAACCTGATGGTGTTCCTCAAGACGCCTCGTGTTGAATGGCGGACGGCGGGGAGCAATATGCAAACGACCACCGCCCGCCGGCGTCGCCCGCTAGTGTACGGGCGCCTTCTTGGCGAGGAGGGAGAGAGAGAGCGAGTCTCCTCCCTCGCCTTCGGAGAGGCGCGCGGAAACAACCGCACGCGCCGTCTTGTGGGGCCCTATGTGAGCGATGTCACCCCTGCGACACCACTCGGGCCCCTCAGGTGGGCAGGAGGGCGGCTCGATGTCTCTAGGGCACCAAACTCAAATTCTTATATATATATATTTTTTTATACTAGCACGACATGTGACCGTGGTCCCACCTGACGGTAAGTGCCGCGCAAGGTCCATGAATGTTAGCAACTGAAGTCAGACACTCATAACTGCCATCAGTCCCCAACACTATTCCGGCTTGACTAGATGTTTTTCACACTTTGCTTGAAGGACTCCAAGTTATAGGAAAGTGGAAACACAGAGGCTGGAAGAGCATTCCACATCTTTATCGTACGATAGATATATGAGTCCCCAAATTTATACGTACGCGAAGGGATGGTACGGTATGTGGGTGCATATTCTGACCTGTGCGTGTGGTTCGGTTGCGGAATGGAGAGGGAGGGATTCACTGATATAGATCTAACTAGATTACGCGAGTCCCTGCATTTGTATGAAAACCAAGCGTGCCACTTTTGTTGTACCTACTGTGACGTCACAAGAGCATTTTAGTGATGGGAATCTCCAGTCCGCGCGAAACCGATATAAAATAGTTCCGACGTTGACAACAAATACTGTTTATTGTGTAATATTAGAGATTTTTAAATTTTAGAGAAGGGTTCCGGTGCATCGAGCCGTCGACCACAATGTCAATCTACTAACTCCATCATTAGTTGACGTTTTCAGTACATCAATAGTCGGTATTGCTTTTGTAGTCAGTCGTCGAAACTTTTTTGTTTCCTTAAAACTGCCCTCAATAAAATGAACAGAACAAATTCGACTATGTTTTGTTGGAAACCAATTTTCATGCCCCGTCGCTTCAATCCATTTCATTTTAACGTTAGGATCACTTGGAAACCTGTAATTATAATTAATAATATTCTGAATTAAATCACTAACAGAAACTAATTGCAATAAAAAAATATATTATGTGTCACAAAATATCCCAAGGCGAACATTATCATTCCTCTGTTTCCAAAATCGATATTCGAATCGAGCAAGTGTACAACACTATTTGCTTCATTTGACAGAAAAATGATAATAGTGACCCTACCAAGAAGCTTCGCGACGAATGAAAGTATCGATAGTTCCATTTTTATTGCGTGTTTTAGTAAACAGGCTCTACAACTTTGCAACTTTAAAAGCGGCAATGTATTATGAACATGCGGTGCACACTCAGTTACGTAGTTTTCTTAGTAAAACCCACAACAAACATAACGTGCATAAAATAATTGATTCTAAAATAAATGAGACACAATTTAATTACAAAATTACTTACCGATGAAAGGAAACGTTTCCATTATTCCGTCCAACTTTTCTTGTAGAGTTTTTACAGCTCAATAACGCACAGTGAGGCATTTTTTAGATTTAGATTGACGTCCGTTACCGACAACGCGGACCGCAGACTAAATGAAACCGCATCGAAAGAGGTGCATTGCACTTCCTTTTGGCACGCGAAGTACATACACTCGAGTCATCTAGTTAGATCTATATCTGTGGAGGGATTAGGTTATAGAGTTCTTCGGAGCGCTCACCATAGAACACGCTCAGAGAAGCCACATCTCGGCGAAGCTGCAGGGATTCGAGAGATAACAAATAAATTAAATATGAATTAAATTAAATATTTATTTCAATTATTATTATTATTGTGACCCTACCAGGAATCGTGCCCGATACTTCCGCGTCTGTGATTTTAACCGCCACCACATTATGTACACACTTATTTACCATCAGTTTTCTCATTAGAATTTGCGGTTGTAAAAACGCAATTCCGTAAATCCAAAAAGGTTGCGGTACGAACTCCGACATAAACCAATAAGAATTACACGTCTTTTAAATAAGTGTGTAAATAATGTGTTAGCGATTAAAATCATAGACGCGAAAGTATCGGGTTCGAATCCTGGTCGGACACAATCATTTATTTGCATTATAATTTAATATAATTAAATTTTAGTTTCTTCTTTTTCCTTTTTATATTAGTTATAAATAATGTATATATTTTAATGTAATTTTTAAGTAGAAGTAACGTTAGTTATGTATGTAGTTAGAAAGCTTATGTTTTGTTAGTTTTAGTGGAAACTTTGTTGGTTAAAGAGATAAACAATTTTGTTATTACTAGGTGTAAGAATAACTGTTTGTTTCCCAAATAATAAATAAATAAAAATAAATAAAATAAATTATTTCCCGAGGCTGATACACTAAAGACATCGACGAGCTTCCCACTTGTCATGATGGGTCTATAGTTGGCGAAATGTGAATCAGCTTCCTTAAATGGTTTTTAATCACCTTGCAAGGTATACGGTCGTGATGATACTAAAAGTAATAGTAATAAAAGGAATTTACTATTTTGAAATTCAACGGTTGCGTTTGAAGTAACTATTGGTCGTTACAGCTAAGTCAACGAAGGACTACAGAAGTCACCTTGTCTTGTTAAAATAAATCTGCGATGACTGAGTCAATTGAACAAAACCCTATTTACTCAATTTAAAATTCTGTGGAGAAATTCGTGTTCGGGAAAGAGCCTCGTTATTTGCTATAATTGGATTTTCCTTTTTGAGCTAACCGATTTTCGACGCAAACTCTCTCGCAACGCGCTAATGTAAAATGTTAACGCTCGAACCTGGCGGTGTAATCTGCTACATTTTGCAGGACGATGCGATTAAAATATCCTCTCAATCCGCTGTAAAATAACAATAGCAATAAAAATTTACCTTTATTAACTATATGTGTTTCTTACTTGGTAAAATATATAAATTGAAGCTATAAATTTTATTGCCAAATATTTCGCCTCTCAGTGACTGAAGGTCTTTGTCATAAATTTTGAAAAAGTAATTTTATTTCTTTTAGCAATGGTAAAGGCAATGCACTATACAGTTTTGTATTTATTTTTTAGAAAAATATCATCATCACCTAGCGCATCATGGAAAACATCATCAGCATGTTATGTCCATTGTTGGTTCGATATTAATAAATTTACAAAACAAGTTAGACAAAACCTAATGCATTACATTCAGACCAGGGCTATAGTATGCACCAAGCTGCCATATAAAAGAGCTTTCCCATGTTTTTAAATCAATAGACCGAATAGTTTTAGGAAAACTCTTTAATACTCTTACTGTGAAACAATTGTTAAAGGTAGTGTTATATATACGCGCATGGGTGGGCACAGGTAAAATATTATTAATTTGAGAATCTACTGAATGTCTGTGTCCATTCATGCGAGTACGAAGGGGTGTCGTAGTCTCTCCCACATAAAAAAATAATTATAATATATTAATTATAATATGTATAGAATACTATTGTTTATTTATTATATATTGTTTATAGAAACACTTGGATTCGTCAAATATTAATTTTTCTTATTTGATACCTATTAATATTAAGTCAATATACATAAAAATGTCTGAAATAGCTGGCTGTTGTTAGCAAGGAACAGTCTGCTAATAAGAGCATAGTGCCTGAGAATAACAAGCTTAATTCTAATAGTGGATAGCAGCTGTAAAGGGGTCTTATTTACTTACACTAAAATAAAGTTAAATATTAAATGTTTATTATTATATGATATTTATCTATTAAGCATCTAGTAAGTGTAAGGGACTGATTTCAGTTGCTAACATTCATGGAACTTGCGAGCCAGGTGGGCGCAAGGTCACATGTCGTGCTAGTAAAATATATATATATTCATCATTACAGCCCCTAGAACACAGCGTCCTAGACCTCCACTGCTGGAGATGGGCCTTTCAGAACATATATCAGAAGAATTTGGCCTACACTCGCCACGCTCTGGCCAGACGGCTTGGCAAGGATATGATGTAATTTGTTATTGACAATTTATTAACGATTCCACAGGTTGGTATTAGTGGAACTGGGACCGACGACTTCACGTGCTCTCCGAGGCATGGGACTATCCTCTCTCCAACCCTTATTACCACTTTGATTAGTACATATGTTTTGATAATTGTATTGATTTTATTAGTTCTGACTGTATCCAAGTTGTTTTGAGAGAACCAATGGAAATAAATTATTTTGATTTTGATTTGATTTTGTAAATCTATGAAAAAAAGTGCATTTCTCATTGGTACATGCCAGGTGGATTGGAACCGACCTTTGTAGGATTTAAGGAACGCGTTCTTACAACCGAGCCATCACCGCGCCCGGCTCATTTGACCTCACCTTCATCTAATGGTAAGCAGAACGAGTAGTAATTGCTAAATATATGCGTAGTTGAATGCCTTTATCATATTGATAAGAAGTTTAAAGTTGGCAAAGCTTTTGACCCTTTCGAAATGTAAAATGGTGATTCGTCCTGTCTGTCTGTCCAGAATTATCGCACATATCACAAATCAAATATAAAATATGAACGACACTACAGATAATGTATATAAGTACTTATCTAATAATGTAAACTAAATTGCACGATAGATAGGAGCAGTGCGCAGTGTAAAGGTAGGCGTCCACAGCTTCGCATCGCAACGGATTTAGTAAAGTCAAATTCATAGTTATCTTCATATCTTCACGCCAAATCCCTTGCGGGGTAGGCAGAGACAATTGAGCGCCACTTGTCACGGTCACGACATACCTCTTTCGCTTCTTCGACATTCATCAACCTCATACATGCCCTTTTGTTTCGATGGCTTTTCAACGCACCTTCAGCTATTGTTTTATTAATTTTGTCGTAATATGTGAGTCTAGGTCTGCCAGGGCCTCTTTTACCCACAACTTTCGCATCCTTTCAACATGCCCGAACCATCGAAGCATGCCTTTCCTTATTTTTGTCCCTATGCTTTTTTTCATACCTACCATTTTTCGTATTTCGTCATTACGTATGCGGTCCGTCAAAGTGACGCCGCATATCCGACGCAACGATCTCATTTCTACTGCATTAACTCTACTCTCATGCGTATTCTGACATATCCACGTTTAGCTTCCATACATAAGTGTTGGTGCCAGCATGGCATTGTGTATGGCGAGTCGAGCTTTGTCACTGACATTCCGACTGGCGATCAGTGACCCCACCGTTGGCACTATTTCCCGCGTTCACTCTTCTTTCAACATCCCTATCATACTTCCCATCCGCAGTGAAAACACTGCTCAGATATATAATTTTATTTACTTGTTCTAGTGTTTCATCATCAATCTTTATCGTCACGGTTGTCATCCTTCTTCTTTCAAACACTAGTACCTTGGTTTTCTCGCATTCAAATGGAGTCCTTTTTCTGCACCTCCCTCTTTCATTTCTGTGACTAGTGATTGCAGTTGTTGTTCGGACGATGCCATAAGAACAGCATCATCTGCATAAAGCAGGCAGTTTACCACCAAATCACTCATCTTTATCCCACAGTTACTCTCTCTCACTCTTTTTAGGCATTTGTCGAGATATAGGGTAAATCATATTCATGGTTATATTAAAAATATACAAAGCGACAACGCATAGGTTGGGAATATTTTTCTTTTTTTTTTCTTTTCAGAAGTCGCTAATGCACAGATTCATTATTAAAGTTTATCTTCCTTTAAATTCAAAATTTTAACTAGAATTTCTCTTTAAACTACATTGAAAGAATTTTATAGACGTTTTCGGTGTCCGTACTTAACTTAACTTGATTTTCTCTTCAAACAGTCTACCTATTAAATGCACTGAAGGGAAAAGCCGTAAACTTTACTTTGATGCAGCATTTCGACTACTTCATTTGGTTTAAGTCTTCCTTAGAAGCAGTATAATAACTTCTAGAATTTATTCATCATCATCACAACTCCTAGAACACAGATTCCTGGACGTCCACGTGTTTGCTATAGCACTGAACGCATGCGAAACATATTTGTCTGTATCCTATATATATAGGATAAATTTCCACAACAGACAAATAGGTTTCGCATTCGTTCATTTTAAACCATAACTTTGCCTTATTGATTGTAGACCAAACTCTTCAGAAAGGACAATTCATCTTGTATGTAGATTTGGATATATATATATATTCAAATTTTAATATTTTATTAATCAAAAAAATACATAAAATACCAAATTCTAAATTCAACACTACTATAAATAAAAATGAAGTAATGTAGACGGCAGGCTGATGCTTTAACTAATAATGTGCCCTGGGCTCCAAAACATGGGATCTGTGCTATGGAGACCCAGTGGTATTATCTTTTTTTATATCTATTTTAATTTTATATGCTTAAAAGCTTGTGCAAGAGGGAGAGGAGAAGGTATGGAAAGAAGGAGAAGGGTTTATATAATAATACTATAATACATATACACACACATAGTATAAATTGTAGAGTAATGCGCTCCAAGGATACACGTTTCTAAACGAAACTATTGTACTACCTTTAGCAAATGTTCTGTAGTGAGGTAGGATTGTAACTTTAACCATTTAAAAATTATATGTTTGCATGCATTTTTTGTAAATTTGTATAGCTTAAGAGTTTCGTTGACTTTATTGTATATAAAAGGACCAAGAAAAGTAGTATTATATATAAAGTATTATTCTAACAAGATTACAATTTAAGTAAAACACATCGCTGCCAATGTGGAGACAACGTCGGGGCACTCGGCCACCACGACCTTTCCTGCAGCAAGAGCACAGGTCGCATCACAAGGCACGCCTGCCTTAATGACGTCATTCGTCGGGCCCTTGTGTCTGTGAGTTCGCCAGCCATATTAGAACCCAGTGGCATGGCCCGCGACGATGGCAAGCGGCCCGATGGAATGACGTTGGTTCCATGGAGGATAGATTTGCCTTTAGTGTCGGATGCCACCTGTGTGGACACCCTGGCGCCTTCCCACTTTGCATGCATTATTAGTTTATAAATTTTTTTTTTTTTTTTTAGTAAAACAACCCATTATTTTATATACCTAGTTACGGTGCGACATGTGTATAATATCATCACGACAGCTCTAGTACTAAAGGACTTGATTGATACGAAAACTTAAATAGGTGGTAGGCAGACTGATGGTGGTAAATTGCCCAGTCTGCCGGAGCAGGGAACTATCCATTGTTTGAGACAACTGCCTCCGTGGTCTAGCGGTTAAGTCCGTGGATTTAGTGGATATAAACTCGGCGGTACCGGCTTCGATTCCTGGTCGGGACACAATAATATTTATTAATGTAAATAAATACATTTAATTTATTTGTAATATTTCTCGAGTTTGGTACGCTGGAAACATCGACGAGCTTGCCGCTTGTCATGATTGGCCTATAGTAAAGTTGGCTAAATGTGAATCCACTTATTTATAAGCGTGGTTTCTGACCACCCCGAAAGGGAAACGTATGTTACTTTACTTTTTATGCCAATAAACCCAGTAAGATGTATCCACAATTTATTTAAAAGATTTGCTTGGCTTTCAAGTGGAACACAGTCTTCGTATTATTAAGTGACGTCACGCTGACATATATTTTTAACATAACGTTCTAAAATCTAAATTGGCAAATCGTTACTATTTTGTGCCGTTTGCCGTAGAGACGATGGGCCCTTGGTCTGAGGACGCTAAATCGTTAATACGCGACATAAGCGTTGCCATCCGAGCGTCAACAGGTGATCCTTTGAGTAGGGAATATCTTATTCAAAGGATCAGTGTTGCCATCCAACGAGGCAACGTCGCCGGAGTCCTCGGAACATTGGGTTCATCTTCTCCTGGATTCGATGACATGTAGATTATAATCAAGATATTTGTAAGTATTTAGTTTTTATATTAATTAGGTTTATCTTTTAGTTTATTTAATTTAAGGTTTTGTTTAGTTTATTGTTAACTTTATTGTTTAGGTAGCTTTAATTTATATTTATTGTTTGTATTTGTGTATCTTACTTCGAATAAACAATAAAAGGTAAATCTAAAATAATGTATTTATTTTATATAAAATATAAAGTTACATATATTTATATATTTATTTCAGGAAGACTGGTAATTATTAGAAACTACCTAAACTGTTATTCATACTTAATTGTCTTCCTTACAACTTACATTCCTAATTATTTAAATGTTAGTTTGCTTTCATAGTTTCCTATAATTAAAAACATATTAATGGTCTGTAGATATATGCTTGATTTTGTAGCTGTATAAAAAAAAAAAAAAAAAACATACTCAACTACCTATTGTGTTAATTCTAGTTGGTCGAGCTTTTAGGAGAGGACTGTATATTTTTTATTAAGAAGAATTATAATAGCTCGGTGGTTTTACTGCATCTAATTCTGTGTTGCTTACGTTCAGGGCTATTCCTGATTCATTTCCAGCTTGGCCAAGCACTGCACTTTACACAAAACTTCAATTATTATTATTATCTAGTCTTTTGGTTGGATTCACGTATTTTCGCCATGCAAGCTCGGGCACGCGAAACGTCAGTTTATCAAAGCTAGACACGACTAGCTCGCATCGCGGTCGCGCAGATACAACAGTTACGTTAGTTAATGTCACTTTTTGGTGTAGGGAAAGAAAAAGCAACTTGAGGAATCTGGATAGGATACCAAGCCGTAACACTAGTAATTAAAAAGAATATATATTTTCCTTCATTCTGTCTATGTACTAGTTTTTAATAAAGTACTTAATGAACCCTAAAGTATATTTAAAGTATATAGTAGGTAAACCTATCTAGGTAGTCCCAGTAGTATTTGTATATGGATTTAATTAAGCTACCTATGGCCACAACCGATAGCTAATCGGATTCGACATTAGGTTTCCCATTCTAGATATGACGTCATCAATGACGGTAGATGACTCTCTAAGCTTAGTCAATCCTCTTCTGGTAGTCTAAGATACGTTCAAAAGCGACCTTCGCTGATCGCGTATTTGAATAAAATCTTCTTTTTATGAAATAAAATACACTAACAAAAGTATTTGTGATAGTTTGCCTAACAAAATATGTTAAGAGGGTTTGCCTAACAAAATATGTCAAAGGGTTTGCCTAACAAAATATGTTAAGAGGGTTTGCCTAACATAATATGTTAAGAGGCTTTGCCTAACAAAATGTGTTAGGAAAAAAATTTAAAAAGGTTTGCCTAATTAAATACGTTTAGACATAATATTAATCATTGATTTGTTTTAGTAAAATAAAGGATTTTATTTATAAATATTTTTGCTATTTTTCTCTGTCTAAATATGGAAGTACATATGGAATATATGGAAGTGAAAATATGTCTCAATTGTCCGTAATTTTATTTCCTAGTAAGTTAATAGACTACATTCCTCAAAAGTACAATCAGACTTAGAATGTTGGTTTGTGCAAGCGAGAGGTATGCAAAAGCGTTAAACCATCTTCAGGGCATATTTTATTTAAAAAAAAAAACAGGGGATATAAAGATATTGGATACTAGACCGGTAAGTGTCGCTCCCTAGACGTGTATTTTGTACTACGGGGCAAATATATAGATTTAGTTAAACCCTCTAATAGCTAAGTCTGTTTAGGTGGAAGGCTATAAACTAATCCGAAGAGGTTAACCACTGTTAGCAAACGAAGAACTTGCAAACCAGTACTCGTAAGTTATGGCTTTAAAAATACAAAAAATGTGGAGAAATTCACCGGCGGTCATACCAAACAACGTCAATTGATTTGTACATTAAATATAAATTAAAAGCTACCTAAATAATAAAATTAAAAATAACTAAACTATAAATAAAAAATGTCCTCTAGAGACGTCCCATCCGAGATAGTCCCAAGGCGACTGGCAACATTTCCCCTCAGTATAGCGAGGCTAATACGTTGGCAGAAATAATTGCCAGCCTTCCTGTCTCCTTAAAACTTAAATGTTGAATTAATAAATGTTTTTGTGTCCCGACCAAGAATCGAACCCGGTACCTCCGAGTCTAAATCCACGGACTTGACCGCTAGATTACGGAAGCAGTTTTCATAAGTAATAGTTTGGACTAGCCTAAACTGGTTTATCCTATCGGGCTTAGTACAAATTAGTTTGGACTAGGCTATACTAGTTAATCCTATCGTGTATAGGAAGAACTAGTTTCATCATCAGCCTGTGTCTCTCCCAAGGCTCGCCACTGCACGTGGTCTTTTGCAACCCAACCAACCCCCACCAGCGACCCTCCTTAGGTCATCCGTCCATCTGGCGGGGGGTCGTCCCACTCTGCGTCGTCCCGTACGTGGTCTCCACTCCAGAACCCGTTTGCCCCATCGGTCGTCGGTTAAGCGGCAGATGTGTCCGGCCCATTGCCACTTCAGCTTGCTAATTTTAAATGCTATGTCAGTAACTTTGGTTCTCTAACGAACTAGTTTAGCCTAGGCAAAACTAGTTTGTCCTGAAATCGGATTTGGCCGGTAACATATACAAATACTCCATCACCACAGGCAAAGCCGGGCAAAGAACTAGTTGTCCAATATATTATCTTTTGTCTGCTAGTAGTAGTATATTTTGTTATTGCAGTAATTCTCCTTACTTTTCCACTACTAATTATGATAACATTCTGATAAAAAATAATTTGCAATATGGATTGCTAAAATTCAGATTTAAGTACTGGATCCAGCGGTTTTGCTAAGACATCCTATGGATAATTGATGATAATAATAATGTTGCTTATATCTAAGTCGTATTTCAACGTCAAAGTCAAAATATATTTATTCACGTAAAAACAGGCAAATTCTACTCCTGCTATTAGAAGACTAAGCAGCAAAGTGGTTTAAAGAGTAAGCTGTTAGCAGAAGACCAGAAGCTTACCAGATTCCAGTGACCTGTTAATGTTTAATCTGACTGAGAAAGGAATCTGCAAGGAAAACTCAGCTATATGACATTTACAAAATAAAACATATACAGAACTACACCACAACGATCAATTTATTTATTTATTTATTTAAATCTTTATTGCACAAAGTACAAAGGCGGACTTAATGCCGCTAGGCATTCTATGACAGTCAAACCTTTGGGACAACAAGAGCAATTAAACAATGAAAGGTAGGTGCAATTACAGGCTTAATTAGACAATATAATGACATATATAAATTAATACATACTTACATACACATAGACATACAAATAAATAATATTTACATATCTACATACTAATACTACATGCAAATACATACATATAAACTACACATATAAACAATAATAATATACATACATATTAAATTAAATGTAATACTATCTATAACCATATCAAATACAAGTATAATTATCAGCAACGCCAGAACTAAACTAAGTTTATTATGACTTTATGTAGTGTGTATATACAAGTTTTTTAAAGATAGCCCTGCTCTGGGCCTGCCGGATGTTTATAGGCAACTGATTCCAGAGGTTTACGGCTACAACTGCAAAGGACTTTGAGACAAAAGAAGAATGGTGAGTGGGAATGGACAGAGTAGAATTAGAGGAAGAACGGAGAGTTTTGTCATGGGTAGCGCCAAGATAAGCGATCAATTAATAACCTTTTAAATTTAGCTATGAGTACCTATGAGATTACAACACCTGGTACAGCGGTACCGTACTACTATTATTATTTTATTAATAATAATAATAAAACGGAGGGGAAGCTGCAATACACACTTTAAAAGAGAAAAAATATCAACTGTAACTTGTATTAATATCTTATATATAATATAATAATAATAAAAATTATTGCACATTAAAATATGCAAAGTAAAATAAAGTAAGTAGGCGAGCTTAATACCTTGTAGGTATTCTCTGACAGCTAACCTTTGGGAGAACGACATAAGAAATTGTGGGGTGCAGAGTTAGAAGGAGAGAATATTAAACTCATGGAGGATAGGATTGCCTTTAGTGTGGGATGCCACCTGTGTGGACACCCTGGCGCCTTCCCACTTGTCCTTGACCTCTAAGGACCCAGGCGCTACTGCATTACAAGCAGAGAAAATACGGCGAAAATACACTCAGCTTATTGGGATGTGTTTTTGTGCCGTTTGGAGTTGAAACTCTTGGGCCGTGGGGACCAAGTGCACATGAAATTTTCAAGGCGTTGTCAAAACAGCTCGTCAACACCTAGGGAGACAAAAGGGCTGGGCAATATTTGGACCAAAGGATCAGCATTGCCATTCAACGTGGCAATGCTGCCAGTATCTTTGGCACTTCGCCCATTGGCAGCGATTTAGAGCAATTTTTTTATTAATATTTTTTTATTTTATATTTTAGTTGTATTTTTATTTATTAAGTAGGTTTATTTTTATTAATTAAACTCAATGCAAAAGTTGCTGTACCTTCCACTGGGTATTTAAAGAAATCCATATTAAAAAGTAATAAAAAAAAAAAATTACATGTCAGTTACATACAAAGTTTACAAAATACATATTTATATACATTTTGAAATATTTACATAAATAATACTCTAAATATATAATATATTATGATCTCACAGAAAACATGATCAGGAACGGGTTCAAAACTCAGCTTTACGCAGTGGAAGTTGGTGCGAAAGGGGTTCCAGCAAAATCTTTGCATCACTTACTGAAAGAATTGGGCCTAAGCCCTGCCGTCAATACATTTATGGAACGAGCTTCCAAGACGGCATTAATAGAATCATACAGTATTTGGTTTGGAAGGGAGAGGAGTAGAATGGTGGATGGTGAGCGTATTATTCGCGCAATAAAATAAAAAAGGGAGGCCTCCTTTTCTTAAACCAGCCTATTGTCGGTCGCAAGCCCGAGACACCATTCTTCTCATCTCTTACCCACACACGATGGACCCGGCACACATGGAATGCTTAGAAATTTGTCTTCTTCTTCAAGGTATAGTTTATTTAATTTTAATGTTTCCAATTTATTTTAGGTATTTTTTAAGGAATGTTTTGTTTCTTCATAATCTTTTATTATTATTATTAACAAACCGCAGTCAGATAAATTTGTTTGACAGTAGTGAGCGCCATTTCCGCCGGTCAACGAACGCTTTCTATTATGTTTATGTTATGAAACATTATAAGTACCTAACATTCGATAGCTGGTATATTTTTAATAGATAACTTCGTATTCCGAACATATTTACTTGGCGATTGGTTGTGTTATTGCAGCGCAATTTATCGATATCTAATTAATTAATAGTGAATACTGATTAAAATAATGATATTTATTCTCACTTGTTTACTAGCGCCAATAATCTGTTTTGTTGTATGGCGTATAAGATTTGAGAAATATGATCTGGACAAAATTCCCGGGCCATCGGGATTACCTATACTTGGGAATATATTTGATGTTCTTACTGATAGGGGTGAGTTTATTAATTTTTATGTTATCGCAAAGCTATGACAATTAGTGTTGCACAAAGTGTAATATACCTAAATAATAAGGCTATAAGTAAAAAAATATTCCTTGAATTTTACATTTTAAGCATACAAACATTTTTGATTGAATGCAAACCACAAGGATAGGCAATTTTAAGACGGTCCCTGACTCCTAACCAAGATAACTTGTATCCTGTATATGGAACTGACTGACATCCTAGGACACAAGTTATCTTGGTTAGGAGTCAGGGACCGTCTTAAAATTGCCTATCCTTGTGGTTTGCATTCAATCAACAATGTTTGTATGCTCAAAATCCCTGGCCAGGGTGATTGCTTACCAAATTTTGTTTTGCACAGAGGGTGCACTTTTGTTCACAGTGAGAAATATACAAGTGGCAGGTATAATTTTAATTGCTTCAACTTTATTGCTTATTTTTGTTCCTTTGTTGCCTGTCTCTGTTCTTTTTCTTTGAATAAATAAATAAAAGACCAAGATTGGCCAAGTCGCAGGATGACGGGACAAACGTCTCTGCAAGATTCAATTGGTTTACAACGAAAACGTACCTACAGTATACCGGTAAATGAAGAGATAGCCCTATTTTGTTACTTAAGCGCAAACGTTATATAATGGAATCCGTTAACTAAATATTTAACGCTATTAAAGTTGACATTTACTATCTTAATTCAATTTTGATGTTAATAATTATACTTTTTGCTTAATTATTAATCTGCTGTGCTTGTTTGTGTTTTCGTTTATTGTATTTTGTATAAATTCTCGACACTCAAGGTCTTGTTAATGGTAATTATGTTTGTAATATGATGTAAATAACTGTTTGCTGTCAAAATAAAATAAAATAAATAAAGAAATAAAATTTGCATGGACGTTGTCCTTGTCCAAGTTCTTCATGATTTGGCTGTGCGGTATTTTATTCATTACCGAGATCTTACCAGATGTCTGCCAGCAGCCCTATTCTGCTACTTAGTCGCAAACGTTATATAATGGAATCCGTTAACTATATATAATAGTACATACATACATACATATCTTCACGCCAGATCCCTTGCGGGGTAGGCAGAGACAATTGAGCGCCATTTGACACGATCACGACATACTTCTTTCGCTTCGTCGACATTCATTAACCTCTTCATACATGCCCTTTGGTTACGAAGACTTTTTAATGCACCTTCAGTCAGTGTTTTATTTATTTGATCGTGATATGTGAGTCTCGGTCTGCCAGGGCCTCTTTTACCCACAACTTTCGCATTATATATCTGGTTCGTCAATCTTTCATCGCTCATCCTTTCAACATGCCCGAACCATCGTAGCATGCCTTTCCTTAATGTATAAAATACCGCATACAGATACCGCACAGCGAAATCATGAAGAATTTGGACAACACCGGCCCAATCAAACTACTAATTTATTATATTTACAGTGACAATATTTTATCGGGCGAGGAAATGGGCGAAAGAATTTGGCGGATTGCACAAAATACAGTTTATGGCAACCTTATATTCTGTAGAGATTACAAATCCGGACGATGCGGAGGTACGTACTAGTCCCATGTAGGTACTAAATAAGTATGTATATGCTTACGGTAATAGAAATATATGCCTTCATCTGGTATTTCATATTTATTTGTTTATTTAAAACTTTTTGCACTATGTACAAAGGCTATATGCCGCTAGATATTCTTACTCGGTCAACCTTAGGGACATTACGAACATTGTTGTGAAAGGTTCTCGCAAATTATAGAACATAATATAAGGAATAAATTAAAATGATAATAACAATGTTCATAATTAGATGATATGTACGTTAGTAAAGTAAAGTATTGTGAAGACAGTATCCCTTACCGGATAGTAAGAAATAGGTGGTAGGTGGACTGATGGTGATGTAATGGGTAAAAAAAAAGTAAAGTATCATCACGACCGTTTTCCTTTTCGGGGTCGTCAGAAACCACGCTTATAAATAAGCGGATTCACATTTAGCCAACTTTACTATAAGCCAGTCGTGACAAGTGGCAAGCTCATCGATGTCTCCAGCGTACCAAACTCGAGAAATATCACAAATAAATTAAATATAAATTAAATGTGTATTAATAAATATGTTTTTTGTGTCCCGACCAGGAATCGAACTTGGTACCTCCGAGTCTGAATCCACGGACTTAACCGCTAGACCACGGAGACAGTTTTTACTTATTTGTTAATAATGCCTAAATTGCATTATTTAATTGCTTTTGTTGACTGTCACAGAATGAACCTAGCGGCATTAAAAGCGCTTTTGTAACTCTTTCTGCAATAAATATTTAAATGTTTGTTTTTACAGACTATAGTCTCTACACCGGTGCATAACGATAAGAGTATGCTCTACAAATTCCTTAAGCCTTGGTTACGGGAAGGTCTACTGCTTGGCGAAGGTATGTGTTTATTCGATGGGAAATATTAATTAAAGATAAGCGCACAATCATAATAGTTTTTATCTACTCTCATATCGTAAAATGCGAATTACAAACTTCAAAACGAATTTATATTGATACTGCTGAAATTTAAAAATAGAATCACATTATAACACTTTTTCTCTAACAAAATAATGTTACATTTCATTTCAAAAATAGAATCATACATATTATATAACACTTTTTTTTTAAGGCAAAGGTTCCATTACAAAAAAGTTATGAATCCAATTTTTATTTGTCTATGGCAGCGCCCGCCATAGCCGGTCATAAGCTAGGTTTTGGCGCCATTTCATTGTTGAGGACTTATGTATTCTGTACCATGGTCATTTAAAAAAAATATAACTAAAAATTGGCGCCATTCAATACGTCTATTTCTTACTCTTTTAACTTTTATCTTTTATTTAGTAGGTGTAATCCCAATGTATGAGAGTAGATAAATTAGTGTATGAAACTTCACATAACTAGGTATTAAAATACCCCTTATTTTAGTTCGAAGAATATATACTCTCCATCGAACGTCACTATTATCGTAGAATAGTACGTAAAGCGATCGGAATAAAGAAACGCAAAAACCAATCGAGTCAAGAGTTATAACCAAGAATATTGTGGATGTCGCGATTTCGAAAAACATTTAAATTGATAATTGGAGGTTTACATCTACCGCCTATTATGTACGAAAGCTACATTGACCACGGACAATGCAACGTCAGGAGAAATATGTCTCTAACGGGAAATATGAAATATCGTAATTTAAAAAACTTAGATTAGATATTACGTTTTTATACAATACAATGATAAATGATAAATGAACCCAATACTTATATTATATTTTTTATATTTTAGTTTTTATATTTTGTAAATCTGATATAGCAGAGTTTTCCTTGCAGATTCCTTTCTCAGTCAGATTAAACATTAACAGGTCACTGGAATTTGCTAAGCTGCTGGTCTTTTGCTAACAGCTTACTTATTGGACCACTTTGCTGCTTAGTCTTCCACTAGCAGGAGTAAAATCATTCAAAATAATTAAATTAATGACGTTTCATAAATGGCTGTAATAGGTTTACGTGAATAAAGATATTTTGACTTTGACTTTGACGTTTAAAAATAGCACCAACCCCATTGCTTAGCAGGCTATCAAAAGATAAGACTATAACTTGATGTCTAAAAACTAACGCATATGCGTTTGTTTAAGACTCGGGCTTAGTGTGTGCGAACCTCACTATTGTCCATGCGGCAAAGACGTCTCGACTGCCTGGGGCGCCATGGTCTATCTTGTTTTAAAAGTGCCGGCCGCTTCTACCGCCACAGCTCTATCAATAATTTGATCCGCAGATCTTTTGCCTCCATCTCTATTCCAGCCACTTTAGAACCCACGGGCTTATTTAGAGATGACGGCAAGAGACCTGACGGTATGACCTTAGTTCCTTGGAGTTTGGGAAAATCACTAGTGTGGGACGTCACATGTGTAGACACGCTAGCAACTTCCCATCTTCAAGGAACTACTGTCAGAGCTGGTGCGGCGGCAGAACAAGCTCAAAACGCCAAGCGCCGCAAATATATAAACATTTGCAATGATTATATATTTGTGGCCTTTGCCGTCGAAACCATGGGACCGTGGGGCCTCGAGGCAAAAACATTATTTAAAGAAATATCTAAAAACTAGTCGACGTCTCTGGTGACCCACGGGCTGGCAGCTTCCTCGCTGAAAAGATTAGTATTGAAATTCAACGAGGAAATGCTGCCAGTGTTTTGGGCACCATGCCGCTGGACAATGGCCTGGAGGAAATTTTTATATTATAAGGTATGTATAATTTTTTTTTTAATTATATTTAATTTGTTATTTAGATTTAGTTTATTTTTTTAGGTTAATTATTATATTGTAATTCTTTTATATTGTTTGTATATTACTTCGAATAAAAATTAGCAAAACTAACTTAATTTGATTGGACCGGGGGAAAATAAAAGGAAAATAAGGTTTTACACACTTTTATATCAATTTAAATATCTAGCGAGTTTCTAATCGGTGACTAAAAACATAATAGCGATGATGTGACAATTATCGTATCAGATTTTTTTCAAAATTTCGAATTGAACTAGTTGGTGTTCGTGTAGGGATACTGCAAAGTTTGCGTTCGATGGATGAGTAAATGCATAAACTTTAAAACCCAAAATATATTTTAGGACTCAAATGGCATCAAAGACGTAAGATTTTGACTCCTGCATTTCACTTCAATATTCTTCGACATTTTACAACAATTCTTGAAGAAAACAGTCAACATCTTGTTCAACTTTTGGAATCTGAAGTTGGTAATAGCAAAACGGATATAATACCAATAATATCTGGTTACACACTCAACTCGATCTGTGGTAAGTATCATTCAATTAGTGAATATTTCATTTTTCATAAAAGTACAATTAACAAATTAATTAAAACACTGACTCCTAAACTAAGATAGACTTGTTATTTTAAATCTATATTAGTTTGAATCTTAGTTACTTCCATTAATAACACAAGAAAAGATACAACATGGTAGTGGAAACGGTTTACAATAAAAGTATTCTAATGGCAACAATAGGTTCAATTAAATAAAAAACAACTTAAATAAATAATAAAAATAACATTGACACTATATATATAAAAAAAAATATCCTTCAGAAATAGTCCCTGCAACATTACAATAGCAACATTGTCCCTGTGTATAGACAGGCTAATAATTTCCATAAACTCCTTTGGACAACCCTTGGTTAAGGATATAAAATATTGGTTGTAATAAAAATAAATACGATACTTAAAAATAGAATAATACCTGTAAAGGTAACCGTAGGATAAAACTTTGATAATAACACTAAAATAATAATATAGTGTGAACACATTTTAGAAACTGCAATGGGTACGAAAATTGAGGAAGACACAGCTATGGGTCTAAGATATAAAAACGCTATAAAAGAGCTCGGATCTCTTATAGTACTCAGAGTAACTACTGCCTGGCTCTATTCTGATGTAATATTTAATTTATCTCCATACGGAAGGAAACAGAGTAAAATTCTTAAACAAGTAAGAGAATTTCCTGATAAAGTTATAAGTGAAAGAAGAGAGTTTAGGGAAAAATACGGAGATAATATATATTTAGAGGAAGATGGGGTCGATGATGATATGAAGATACATTTTAGAAAGAATAAAAAGAGAATGGCTTTATTAGACGTTTTACTAAATGCTGAAAAGGAGAATAACATTGATAAAATTGGAATTCAAGAAGAAGTCGACACATTTATGTTTGAGGTAATTTTTTTAGACTATTTAAAATATTTTTATTTAACTATTGTAAGAATTAATAGCTTAATTAATATTTCTTGATTTCTACAGGGACATGATACAACTGCCGTTGCTCTTAATTTTGCTTTGATGCTATTAGCGAACAATAAAGAAATCCAGGTACGTTATCTTTAACTATTTAGAGTTTTTACCTATTCTAAATAATAATAAACTATTCTTCAAGTATTGTTTTTAAATACTAGTGTATACAGTTGACAATTCATTAGCCCCTAGAACACCACCATTAGTCCTAGATCTCCACTTGAACATATTTCTATAGAATAGACCACGGGCTGGCAATATATTTTTGTTCAATATTTCGCAAATTGATATTAGTGGATTTAGGACCTTTAGACGCTCTTTATATAATGTTTTAAATCACTGTTTATATTTTTATTTTTTAGGATAAAGTAGTAAGAGAAGTAAAGGATATTTTTGGAGATTCAGATCGGGTGGCCACAATGGAAGAATTAAATCAACTAAAATATCTAGAATGTTGCATTAAAGAATCTCTACGCCTTTACCCATCCGTACATTTGGTCGGTAGGAGGATCGCAGAAAAAGTTACATTAAGTAAGTACATCACATTTATCTAATTTTACTATAAGCCTATCATCGAAGGTCGTCGATTTCTCTTCTAGCAAACCAGACTTGAGAAATATCACAAATAATAAAATTATTTCACGTTTTTTTCTGTGTTCTTGGCTAAAAAAGACACTTTAATTTACGGTCTTAACTGTTAGACCACAAAGACAGTCTATTGCAACATTCATTAATGTACGGGACGGCCGCCTATCAATCACGAACAATTAGTGATAAAAGTTACTAGTGATAAAGATAAGACAATAACAAAAGAGGTGGTCGTAGCCCGGACATAGCTATGTGATAGCTTAGGAATTTGCGTTGGTCGTAACCAGGAAATAATAATAATTGTGTATTAATCGTGTATTTTCTTAGTGTATTTTTACGTGTGTTTATTTGACGATTACTGTGTATTTTTACTTGTGTTTATTTGATGACTACTGTGTGTTTTTTATTTGTGTGTGATAATAAAGAATAACCTTTTGACCCTAGCCTGGCCGAGAGACGGTGTGATGACGTCATCTCGGTCAAGCCTAGCTTATTATCGCCGTACCTAAAGGGTGCGCTATGTTTGCGACAATGTGTTGTAGTCCTTATCGCCGTACCCAAGGGAAGCGCTTTGTTCGCGGTAATATGTTTGGTCTTTACCGCCGCACCCAAGGGATGCGTTTTGTTCGCGATAACGTTTGGTCTATGTCGCCGTACCTGGAAGGTACGCTTTGTTCGCGATAACAATATTAATCTTATTTGTGATAATAAAACGAGATGTTTTATTGTAGGGTATCCAGGTTGGCCACGAGAGAGTCTCGAGTGTATTCTTGGCCAGCCTGGAATATTGTAAATTCAGGTCGCTAGGTAGCTCTGCGAGTGCCTAGGCTGCCTAGAATGGGTATTGGTATCCTGGATGGAACCTGGACTGGTCCCGAGAGGATCTCGGACTTGTTGTGGCCAGTCTAGGAAAGTCGATCGCGGCTGCTGCCTAGGTATCCTAGTGAGGACCTAGGTAGCCTGGAAGCCGTCCAGGTGCCTCAGTGTGTACCTGGGCTGATCTGGAGAGGGTCTAGGACGTATTCCAGGTCAGCCCAGCTTAAAATGATTGTGTAAGTCCCCCTGCTCAGATGCAGACATTGTGTTAGGGACTTTTATGATAAATAAAGTATTTCGAGGGTTGTCTTATTGCTCACTTGATCTCAGCAGGAAATTTTGGTGCTCGCTCCATCGACTTTACATCTCGGTCGGAGCGGGCATTCTGTCCCCTATTGGTTATAATGTAAACAATCTAATAGGACTATTCTAATAGGGGGCGGGGCTTACCGTGTTGGCAAAGGAAGCCGACAAACACGTGTAAGCTCAAAATCGAGGTCAAGTGAGTATTATAAAAGACAGACGGGCTTGCGGTTCCGACATTCCGATTTCGCCGAGCCAACAAGAAGAACTGCAAGCCCGAGGACACCTGAGAAGACCTTCCTGAAGCATGGAGTTTTATTCCGCCTGAAGCCGTCCGGGATCTCAACAACGAACCCCCCTGTCTACCCCGCATGATGTCGTTACACCGGTCGTGAGGATACGTCACCTATTAACATCGAGGGAAGCCAATATACAGTCCACTACTAAACCTCGCGATCCGGCACATCGTTTGGTCCTTCGGAGCCGGATCCGGTACATCGTTTGGACCTTCGGAACCGGATCAAGACTAGAGGACGGCTTCAGGGGAATCGTCGGAACACTCCATCTTCAGGAAGGAAGATAGAAGATCAGGAAGAGGATGCCAGTTACGCGGTCGCTCACGGGGAAGACAGTGCCGGCCGAAGAACCCTCCGCCCAGTCAACTGCGGAGGCTGCCTTCGGATCCGGGCCCCGGACATCGGAATCAACGCCATCGACATCGGGTGAATCCCGAGTGACGGACCCCGCCTGGTCCCATGGGTCGACCGAGGCGTCTATATCGGGTACGCTGAGGACGTCGACCATGGGGACCATCGTGGGGGTCCCTTCAAAGCGAGCTTCCCGCGCGTCTTCGCGCGCCTCCGTCGTGTCTGTGAAGACTACGCGCGCCCAAGACCGGGAAGCCAAATTAAGAAGAGAACTTCAGATAATGAAGAAAGAAGCGGAACTCGAAGATTTCTTAAGCAAGCAACGTAGGAGGATCGACAGCGGAAGCTCCAGCGACGAGGCATCTGTGAACGTGGAAGAATGGGTAGACCGGAGTCTACAGCATTCAGCGAGAACCACGCAGCCACGTCCCGAGGAGCCACTGCCGATCCACGAGTCCGTCGGTCTCTGTCCTGCCCGCTCCGCGCGGATCGCCGAAGCGGGCCCTGCTCCTGGACCGAGAGCCGCCACGTCCCTGGAGAGGGGCCCTCATCTGGAGAGGTTTTCCAGCGCGATGCCCAGGGAGCATCGCATCGCTTCTCAGCCAGGAGAAGCCTCCACGTCCCTGGAGAGGGACCCTCATCTGGAGAGGTTTTCCAGCGCGGTGCCCAGGGAGCACCGCATCGCTTCTCAGCCAGGAGAAGCCTCCACGTCCCTGGAGAGGGACCCTCATCTGGAGAGGTTTTCCAGCGCGGTGCCCAGGGAGCACCGCATCGCTTCTCAGCCAGGAGAAGCCTCCACGTCCCTGGAGAGGGACCCTCATCTGGAGAGGTTTTCCAGCGCGGCGCCCAGGGAGCACCGCATCGCTTCTCAGCCAGGAGAAGCTTCCACGTCCCTGGAGAGGGGCCCTCATCTGGAGAGGCATTCCAGCGCATTCCCAGGTGAGCAATGCAACCGAACTCTGCCGACGGCCCCTCCCCAGGGAAGGGTCTCCTTCGGACAGCAGGGTTCCCAGGCCATCCAATGGCTCCCAGAAGACAACCAGCCGGAGCGGAAGGGGCAATTTGAGCAAGGTAGGCAGCGGCCATGGCACCAGATGCCGTTCTCCAGGATTCCAGAACTCCCGCAGTTCAGCGGCAACCCTCTGGAATGGATGGTGTTCGTGACATCATACCGGGACACCGCACCATACTTCTCGAACATGGAGAACGTGTCACGGCTTAGAAGCAGCCTCACAGGACGAGCACGGGAAGACTCAGAAGCGCTCCTGTACTCCAACTGCTCAGCGGACAAGATCATCGAGGGACTCGAGACCAGCTTTGCCCGACCGAAGTTAGTCGGCCGTGTGTACGAGACGAAGCTACTCGACCTCCCGAACATCTCTGACAAACCGCGGGACATCGTCCAGTTTTCAAGCCGCCTCAACAACATCATCGCGGCGGCGACGGCGCTCAAATGCTTAAGGTACCTACACCACCCGAGGCTGACAGATCAGGTACTTTCGAAACTATCCACAACGCAGTTTCACCGATGGACACAGTTCTACCTGATCTCCAGAGCTCCCGAGAATGTGAGCCTGGTTGCAGCATTTATGAAGCGAGAAGCCGCAGTATACGCCGAGACGATGCCCATCGATGAGGCGCTCGTAGGTCTACAAATGGGAGGTAAGAATATTGGCTGGCCCAACAACAGAAGAGTCGATGCAAGACACGAAGAGAAGAGATTTCAGAAACCTTCGCTCAAGAGGGCTCAAAGAGCGAACACCGCGGTCGCGATAGTGGAGGAGCCGCAGGATGCTACACCGCCCCCAAAGAAGAGGAACTGCTGCCTGTGCAGACAGGGGCACGAGCTGGCGTCGTGCCAACAGTTCAGGAAAATGGGGACTGAGGAGCGGTGGGCTACGGCAACAGCGAAACGGGTATGTTTTCGCTGCCTCAACCCCTACCATCGATACCATCGATGTGAACGGCAGTCGTGCGGAATCAACGACTGCCGCGAGAGTCATCATAAGCTGCTACACCGAGAAGAGGCCGCCCCGAGAACAGACACGGTGGCCTCAGTCTGGAACCTATGCCGATCCCAGGTATTTTTGAAGATAGTGCCACTCACTGTCTCGGGACCGGCGGGAGAGGTGCGGACTGCAGCATTGTTGGACGATGGCTCTACTGTGACACTCATCGATGAAGAGCTCGCCCGGGAGATTGGAGCTAGAGGGCCCGAGGAGCCCCTAGCCATTGAGGGCATAGCCTCACAGAGTAGGCTATCCAAGACATCCCGGCGAGTTAGAGTGCGACTCGATGGAAGGACGGGGTCGACCACGGCTACAGCGAGGACAATGAGCAACCTGGACCTGTCCCCGCAGGTGGTAGCGGGCAGGGACATCGAAGAGTGCGGACACCTTAGTGACATCAGGGATCAACTAGTGTACGAGAAGACCAAGCCGAGACTGCTGATCGGCCAAGATAATTGGCAACTTCTCCTAGCGTCACAGGTACGTCGTGGGAAGCGTTCCCAACCGGTCGCTTCTCTCACCGAGTTGGGTTGGGTGCTGCACGGCGCCCACACGCGCACTCTGGGACAAAGGGTCCACTACAACCACCACGTGAGGGCCGATGGTGAGATGCATCAAGAGATGGCCAGGTACTTTGAGTTGGAGTCGCTCACCGTAGCGCCGAGACAGCCAACGAGAGGTCCAGAACAGAGGGCCATGAAGATCCTTGAAGAGGGCGCAATCCGAAGAGAAGACGGACACTTCGAAGTTCCCTTAACCTGGAACAAAGAAAACGTCACACTCCCCAATAATTACGAGTGTGCTCGACGAAGGTTAAGAAACATTGAAAATAAAATAGACAAGAACGCGCCACTCAAGGAAAAGTATAACAAGGAAATGGCATCTCTCATCGAGAAACACTACGCGGAGCCGGCGCCTGTTGCGTCGACACCGGGAAGAACCTGGTATCTGCCACACTTCGCGGTAGTGAACGCCCTGAAACCAGACAAGCTCCGTATCGTACATGATGCTGCAGCGAGGTGGGGAGGTACGTCGCTCAACGAGAACCTGCTCACCGGCCCCGACCTGCTGCAGTCACTTCCTGGAATTTTGATGAAGTTCAGAGAACACCGGATCGCTGTTTCGGCTGACATCCAGGAAATGTTCATGCAAGTGAAGATACGGCCAGAAGACCGCGACGCAATACGTTACCTCTGGAGAGGCGACCGAAGAGACGACTCCGCGCCCGAAGAATACAGAATGACGTCACTAATCTTCGGAGCTACAAATTCGCCAACGACCGCGATTTATATTACGAATCGCAATGCCGCCGAGTTCGTCGATACGCATCCAGAGGCAGTCGCCGCGATAAAAGAAAATCACTATATGGACGACTACATAAAGAGCTTCAAAACGAGCGAGGAAGCCATCCGTGTATCTAGGGATGTGAAGAAGATACACCTGCGAGGAGGCTTCACTCTGAGGCGATGGGCCTCCAACGACCCGGGCGTACTGAAGAGGATGGAGCCCGGAGCCGCCCAGCATCGAGCCGTCGACATCACCGACGGTTCGAGTAGTGAGAAGGTGCTGGGGTTGATATGGAGACCCACCGATGACAGCCTGGCGTTCAACTTGGACATGGCCAGGGTCCCGACGTCTGTAATGCAGAGCGAGGCCCCTACGAAGCGCCAGGCCCTCCGTATAGTGATGTCCCTGTTTGACCCGCTCGGATTCGTTTCGCCGATCACGATCCGAGCCAAACAGCTGTTGCAAGAAGTCTGGAAGCGCGGCACTGGATGGGACGCCGCCTTGGATCCCGACCTCTCTGCACAATGGGCCGAGTGGATGACCCATCTCAAAGCACTCAAGAATTTATCAATCCCACGAAGGTATATTGGCTACAGCGACGCGAGAAACCTTCAGCTCCACATCTTCGTGGACGCCAGCGAAGCAGCCTACGCCGCAGCGCTCTACTGGCGGGCCGAGTCGCCCGATGGCCATGTCGATACGACACTCGTATTGGCCAAGGCTCGGGTCGCCCCCCTCAAGCTGACCTCCATCCCGAGGCTCGAGCTACAAGCAGCGGTGCTGGGCACCAAGATGGCGACCACCACGTTAGAAGAACATGCAGTGGCAGCCGAGAAGATTTTCTGGTCAGACAGCCGCACGGTATTGTCATGGATCCGACAAGGCGCTCGAAATTATCGACCCTTCGTCGCACACCGACTTGCAGCTGTCGAAGAGGGTAGCAGGATTGAAGAGTGGAGATGGATTTCGACGAAACTGAACGTCGCCGACGACGCGACGAGAGATGTCCCGCGCGGTTTCGCCGGACATCACAGATGGTTTCATGGACCGGAGTTTCTCAAACAAGAGAGATCGACGTGGCCTTCGGAGAACATAATGGAAATCGTTGACACCGGTGAGGAAAGAGTGAACACCGTATCGAAAAAAGAAACGTCGACATGCCTACCGGATAGTGCGCGATTTTCCAGTTGGTTGCGACTTCTCCGAGCCACCGCGAGAGTGTTACAATTCGTCGGACTGTGTAGACGCCAAAAAGTGATAACACACTATAAGCGAAACCGCCGTAATGATACGGATAAAAATTGGCCGTCTAAAACGAACAACTCTGCGCGTATAGTGAAAAAAGAAACTCCGCAAGATAAGTATAAATTAATTGACATTGAATACTTAGAGAGAGCTGAGTTCCTGCTGCTGAGGGATAGCCAGGAGAAGACCTTCACCATGGAGCTGAAGGACTTGGCAGCAGGACGGGACATTCTGAAGACCAGCAGGCTGCATCCACTGGCGGTGGTGATCGTCGACGGGCTCATCAGACTTCGGCCGAGGATAGGGGCTGTAACCGAGGTGCCCCCCGAAATGAAGAGTCCACCAGTTCTCGACGGTCGGGATCACGTCGCTCGTCTCATCATCGAGCGCGTCCATCGGGATCTACACCACGCCAGCACCGAAGCGGTCATCAATGAGTGCAGACAACGCTACTGGATTCTGCATCTCCGGCCGACTGCTCGGTCTATCATTAGCAGGTGTCTACTCTGCAGGATCAGGAGGACGAAGCCGCCGACGCCGCCCACGGGAGATCATCCCGAATGTCGCCTGGGCCACCACCGTCGACCCTTCACCTTCTGCGGAGTGGACTACTTTGGTCCAATCAGCGTGACTTTTGGGAGAGGGACCCAGAAGAAGTACGTCGCCCTCTTTACCTGCCTTACCACTAGGGCAGTCCATCTGGAGCTCGCGGGTTCGCTGAGCACGGACTCCGCCGTGATGGCCTTGCGGCGCATGGTTGCGCGCCGAGGCTGCCCGACCGAGATGTGGTCGGACAACGGGACAAATCTCCGGGGCGCCGAGAAGGAGCTGAGGGACGCTGCGGAGAAGGCCACACAGCGAGAGGCGAATTTCCGCGCCATAAGATGGCGCTTCATCCCCCCAGGTGCCCCATTCATGGGCGGCGCCTGGGAACGTTTGGTGAGGTCGGTGAAGACGGCCCTTGCCACTACACTACACGAGCGGCATCCATCGGAGGAGGTGCTGACTACTCTGCTGGCCGAGGCGGAGTACACCGTTAACAGCCGCCCCCTCACGCACGTATCTGTGAACTCAGAAGACGAGGAGTCGCTGACTCCGAACCACTTCCTACTGAGTGGACCGGCCCGCGTACCTCTGCCAGGGAGGTTTGACGACGGCGAGCTCATCGGCCGTGCCAGCTGGCGCACCGCCCAGCGACTTGCCGACCACTTCTGGAAGAGATGGGTCCGGGAGTACCTGCCCGAGCTGCAACACCGGCGGGAGCCCCACGGAAAAGGGGTTCCAATCCAGCTGCGAGACGTCGTCCTGATAGCGGACGGCAACCTTCCCCGCAACTCGTGGCCACGTGGGATCGTGGAGAGGTGTTTCCCGGGAGCTGACGGCATCGTGCGAGCCGTCGACGTGAAAACGGCGGGAGGACTCCTGCGGCGACCGACGAAGAAACTCGTCATCATTGCAAGCGCGGAGCCGGCCGACCCTTCCAGCAGTTAACACATCGGCCCTCCAGGACGGACGGCGATGTGCGGCGGGAGGATGTACGGGACGGCCGCCTATCAATCACGAACAATTAGTGATAAAAGTTACTAGTGATAAAGATAAGACAATAACAAAAGAGGTGGTCGTAGCCCGGACATAGCTATGTGATAGCTTAGGAATTTGCGTTGGTCGTAACCAGGAAATAATAATAATTGTGTATTAATCGTGTATTTTCTTAGTGTATTTTTACGTGTGTTTATTTGACGATTACTGTGTATTTTTACTTGTGTTTATTTGATGACTACTGTGTGTTTTTTATTTGTGTGTGATAATAAAGAATAACCTTTTGACCCTAGCCTGGCCGAGAGACGGTGTGATGACGTCATCTCGGTCAAGCCTAGCTTATTATCGCCGTACCTAAAGGGTGCGCTATGTTTGCGACAATGTGTTGTAGTCCTTATCGCCGTACCCAAGGGAAGCGCTTTGTTCGCGGTAATATGTTTGGTCTTTACCGCCGCACCCAAGGGATGCGTTTTGTTCGCGATAACGTTTGGTCTATGTCGCCGTACCTGGAAGGTACGCTTTGTTCGCGATAACAATATTAATCTTATTTGTGATAATAAAACGAGATGTTTTATTGTAGGGTATCCAGGTTGGCCACGAGAGAGTCTCGAGTGTATTCTTGGCCAGCCTGGAATATTGTAAATTCAGGTCGCTAGGTAGCTCTGCGAGTGCCTAGGCTGCCTAGAATGGGTATTGGTATCCTGGATGGAACCTGGACTGGTCCCGAGAGGATCTCGGACTTGTTGTGGCCAGTCTAGGAAAGTCGATCGCGGCTGCTGCCTAGGTATCCTAGTGAGGACCTAGGTAGCCTGGAAGCCGTCCAGGTGCCTCAGTGTGTACCTGGGCTGATCTGGAGAGGGTCTAGGACGTATTCCAGGTCAGCCCAGCTTAAAATGATTGTGTAAGTCCCCCTGCTCAGATGCAGACATTGTGTTAGGGACTTTTATGATAAATAAAGTATTTCGAGGGTTGTCTTATTGCTCACTTGATCTCAGCAGGAAATTTTGGTGCTCGCTCCATCGACTTTACATCTCGGTCGGAGCGGGCATTCTGTCCCCTATTGGTTATAATGTAAACAATCTAATAGGACTATTCTAATAGGGGGCGGGGCTTACCGTGTTGGCAAAGGAAGCCGACAAACACGTGTAAGCTCAAAATCGAGGTCAAGTGAGTATTATAAAAGACAGACGGGCTTGCGGTTCCGACATTCCGATTTCGCCGAGCCAACAAGAAGAACTGCAAGCCCGAGGACACCTGAGAAGACCTTCCTGAAGCATGGAGTTTTATTCCGCCTGAAGCCGTCCGGGATCTCAACAACGAACCCCCCTGTCTACCCCGCATGATGTCGTTACACCGGTCGTGAGGATACGTCACCTATTAACATCGAGGGAAGCCAATATACAGTCCACTACTAAACCTCGCGATCCGGCACAATTAAGATGGCATCGGCGATTGATAAGATGAATGAACAAAATCATTTTATTATAGCCCCTAGATTACAAAGTGCTAGATCTCCACTGCTGAAGATGATTCAGATGAGCGTGCTCTTAGAAAGGCAAGGAATGGTGCTATTTGTGTAACCTCTTTTTCCATTCTTTTTTTGTATGATCATTATTGGAAGACACTGTCTCCTGTTATACAGCACAGCTCATGCAGGAGACAGGGTTCACCATAACGAAACAACATTATTTTGTGTTAATAAACGATTTGTATTTGTATTTGTTGTAACTGATATAGGTTTCTTTCGAAAAAAATATCTCGCGAGCGTTCGAAGTCATTGTTATTTGTCAATTTAACGATTTTATAAGTTAGACGAAAGTTGCTCTCTGTGGCACAAGAACAATGGTTTTGTAAATCTAAAAGTAATAAATTGGTAATTTGTTTTAGGTAACTATACAGTTCCAGCTGGTACGATGTGTTGTATTCATATATACGACATCCACCGCCGAAGTGACCTGTTCCCCAACCCCCTAGTGTACGACCCTGACAGGTTTCTGCCAGACAATTGCATCGGTCGTCATCCCTTTGCGTACTTACCATTCAGCGCTGGCCCTAGAAACTGTATAGGTAATATATAATTTGTATAAATGTATAAATGATTTTATCTTTGCCACACAGACACCACTTAATGTTAATTGGACCTAATGTTTTTGTTACTCGTACCATGTTTTCTGCAAATAATTAATTTATATCATCCTCTTATTTCAACTCAATTCATCTTATTTAATTTCAATTCTTTTTAGCTCATTTTATTTCTTTTCATCTCAATTCATCTTACGAGGGGCGTTCAAAATATTCTCGGTATGTGGATAAAAACAAACAAGTACGAAAAGTTTGATATTTTTATTTTTCAATATACTCCCCCCCTATGTTCATACACTTATAAGATCGATCAATTATTTTTTTTAATCCGTCATAAAAATATTTTTTATCTTTGGTGTAAAAATGCTCCTCCACGGCCGTCTTCAACGCTTCATCGTCAGAAAATTTATTTCCACGCAGATCCTTTTTAAGATTGGGAAACAAAAAGAAGTCGCTTGGGGCTAAGTCCGGACTATAGGGTGGATGAGTAACAGTTTCAAACCCACATTCAACAATAGCTGCCTTGGCAATATGAGCAGTATGGACAGGGGCGTTGTCATGCAGAAGCAGAACACCTTTGGTTAACTTTCCTCGCCTCTTTTCTTTGATCGCATCTCTTAATTGACGTATAACGTTAGCGTAGTACTGCCCTGTGATATTTACACCTTTTTCTTTATAATCGATAAGCAAAACTCCTTCACAATACCAAAATATTGTGGCCATGACCTTGCCAGCTGACGGGATTACCTTGAACTTCTTGGGATGAGCTGAACCCTTAATGTGCCACTGCATGGACTCCTGTTTGCTCTCTGGGTCATAATGATGAACCCAGGTTTCATCTCCAGTAACTATTTTTTGCAGCACCTCATCGGGATTTTCACCACACAGGTCGATAAAATCTGAACAGCAAGCCACACGCATATCCTTTTGAAGAAGCGTCAGCATTCGCGGAACCCATCTTGCACTTACTTTTGACATATTAAGATGGTCATGTATAATGTCATGTACGGTACCAATAGAGAGATTGGTTACTTGAGCTATAGATTTTACCTTCACTCGGCCGTCTTCCAATATAAGTTTTTCCACTTTATCAATATTTTCTTGTGAGGTAGCCACTACAGGCCGGCCAGGTCTAGGGTCATCTTCAATACTCTCCCTTCCACGCTTAAATTCGCTTGACCATTTTTGAATAGTAGATAAAGAAGGAGCAGACTCACGGTAAACACAATCCATTTCCTCTTTTATGGTTTTTTGATTTTTACCCTGTTTTGTCAAGAATTTTATGACGGATCGGTGCTCTAATTTCGTTAAAATTGTTAATTCGCTCATGGTGTTCATGTTTGTTCGGCAATTGCAGAAAAACAAAAGAACATCTCGGTTCCAATTTTACTTTTTTTTAATGTCAATGGATGAATCTTAGCGGCCAGTAACAAATATATATATAAAAGAGGTTGTAACGTATCAATACCGAGAATATTTTGAACGCCCCTCGTATTTCATGTATTTTTATCTCATTTCATGTCATTTCATCTAATTTCATCTTATTTCATCTCATTTCATCTCATTTAATCTCATTTAATCTCATTTCATCTAATTTCATCCCATTTCATCTCATATCATCTCAATTCATCTCATTTCATCTTATTTTAATTCATTTTATCTCATTACATCTTATTTGATCTCATTTCAATTCGTTCCATCTTATTTATTTTCATTCTAATTTCATCTCATTTCATCACATCTAATCATATCTAATTCCGTTTCGATCCACATTTTAGAATAATTATGTCAACATTGCGTTTTTAACAAAAAATATTGTTCTATGAGTATTACAAATTTATTTTTTTAGGTCAAAAGTTCGCTATGTTAGAAATGAAATCTGCCATTGCTGGAATATTGCGCCATCTCGAGTTACGACCCATCACGAGGCCCGAAGACATTGTCATCAGCGGCGACGTCGTATTGCGAACAACCCAGCCTATTTACATTCAGTTTGTAAAAAGGCCATGAACTCCTTTAATTTAGGAATATTTTTTGCTTAATAGGTCTGCAATAATAACATAAAAAAATATTTATTGAACAAAAACCAAAACAATTGCAGGTACATAGGAAAGAAACATTTATGACTAAGGTCTGTAATAGGAGATAGAAAAAAAAAGATGGTTGAAGTTATATTACTATGTAATAAAAAATATTTTTTCATTCGAATGAATTATTACCAACAAAATATTAAATTAAATAAATTATATTACAATAAAAACTAAATTTACCATTAAAAAAATATACGAAAAAAAATATAGCTTCTCCAAATCGCTTAATTCTAAAGGTAAATGCTGCCAGTGTATTGGGCATCATACGACAGGACAGCGATTTGAAAGAGCTATTTTATTTGTAAGAATTTAAATCTTTTATTTTATTTTATTTTTATTTAATGTTTATGGACAACTTAAAGTTAGATAGATAATATATATATACAGTACATAGGGTAGTGTATGGCTATTGACAAGTTGCCACCGATAGCTAAAATTACATAAATAGGTGGTGCTCGATGAATAAATATAAATAAATAAATAAATATTTCCAGACAGGTTACACAGCGCCAACTAGTTTCCGTGGTAAGCTACGAGGCTTTATGTTACGGAAACTAGATGGTTGATAAACTACATATTATACTATTTTTTTGTTGTAAATATATACATATTATACATATAAACACCCAGACCGAAACAAATTATACAATGTACAACTTTCCCCCGGTGGGAATCGAACCCACGACCTCCCGAGTTCACGGCAACGTTTGTTACCGCTAGACCACGGAGGCAGTTATTATAATATATAATAACAGTCGAAGTGTTAAATAAAATAGCCGGTGAACCAAAAAGCAACTTTATTAATAAACATTAATTACGTAGTATCACGCCCCAAAGACAATAAATTTATAACAAGATGGGACAAGACACCAAACAGTACTGGTGCCTGATATTCAGATTAACTTTGTTTGGGCACCAGTGGCCAATTCCTAAAAAAAATACTAGTTTTTTAAGTAAATAAACGATTTTTATTATTATCAGTACAGTGTAACAATCAAAGTGAGGGACAATCGTCTCTGAATTACTTGTAGATAGTCTATGACAGTGCATAGCCAGTTATAGTTAAGCCGTGCACTAACATGCATGCTACGGAAGTGTAAAACACGTTGTTCTAAGACAAGATATAAAAAACAAAGTACATACATACACACGTATTTTCACGACAGTTCCCGCACCACCTGGCACGATCACGACATACCTATTTCTCTTCTTTGACATTCATCAACCTCTTCATATGCCCTTTTGTTTCAATGCACCAACAGCTTTGTTTTATTAATTTGATCGTGATTAGTAATTATCGCATTATATATTTGGGTTGTCAATCTTTCTTCGCTTATCCTTTCAATATGCCCGAACCATCAAATTCAAATTCAAAATTATTTAATGTATAGATTGCGTATTCTAATTACAGTTGTATGTACATGTTATGATCATGCAATCTGACCATATTATGGGCATACAACATGTCAATACATATTTATTTACAATGTATATTTTTCTTGACATAATACATTGTTAACGTCAAAATTTGCATGCTAAAAAATATTTTATTAAGTAAAAACAGCGGAGCATACCTTTCTCTATTTTTGTCCCTGTTTCTTTTATGCCAACTCTTTAAAATATTTCGTCATTAAGAACAAAGAAGATGTCGTAAATAATAATATAACAAACATTTTATACGTTAATAACAACCAGTGCCCGCTCTATCTTATGTTTTATCTCTATTAACACGCTTTCAATGCTATCTCTTGCCGATCTGAAAATAGCCGTGCCCCGAAGTTGGATGCGCTTCGGCTCCATACTGTAGTATAAAATTATACGAGAATATAACCATAAAATTACAAATTTATGACCTTATTACCTAGTTTCGCAACTACAATGATTTTGACATTAAACTATGAGATACTCGTCATATATGTACATCTAGGATTTTTATTTTGATATACATCTTTTGATATACGACCTAATCATAGACATCAGATATATATTTTAAAGATTCAATACTAAATTTTATTCGAAGTTAATTATAGTACATTAAATATAAATTAAAAGCTACCTAAATAATAAAATTAAAAATAAACTAAACTATAAATAAAAAATGTCCTCTAGAGACGTCCTATCCGAGATAGTCCCAAGGAGACTGGCAACATTTCCCCTCTGTATAGCGAGGTTAAAGATTCTAAGTTATATATATAGAATCTACATAACTTGACTAAATTCGAATATTATTGTATCTATATGTATATCTGGGCCAAGGAGTTGACCAAACGACCTTAGGAATTCACCCGTACCTACTTATTTATTTCTTTCAAAACTTTAATACACAAAGTACAAATGGCGGACTTAATGCCCGTAGACATTTTCTGACAGCCAAAAAAAATATTATGTTACAAAAAAACACTTTATAAAATCGACTAAGATAGAAATGGAGTATTTGCATTCCGTCACAGCCGTTCCCATTCTTTTAGATATTTTTATAATATAATGTCTAGAGATTCCGAGAAAGCACTTAGACGATAATTTTCTAAAAGCGGTAATACAAATGGAGCTAACTTAATAATGCTTGAATTGACTTAATGTAAGGACCAAGGTTAACCAAAGTCAAAGTCAAAATATCTTTATTCACGTAAACCTATTACAGGCATTTATGAAACGTCATTAATTTAATTATTCCTGCTAGTAGAAGACTAAGCAGCAAAGTGGTCCAATAAGTAAGCTGTTAGCAGAAGACCAGCAGCTTAGCAAATTCCAGTGACCTGTTAATGTTTAATCTGACTGAGAAAGGAATCTGCAAGGAAAACTCAGCTATATCAAATTTACAAAATAAAACATATACAGAACTGCACCACAACGATAAATTAATAACCTTTTAAAATTAGTTATCAGTACCTATGAGAATTCAATACTTGGTACAGCAGTAACCCACCAGGCAAGTCAGAATTAAGGTAGACTACATGCCTATGTGCAACCCGAAAGTCGACAAAACGCAAAAACCTCTGTTAATTTAATAACCAGTACTTCTTATATAGAATAAGTGGTAGGCGGACTGATGGTGGTAATTTGCCCAGTCTGTCGTTGCGGGGAAGTATCCACCGTTCGTGGCAATAAACCCAGTAAAGTGTAGTCACACGTTTCCATGCCCAGTCAAGCCGGCATAGTGTTAGAGACTGATGTCAGTCATGAGTGTCTAATTTTAGTTGCTAACATTCATGTACCTAGCGGGCCACTTACCATTAGGTGGACGCAAGGTCACTGCTATTATAATATGCTAGTATAATATATAAAATATTTTTCTAAATAGCTATAAGCTAATTATTGTTTTTTAGCACCCTGAGATACAGTCATCACACTAGATTTAGGAAATTTCGTAAAATATAAACATATACTTTTGGATTTATCTAGCAAAAAACGACGATGTTGATAATCTGTTGCAAACTCGATCGATCACGTAGTAAAAAAAAAAAGTATCATCACGACCGTTTCCCTTTCGGGGTCCGTCAGAAACCACGCTTATAAATAAGCGGATTCACATTTAGCCAACTTTACTATAGGCCAATCATGACATGTGGCAAGCTCGTCGATCACGTAGTAATCGTCAAATATTAAGCAAATCTGTAGGCACTTTTAACGAACGGAACGAAATGGAAAAATCTATCGTTTGTTCTCTGAGATAATTTAAAACGCTTATATCCATTAGAGAACTAATGGAAATTATATTTTTTAAATTTGCAAACTGATGTGGCTATCTGTAGGACCGGAGCAAATCTTCTCCCAAGTCTCGACATATCATGTGATACTGTCACCCTCATCCAATTTTCTCATTCTTTAATTATTTTTTTCATTTCTCACTCTTGGTTATTCTGTACGTCGTTTCCAATCCTTCGGCTCCTGCAGCTTGGTTAGTTAGTTAACCCGTCTGGACAGCGTGGCTAGTATAGGCCAAGGTCTCCAGAAATTTGTGGAAGGTACATCTCTAACAGTGGAGATCTAGGACTCAGTGTTCTTGGGGCTGTGATGATAAACGTAAGGGGTGATGTATTTCAGCCTTCACCTGGTCAGGTCAGTCCATTTACCGGAGGCCTCCCACGTATTATTTTACCATTGACTTTCGCCCGGACTACCAGGTACTAGATGTATGTTTCTCCACGCCGTGACACGTGTCCGAAAAATATGGGAATGAGTGATTGTATGATTATGATTATTGATCCTAAACAATCCTAAAACTCCTCTATATCTAAAATCACGCTTCGAGTACTTGTGCGACACACACAGCCTTACCCTTCGTGCTACTTTTAATAACCAACTTAAAATCCCTTTCCACTCCTCTAGCAGATATTCAGACTCCTTCACTGTGTCGGCGGCCCGCCAGTGGAACACGTTACCGCTGGCTATCAGACAAGCACCATCTGCCAATGTTCTTAAAAGTCAAGTAACGACATTATTTTTAAATAAACCGGAAATCAAGATGATAATATAGATATTTTGGCATAATTATATTTTGTGTATGTAGTATATAATATTTAAAGTGTGTAGTATATGTAGTTTGTTTTATATATAGTATATGTATGTACCAAATTAAGTAAGTATTGTGTATTATATTTATTTGCACCCTGCCCATGATTTTTCACTTTCCCAAAGGTCAGTTGTTAGAAAATGCCTAAACGGCATTAAACTCGCCTATGTACACTAATTTTAAGTTTTGTGCAATAAAGTATTTAAATAAAATAAAATAAATAAATTGTACAGTCGAGGAAAGGCATTTGTCGGTATATTCGCTAAAGAATACAATAATGATTTGCAATGCCCAGTTAGTAAAAGTCAAAGTCGTTGACAACGAACATAGGCGCATTAGCAAGACCCCTTGACACTGCACTATAATACATATGTTCACAACTAACCAAGCGACAGGTCTCCCCGAGGACACCAGCTTCCTAGGCTGTGACGTCACAACCCCTTAGCATGCAGTGACGTACACTTTGACGTGAAATTCGCCCCTATACGTTCTGCCAATCAAATTATGAAACTTTGCTTGTGTTGCTCAAGTTTGGTATGTTATTAAATTTGTACGTTGTACATGTTGACTTGTAGATATGTATATAGATAATTTGTTTTGATACTTGTACAATATCCATACTAATATTAGGTCCTTACATATTTATTTTATTTATTTAAAAGTACGATGAAACAAGACGTTGTTGATAAGAGTGACAGTGAGCGGTAACAACCCCGATAGGCCGAGGCCGGTGCCAGGGTTAATTAGATCAATATGTTGAACTAGTCGCCAATGTGGTTAAATTTATCTGTTACCTCCTACAATTATTGAAATTACTAAAATCTAAACATTAAAACTATAAAAGTGTTAAAAATACAGTATTTAATATAATTAAAATATATATATTACTATACACTATACACTAATTATAAGGTTGACATTGGTACCAATTATTACTCAGTTAACTATTAGAAAATAAAACCTCTACTAGATCATAGATGGCGCCAAAGAGTATAGTAACTGAAGAGTGGCAACTCGCGCAAAAAAACTCTCGTTCACCCGCCGCACTACACTAGCGCCCCCAGGTGGATGGTAGAATACTTAAAGCGCCACGTATTATAGTTACAGCTTCTATATAGGAATAGTATTATATCCGAAATTCGTTTTTTTTTTCCGCAACCAATTAAAGGCGCGCAAAATTCATAACTATTGTGTATTTTGTAACCATACGATACATAGGCAGGTAAAAAAAGTTAAATAATACATTTAAATTACATGTTTTATTAAGGTTGTAAAGTTCACCTGTTAGCAACAATAGCCGACATGTTGAATAAATTGAACGAATCAAGGAACATAATGAACGAATTGATTGAATTAATGAATGAACATAAAATTTTGTAACACCTACCGTCTACCACTTTCTATGTGAACCGAAATTTGTCAATAGCTTGTTCTAAGTTTGGATAGATGGCGCTATTATAGTTGCACACAAAAATCATCTTATAACCATTAATTCACTACTCAGTAGCAGTAGTTTTTTTTTTTATTATTATGTTTTTTTTTTTTTATTACAAAAACCACAGCTCATTACAGAAATAAATACATAGGTATACCTTATAAGTAACACATTGGCCATACATGGCTTTACTTTATATAAATAGTACTTATTTGTGTAAATAAATCTAAACTAAACTAAAACTAAAAACTAGAAATAATAATATAAAGAATACAAACAAAAACTTAAGCCATAAGCCAATATTCATAACAATAATAATATGCGTGTACACAACAATAAAGTTACTCGTAAGAGGACAAAATACAGTAAATAGTAAAAAGTTTCTTTAAATAGGATTTTCTTTTAACCAATTTTAATATAGGCTCCATATGATCAGTTGCAAGCCCGTCGCTCTAGCGTACCAGACTCGAGAAATATTACAAATAAATGAATTAAATATTTGTGTCTATATCTGAACCACTAGACCACGGAAGCAATAAAAGGCAAATTGGGTGAAGGCATTTTATATCTAAGTAAAAAAAAAGGTAGCTAGTTCATTGATACGCGTCCTGAGCAAGCTCAGAATGTTTGCAATTTTATGCATGGCTGAAGTAAGGGACTCGATTTGTTTTCAGGATAAATCCTTAACACGGCTTCATGGAATGTTGGTACCCATCCCTGATAGTTCTGTATTATTTTCCAATAGTACAAATATCTATTTTTTTATTTGATTTGATTTTCATTTGATTTAAAGAGTTAAATTTGTTTATTATATAATTTAATGTATTGATATAAAGTACAATGATTAAAAAAAAACTAAATTAATAATTAAACTAAAACTTACATTTTAAAACATAAATTACTATTCATAAAAATAAAACTACTTAATAAATAAAAATTCAAATGGGCAAAGTGCCAAGGATACTGGCAGCATTTGAATGGCAATGCTGATCCAATTAGCCAATGATTTGATTTAAATAGAATCATACATATGTACAAGTACATATATGCAACTTACAAAATTTGTTTGGAAGTATTTACAAAATGTGAGAAGACCAGAATCCCAATTCTACTAATTTGGCGTCCATTAATCTTCAGTTACGTTCTTTTCCCATATTATTCCCATATTAGTTATTGTCCACGTACGGATTTTACTTATCTACAAAATAGAACTACGCCCAGTTGCAGAAATGTCATTAAAATAATATCTGATCAATATTTTGATATAAGCCACGTGATTGGTAGTTAGCTTGTCACTTTGGTTATTTCGACCAAGCGCTAAGCATACGTTGATAAAAAAGATGTCGATGAGCTTGGTCACCACGGGCTGTCGTGTTCCAAAAGTGCGGGTCGCTTTTTCCGTCACAGCGCCATTAACGACCTGATTCGTAGGACGCTTGCAGTTGTCTCGATCCCATCTATTTTAGAACCAACCGGTCTGAGTCGAGACGATGGAAAGCGTCCAGACGGAATGACATTAGTTCCTTGGAGATTGGGTCAATCCCTGGTATGGGATTTTACCTGTCGGGATCCCCTAGCCCCTTCCCACCTTCAAGGAACTTCTGTTAGAGCTGGTGTTGCAGCGGAACAAGCGCAGATCACCAAGCGTCGATAATATGAAACTATTTGCAATAGTTACTTTTTTTCGACGTTTGCTGTAGAAACGATGGGCCCGTGGGGATCAGAACTTAAAGTCTTTTATAAGGAAATTGTTCCAAGGCTCATTGACGTCTCTGGTGACAATAGGGCTGGCAGTTTTTTCTCACAAAAACTAAGTATCCTAATTCAAAGGGGAAATGCTGCTAGTGTATTGGGCACCATGCCACAAGACAGCGATTTGGAGGAGCTATTTTTTTTGTAAGTGTTATATTTTATTTTCTATGTATTATTATATTTTTTTAGGTTAGATTTTGTTGTAATATAGTTTATTTAATAGCATACGTTAAACATGTCAAAAGATAATCAACTTTCTGCAAGAAGTTGCATCGCAAAAAAAAAAAAGGAAATAATTTGAAATAAATATTCTATGGGGCCCAGTTATTTAAATGATGATCTGGTAGATGCTTGCCTTATGCTAATATTTAGATTGTTCCACAGATATTTAGCAACACCAACGAAATAATTTATTAAGGAAAACTATTGACAATATCCAACAACAAATAGAACTAAACGTTAGCAACAGAGTGTCATTTATAATTTTACACAAATAGAAATATATTAATAATGTAAAAAAAACACAAAAAAAGCCTATGCGAAGACATACGAAACAAATCCGGAATAATAAGAAGCTTCTCCAGATCGAGAATTAATCCTAGTCCTCACTAAACCACTGCCGGATTAAATACTGTACATACTATTTGCACTTGAAGTTACTTGCGATGTTAATTGTTATTATCATGCCTTTTTTTATTGTTCTTTTTTTTAATCATATTTTATTAGGGGCTTTTACCCAAATTGAGCATGTCAGCCCCATCGTAACTTAACTTAAAATAAACAAACAATAATAATTATTATTATTATAATTAATATTATATATTAAATATATTGTAAAGTAATATTAATATGTTAAATATAAGAATATGGATTAAATCTGAAATCAAAATATTTGAATTTGAATTATCAGTTTTCCATCTGCCTATTCTTATTATAAATATTTTTTTTAATTTTAGTAATTGTGTGCTTTAATTTATGTGTTAGTAAATGATGTTACCTACTTATTGAATGCAATGCTAAGTAACTTGTTTACTAAACTTATATACCTACTAGAACATTTATTGTATAAGATTTTGTAAACATGTTGTTGAATTGCTTAATTAAGCACACTCCAACATTATAAAGATTTTGCACAAAGTTTGTTTCAATAATAATATAAATGCCTACATAGGCAGTTTAGTAAAAATGAAAAACACTTTCCCTCAAGCCCATTATTCTTCTTCATTGACACTGCATTAGTCCCGCGAAGTGACACCACTATTAAAATAATGTATCGCTTTTCTACGTGCCAAGAATAAGCCTTTAGACCCAAAGTTCTCGATCCTTCAAAAACTTCTATTTTCACATGATGAATTTTTTGAGTCTGCGTGGATGTTCGATACCCCGCTGTTGGGCATCGTGACTTCGTCGCAGTCCATCTACCAGCCGCTTCCACTCACACATTGTTTTTTGTCCGTACCCTCCATCGATCAAGAATCAACTAGATCTTTAATCTTAGTAAGCGACGGCTCTGAATACGCCGAAAGAAATATCAGCACAAAATAATCGTGTGTAGATATTTCCGACAGTACGTTTTGACTAAGGCCAACGTGAGGATGTATTAAAATGCAGAGGACTGTTGAGGCAATTTGTAACTTATGTTTAAATTAATTAGGTTCAATATCAATTAATAATAACTCCCCAGCCTTTAGGTATTTATCACTATGGATATCGCGACTTGCAGACGCGGCCTTATTCACCATGCAGTAGTGTTTTGTTTTTCGGATAATGATTTTATCTATTAAATAATAGTGACCTTTTTTATTTAATTTAAAGGTTCTACTAATGACATCTAAAGCATAAAAAAAATATTAATAATAATAAATATTTCCAGATAGGTCACACAGCGCCATCTAGTTTCCGTGGTAAGCTACGAGGCTTGTGTTACGAAAACTAGATGGTTGATAAACTACATATTATACTTTTTTTTTGTAAATATATACATATTGTGCATGCAACTTGCCCCCGGTGGGAATCGAACCCACGACCTCCCGAGTTCACGGCAACGTTTGTTACCACTAGACCACGGAGGCGGTCATTACACGCGGTATATAGAAATCACATACATTATTATATAACTAATTTTGTAATATCTCTTTAACTCTAAAATATCTGGATATACTCGGAAATGTATATAATTTATAAGACGCTGCCTCTGGGTAAGATTGCTTTGGATATGACAAAGGATCAGCTTAAGGGGTTCTTTATCGTGCCCCTGTTATTACATCGTTCATAATAAAATCTTCTTTTCATACAATCTATCTATGCCATGCATTAGTATGTAGTTTATATGCACATAATACGCGGGCTATGGAGAGCTGTGCGCCCGCCGGTAAGATTATCACAAATTTAAAATTATTATGTATTTTATTTCAGCCCCTAGAACATAGCGTCCTATTGGAGATGGGCCTTCCAGAACATATATCTGGAGAACTTGGCCTACACTCGCCAAGCTGGCCAGACGGCTTATGTATATAATAACCAATTTTTTAATCTCTTAAAAACACGTTACCCTTGTATAGGGAAGTTTAAGTAACGTTTAAGCACGCTTAAAATATAAATTTAAAATTAAATAGTTTGTAATATAATTAAATAAATTAAGTAGTGAAAACCAGCTCAGCTGCAGTCCTTATTTAGAGTTTAATATCCGTGAAGATATTAGTTAAATGTTAACCTGGGTCTACATATATATAATTTTCCCGATCAAATCACCATATCCGTATCACCGACGCGCGATGATCGCTAGTGCGGTCACGTTCTCAAATCGCTTCCGATACGATATGAGATTCCTATTATACGCTACGGTGATATCATCATCGTCATTACAGACCCTAGAACACGAAGTCATAGACCTCCACTGCTGGAGGTTTACGGCGGACTTAAAAACACTACACAGAATACGGTTATTTTACTCAGGGCTTGACCAGCACGGTCTATCTAAGTGTCCCCAATAGACCAGTTCGAATCCCTCGCCCTTTCTGTGTCCCTAGTGCCAGAAACAATGTCGCCTTTAACTCTCCAATCTCGCGTATGTGTCGAAGTTGCAACGAACTTTATGTATCAGATCCTGAGATGGATATATTTAATATGAAAAAACACTTATTTAAAATTAACCTCACTAAATTGATTGTCGGTAGGTATGCATAGTAAATTGTGGAACGGGTTAGGAAGGAAAAAGTTGTTTCGTGTTTTATCCGAATTTGTTATTATTATGTTTTCTTTTATATTTTTATTATTTGTTACTTTTAGTTTTTTTATATTTTTTTACTATTAACTTTTATTTTATATTATTACCATTTTTTTAATATTATTAAATGTTGTGTACATTTTTTTTAGGCTAGCAAACCCAGGATTGTTTGTCTATGATTTCAATAATTGTTTTGTTTTTTAACTGTTATTTGTACCTTACTTCGACTAAATAAATAAATATGTGGACTTAGCTTCAGGAAATGCCATGACTAAAGTGTACAGAATCCAATCCAGAGGAGACAGTAAAATGCTCGTTTTACAGAACGACTGGCGCGTGAAATCTCTGCTCTGCGCTAAAAAGTAAAGCAAAAAACAAACATAAAGTAACAGCACCTATTATCGACTCCTACAAAATCTATTAACTTGATATTAAGACCCAATGTTTTTCTTGTTTTAATAAAACCTTAAATACCGGTAAATCTTTGTTTAATTATGTAAAAAAAGTATCATCACGACCTTTCGGGGTAGTCAGAAACCACGCTTATAAATAAGCGGATTCACATTTAGCCAACTTTACTATAGGCCAATCATGACAAGTTGCAAGCTCGTCGATGTCTCCAGCGTACCAAACAAACTCAAGAAATATCTTAAATATTAATTAAATGTATTTATTTACATTAATAAATAGGAGGCAGTTAAATGTTTAATTATGGTCATGCATATATCAATTTATTAAAAAAGAAAGTAAACATATATTTGAGACCAGAAAGATTCGACTCCTATACGAATTCCAGTACTGATGTATACATACAGTGGACCTATTCGTAACCGTCCAAGCCGTCTGGCCAGCGTGGCGAGTGTAGGCCAAATTCTCCAGATATATGTTCTGGAAGGCCCATCTCCAGCAGTGGAGGTCTAGGACGCTGTGTTCTAGGGGCTGTAATGAATGAAAAAAAAATCGTAACGTTTATAAACTTCATAATCAAACGCCGTCCGTGGAGCCGAGACGATGCCGCTACGCCCCACACAGATGAAGGTAAGTATTAACTAGTAGTAAATCATGTGGCTTCTACCATTTTTAGACACATATTGAATTAGCAAAGCTATGAAGAAACTCGACTCTGTATTTATAAAACCAACTAATATGCAAGGTATTGTCTGGCCAAACAAACTAAAAAAAGAAAAAAAAAATAGGTCTAGTTGTAATAGTAGCAAACGTTGAGGGAGTCGATAATAAGTACCGTTACCTATACGGTGTATTTCCCCGACAATGCAAACATAACACAAATTACATTATTCTATCCGCAGCAGACTACGTAATAATGAACATTTCATTGTATTCATAGTTAGATTTTCATAAACAAACGGAAAACGATAATATCCTAACTAAAATGCGGTGAATCTACTTTGAAAATGCATATTTATGCATACTTTAATTTCAATTCTTTATTGTAAATGAAATGAAATAATTTATTTGTCAGAAACATGGTAGGTACAGGGATGTAAATTATTATATGTAATTATATCACATGATTCGCTATTTCTAGCATACAAATATTTATTTAGTAACATGACTGTGTCGAGCTTAGTGTCTTAGGTATTCTTTTGTCGAATAAAAACATTTATTAACCAGCATTTGTTTGACTCTTAATTTGAACAGTTTTAGTGGCAGCTCCCTTATAGTAACTGGAAGCTTATTCAATATCTTTGTTGCCATTGCATAACAATTTCGGCTATATTGAGTACTTTTATGAGCTGGAATAATTATTCTATTAGGATAACGCGTTTTAAAATTGCAATTATCCCCAAGAGTTTTAAAAAGTTCCGGGTGGCTTTTTACAAATAAACAGCATTCAAGTATATAGGTAGAAGGAACTGTCAGTAATTTAAGTTTTATAAATAAAGGACGACAGGAAGTCAGAGGAGGTGTGTTACAAATAGCACGAATGCATTGTTTTTGTCCAATAAAGATTCTATTTATTTCCACTGCATTGCCCTAAATAATAAGCCGTACCTTATATTTGACGCAACATATCCATGGTATTACAACATATAAATGATATTCTATAATCAAATCATCATCATCAGCCTGGATGTAGACCACCCCCATGGCTCGCCAAGCGATGGTTCCGCTAAGAGATGCTCACAATGTCCTGCAGAGACGGGCGATTCGGATAGTGGACGACACCACAGTGTCTAGAACTCGAATTACTGCAGCTTCACCGTGACGTTGCCTCTCTGAGAGTGTTCTACAAGCTTTATCACGGTGAGTGTTCTGAACAGCTCCAGAACCTTATCCCTTCTTCTGATTTCCGCAACCAAACACATGCACAAGCCAAAACATGCAACCACATACCATAGCCACTATACGTACTCATACATTTGAAGACTCTTACATCTGTCGCACGCTGAAGATGTGGAATGCTCTTCCAGCCAGTGTGTTTCCCCAATCCCATAATTTGTAGTCCTTGAAGTGAAGTATGAAAAAGCATCTTGTTAGGCTGAGATAGTGGTAGAGACTAATGACGGCTGGAGTCCGTTTTTCTTATTCTTGGACCTCGCGTACCGTTTACCACCAGGTGGTCGCGATGTCGCATGTCGTGGTCAGTATTTAAAAATAAAAGGAAAAAAACTTTCACCTCCTTACAGGCGAAAGTTGTCTTCTATAATTTTGTATATAAATATCGCCTGTATACGTAGCTTGTAAAATTTATAATGTAGGAAAATTCTAAACGATATGATTAAAAAGATTAAAAATCTTACAAATTCTCGAAGAAATTTTAAAAAATGTTATCGCGGCCTGTTATTGGCGGATATTGGAAAAGGCGGTAAAAGATGGCACTCGTCGGATCAGGGAGGTACTAATATTTCCATGACATACAACCTATTTACCAGGACCGGCCAAAAAACACGGAAAGAAATATCTCTCGGTTTTGTGTTCCGTGTTTGCCGTCCATTCACAGACCCTCAATGTATGAAGATGCTATATTATGCATATGTCAGGAGTATTCTTGAATACTGCAGTCCGGTCTGGTCCCCACAATATGTATCGTATAAACACACACGAAACATACCGATACAGACTACAGTAGTTCGATGAAACACCATGCGTTACTCTCGCTTGAGAATCAACGAGTTTTGCTCGACTCACAGGTCCTTTACGACATCTGTGGCGGCAAAGTTTTTTATTTGTATATAATAATGAAATTAAAAATATAAAAAATACATACCTTCATTCCACATACCGCCTCCGTGGTCTAGTGGTAACTAACGTTGCCGTGAACTCGGGAGGTCGTGGGTTCGATTCCCACCGGGGGCAAGTTGTACATTGTATAATTTGTCTCGGTCTGGGTGTTTATATGTATAATATGTATATGTTTACAACAAAAAAAAAAAGTATAATATGTAGTTTATCAACCATCTAATTTCCGTAACACAAGCCTCGTAGCTTACCACGGAAACTAGATGGCGCTGTGTGACATGTCTGTAAATATTTATTTATTTGAATTGACAAGTAGTACACCTCCCGAGCGCTGCGACAAGTAACTTTGGTGCAGTGGCTGGGACGCTAACTAAAGTGCAATCCTTAGTAGGTTTAGCGTGTTTAACTTTGAAATCAACGGAGACGATCAAAAGAACGTATAGTAAAAAAAAAGTAGCTAATCGTTGATAAAGATCGTGTCCAAATTCTGTGCCATTCGCACAGTGTTCCACTTTGCTCTTCTCACCTTCTCCCTCTACAAACTTCCAGCAGATATTCAGATTCTCTCACTGTCTCGGCTGCTCGCTAGTGAAATAAACTTCCACTGGTGATCAGACAAGCTTTTTCTATCTCCATCTTTAAAAACTTGGTCTTAAGTAATTTTCTTAAAAAGCAAAATATCCCAATTACGCTCTGATACAGTAATTATTTTATATATGTATGTATATTATGAATACTATTTATATAATAATAATAATAATAAATAATTTCAGACAGGTCACACAGCGCCATCTAGTTTCCGTGGTAAACTCGACCGTCTGCTTAACTTATGCATTCGCTACGTCTTCGGCTTGCGTAAGTATGATCATGTCTCCCAATTTCGCTTTCAGTTAAAATGGCTCGATATCCGCTTTCGCCGGTCTGTCCATCTTCTCTCTTTACTTTATAACGTTCTCCATCACCCTGAAATACCTTCGTACCTTAAATCCCGCTTTGAATTTCTCTCTAATACGTACAACTGTGCTCTTCCTCCTTCCTCTCACAACAATCAGCTAAAGATTCCTTCGCATTCCTCTAGCAGATATTCAGATTCCTTCACTGTTGCTGCCGCTCGTCAGTGGATCAAGCTACCCCTTGCCATAAGGCGTGCACCGTCCGTTAACGTATTTAAAAACCTTCTAACCACATTATTTCTTGAGAAACAGAATGTATGTCTCTCGAATTAGTTGTTTGACTTTTTATTTATATATATATCTATTTATTTATAGTGTTTGTTTATGTATGTATGTATTATATAGTATGTATGTGTGTTGTTTTTTTATATTGTGTATGTATATGTATATTTAATAAATGCGTAATTATGTTTATTTACTAATTTAAGCTATTTTAATATTTTTCTTTATCCTGCCCATCACCTTACATGATCCCCAAGGTTAGCTGGTGAAGAATGCCTTATGGCGTTATAGCTCGCCTATGTATTAGGTTTTTAAGTGCAATAAAGTATTTAAATAAATAAATAAATAAGCTACGAGACTTGTGTTACGGAAACTAGATGGTTGATAAACTAAATATTATACTTTTTTTTTTGTAAATATATACATAATTATACATACAAACACCCAGACAGAGACAAATTATACAATGAACAACTTGCCGCCCGCGCCGGTGGGAATCGAACCCACGACCTCCCGAGTTCCACGGCAACGTTTGTTACCACTAGACCACGGAGGCGGTCCACGGAGAAGTACATATTTATGAATTGTTTTTGTATATATCTATTTTGTAATTTTTCCTATTATCTGCACAACGGTAGCCCCTTACCACCATTACAAAAGTTAGCTGGTAGAAAATGCCTACGGCATTAACCTCGCCTATGTACCTACTCACTTATTTTGTTTTTTTACAATAAATTATTTATTATTATTATTTTAAATTTTATTTTAGGTTATTTGTATGTATTAGTATATAATTATTAATAAGTATGTATTGTATATGTTATCTGCATTAAAACTCTTCAAGTTTATTTAGTATTGCACCTACCTTATGGACTTACTGCTCTCGTTGTCCCGAAGGTTTGACCGTCATAGAATGTCTAGCGGCATTAGGTCCGCATTTGTACTTTGTGCAATTAAGTTTAAATAAATAAATAAAATATCCTGAATACCAACTGTCCTTTAATTATCGCTAACTGTATGACGGCTCTACCAACTAACCTTTGTGACTGAGATATATAATAAGCGGGTGCAGATAGGTTACGAAGACATTTGATAATTAAGTAATAATTTATTGAGTGCAGATTTTGTAACAGTTTTTATGTGGGAGAGACTACGACACCCCTTCGTACTCGCATGAATGGACACAGACATTCAGTAGATTCTCAAATTAATAATATTTTACCTGTGCCCACCCATGCGCGTATACATAACACTACCTTTAACAATTGTTTCACAGTAAGAGTATTAAAGAGTTTTCCTAAAACTATTCGGTCTATTGATTTAAAAACATGGGAAAGCTCTTTTATATGGCAGCTTGGTGCATACTATAGCCCTGGTCTGAATGTAATGCATTAGGTTTTGTCTAACTTGTTTTGTAAATTTATTAATATCGAACCAACAATGGACATAACATGCTGATGATGTTTTCCATGATGCGCTAGGTGATGATGATATTTTTCTAAAAAATAAATACAAAACTGTATAGTGCATTGCCTTTACCATTGCTAAAAATAAAATTATTTTTTCAAAATTTATGACAAAGACCTTCAGTCACTGTCACTGATGACGCCGCTCCAAAGAGAGGCGAAATATTTGGCAATAAAATTTTTAAGCTTCAATTTATATATTTTACCAAGTAATAATTTATTACTAATACATACACAAAATAATATATAATGTATTATATATACATAATCATATCCTACGTCAATTAAGAAATAGATACTTAAATTATACATAAATATAAAATACCTACATACATTTAGGTACGGTATGAGTTATGGCGTTTTATTTTGTTTCTGAAGTAAGTACTTGTATCTTGTCTTCAAAAATATTTTAAAAGATGGTGCCTGTCTGACAATTAAAGGAAGCTTGTTCCACTGGCGAGCTGCAGATACTTTTTTAATTTATCTAGTGGATAGGATGATGAAGGATGGTAGGATAGTATTTATCAACACCCAAATATCATGTCTATGCCATCGATGCAATATCGGGGTTCATTGCCATAAAACTGCCGCCGGCGAATATCTTCGGTACGTTATTGACCTTACAGGGTTTTGCTGCGAAAGGCAATTTCATAGTCGTAAACGATCTTTATCAACATCTCCGTGACCTCCCATGACGGGGGAAAAACTAATTTGTTAAAACAAAAATCGTAGGTAATATATTATATATATTATTTATTTAAAAACTTATTACACATAAGTACAAAGGGCTAACATATTATTGCCGAAATAATTATCCATGTTAATATTATATGTAGATATTTAAACTGAGTGCTCTGAAGAGCTCTATCACCTAATTTCTTTCTCTCCATTTTTATGCCTATGTACTTTTGTTGTACATTTATTCGAGAAAATTAGACAAAATATAAAATATATTTTTTTTTATTAAAAATATTATTTATTTATTCTATTCTCATTTGTTAAACATATATGTAAACTGTACATTTAGTGTTCCTTCCAATTTAGTAACGACCCGTGACTCACCCAACAAAAGGCATCAGCTGAAAATTAGCGCTGCAGCCTCGGCTGTAGCATATGCTGAGCTGACCACCTATTTAGCGCCACACCTGTATGTATGTTTCGGTATATATCGTAGAATAGGCTTACATTTATACATTTAGATTTATTCCTTGCATATTTTTTTTTGTAACCATTGTAATTGTTGCGATAAATAAAGTATTTTCTTTTTTCTTTCTTTCTTTCTAAAAGTTGTAATTACCTACGCCGCGAACTACAAAAGTTTGGGAACTCCTGCTTTAGAGATTTCTTTTAAATTTCCATATCCGTTGATGCGATAACATTGAAATTCTCATCATACATGTCGTATTATCGTGACAAATTACGTTCTACTAATAATTTGTTAATTATTTCTTGACAGATTCCTATTGCATAACATTAATTACAACAGCCGAATGCACGGCGATAATTGGACTAATTTATTATATGTTATCATTGACCCGGGTAATATGACCGGGTTCAAATTCAACTCTCAATTTTTGTGTTGTTTTTTTTTATTGCAGCCCCTAGAACACAGCGTCCGATACCTCCACTGCTGGAGATAAGCCTTCCAGAACATATATCTGGAGAATTTGGCCTAGCCACAAATAAATTATTGTGTCCCGACCAGGAACCGAACTCGGTACTTCCCCGTCTAATTACACGGACCGCTAGACCACGGAAACTGCAGAACACAGAAATGTACGTATGGAAAGTATTTATCATTGGTAGCCGGGGCTCGAAACGCTAAACTTTTTTTTGTTAGTTCGGAAAGCGATCTTACGACCGAGCCACTGCCGCTGTCTGGAAAACCTTCATTTACACATAATTATTAATTTAATTTAAATAATAAGTTAAGTCAGCAATAATTTTAATTTCAAATGCCCAGTCTTTACATAAATCAATGTAAGTAATTAATCCATACTTATATTATAAATGTTAATGAAACTTTGTATGTACGTATGTTTGTCTTACCTATATCTGTACATCTCTTGACTTACGGCATTCTTTACAAAACCCAAACTCCTTTATACGTCCCTTGGAGACAATCATAATCTTCCTCTTTGTTCTGCTCAAAATCCCCACCTATTGTTCCAGCCGATATTTAGATTCTTTTACAGTTTCCGCTGCTCGAGAGTGCAACAAACTTCCTCTAGTTATAAGACACGCGCCGTCTATCATTATATTAAAAAATCTCCTTATCGCTCACTTTCTCAACAAACAACATAGCTCTGCTTAATACCTACATCTATCATACTATTCTTATTGTGTGTAAACATTTCGTATTAAGTAATAGTATGTTACGATTACTATGTATTGTATGTAATTGTACGAATATATTTATAACAATAGAAGTATCATCACGACCGTTTCCCTTTCGGGGTGGTCAGAAACCACGCTTATAAATAAGCGAATTCACATTTAGCCAACTTTACTATAGGCCAATCATGACAAGTGGCAAGCTCGTCGATGTCTCCAGCGTACCAAACTCGAGAAGTATCACAAATAAATTAAATATTAATTAAATGTATTTATTTACGTTAGTCAATATTTTTGTCTTGACCAGGAATCGAACCCGGTACCTCCGAGTCTAAATCCACGGACTTAACCGCTAGACCACGGAGGCAGTTTATATTTATAATAATGCACCCCGCAATCCTTTACCACAGCCCCAAATGTTAGCTGTTAAAAAATGCCGTCGGCAATTAAGCCCTTGTACTTGTACATTACTTTTAAGTTTTTGTGCAATAAAGAGTTTATACATTAATTTATATATAGTTTATAAAAATTAAATTCATCATCATTATCATCAGCCTGTGTCTCTCCACTGCTGGATGTAGACCTCCCCCAAGGCTCGCCACTTAACAAAATCTTCTGCCACCCTCATCCATCCCCCACCAGCGACCTTCCTCTGTCCATCTGGCGGGGGGTCGTCCCACTCTGCATCTTCCAGTACGTGGTTTCCACTTCAGAACCCGTCTACTCCATCGTTCATCGGTTCTGCGGCATATGTGTCCAGCCCATTGCCACTTCAGCTTGCTAATTTTGAAAGCTATATCGGTAACTTTGGTTCCTTGACGGATGTCAACGTTTCTGACTGAGAAATCCCGAGCATAGCTCTCCATAGCTCGCTGAGCGACCTTAAACTTGTGGACCAGACCTACCATCAGTGTCCACGTTTCTGAACCATACGACATTACTGGAAAAACGCACTGGTTGAAAACTTTTGTTTTTAAACACTGTGGTATGTTCGATAGGAAGATGTGACGTAGCTTCCCGAATGCTGCCCATGTGCCCATCCTAGCTGAATGCGTCTATCGACCTCTTTGCTGAAGTTGGCTACTCCTAATTGGATGGTCTGTCCAAGGTAGACGTATTTTTGCACAACCTCGAGAGTGGCGTTTCCCACCCATATTGGATCGTTGAACATGACTTTTGTCTTGTCCAAGTTCATACCGAGACCAACTTGCTGGAATGCCACATTTAAAATCTTATTCAATCGTTCAGCACTCTGCTAAGATCCTCCAGCGAGCTAGCCATTATGACTATGTCAGTGCGAGATGTATTCTCCGTTGACTTTAATGCCACAGGTTCTCCACGTATTAAATTAATGAGCCGAAATTGATTCGGATTCGCAGATGTTGCTAGGAGCCCTGATACGGACATAGGCATCATCATATAACTACATTTGACTCCCGGCCATTTATCAGTCTGTCTTAGCTTTACGCCTAAACTACCGCAGCGATTTAAATGAAATTAAGCAGAGATATTCCTTAACACATAGAGATGAACATAGGCTATATACCGTCATGAACTGACAGCGGCATGTGACCCCACGGCTACCTTAAGGGTGTTTTTTTGCCGATTGTTATATTACTCGTGCGTATCCGGGTCAAACAACTAGTTAAATATATTTGGCATGACGAAATCAATTTCCATCTGCTAATAAATCACTCATCATTGAGATACCATAGCACTGCCTAATTAGCAACACTCAGCACTGTTAATTCAGTATTAGATACAATTTATAACATACGTTTATATATTATATACATTACCTGGTCGAAATACACTGACCATGGCGGTGTGTCTTCGTCTCGGAGCCCGGACTGTCCACCCGCACCAGTGTCGATGCGGAGAACCAGTCGATCATCTCGGACACCACGAGCTTTCTTGTGCTAGAAGTGCTGGCCACATTCCTCGTCACGCGGCTCTCAACGACATCATCCGAAGGGCTCTTGTCACTGCTGGTGTACCCGCAATCTTAGAACCATCTGGGATTGTGCGGAGCGATGGCAAGAGACCCGATGAAATGTTGCTGTTGGGCCGTGGAAATTTGGCAGGTCTCTGGTGTGGGATGCGACGTGTGTAGACACATTAGCTCCATCTCACATCCAGGCGACCTCGTCAGGCGCGGGGAGAGCGGCGTTTTCTGCGGAGAACCTCAAATTGGAAAAAGGAGCCATCTACTTCAGTCCCGACCTGCGTTTGGTCGGAGATACTCTTCAATCTTCGCCCCGGCCTGGAACGGGCCCCCGCCGAGAGACCACGGAGCGTAGAGTGACTCGTATGAGGTCATCATTTTTTGATTATGGCACCTTGTATGCCGGGGTTTAAACCGCGACCTTTTTGGATTTTAAGAAAAGCATTTTCATCAGGTAGGACCACTACCGCATATGACAGTTTGACGATTAATAGCGGGTGTTATTTCCCAACCAAAAATGAAACCATTTTAAAATATTTGCAACAAAAATGTGGATAGGAGTTCAAACAATATTGGCGTCACTGGTTGGAATACAAAAATATTTGTAATGCTGAGTCCACATTATCAGTAGTGTTACCCAATATTGCTCTTGGGCCCCGACTCTCCCGATTTTAACATGTATGTCCGCTCGATTTGCTCGACACGTAAGTCGAAAGCGCCAGAATTAGGCCCTTGGTCTTGCTGTTTTCGAAGACTCTTTCTCAGACACTTTTTCCTAATTTTGCTGAAAATGTTTATATATTTTTAATTATAAATAACTCTGGTATCTATCTGTCCTATTGAAATATCTTCCTACTGTTCCGCGGTGGAACTGACAATTTTTTTTTCGCTTTGTCAAAGTATTGATGAATAAAATATCAAGAGTTTTGGTTACAACCTCTGTATACATGTTGGACAACACAAGATCTATAACCTCGAGATAGTAGTTTGCGGACAGACACTAGAGTCATCTATAATTAAAAACTTGCCAGGGGACTTTGTGCCGTCTGTTGTACCCGAATTCTGCAATATTTTAGCCACATTGTTAGAAGATGTACCGACAATCTGGAAAATCTCTTAGTAATGGGAAAGGTAGACGGTAAAAGAACAAGAAGACGAAGCCCCAAACGATGGTCTAGTCAGGTGACTGACCACCTAAACATCCCAGTACACCAAGCCATCCACTGCGCCGAGGACCGCAGCCACTGAAAACGGCTAGTGGATGGACATGGACAGATCCCCAACAGTGTGGTACCGACTAAGAAGGAGAAGGAATGCTTTTTTATTCAGTGGGTAGAGGCGGAGCACAACCGTTTTCACTACGTTATTGACTAACGTTCGTCTGTTGAAAGCTGACGATTCATCTTAAAAGCCAGGTTGAGCAAATTCGTCCACAATACGTTCAAATGTCAGTAGTGATAGAAAACTTCTAAAAGTACTCTCTAGTATATCCTAATATTCGTCGCGACGAAGTGAATATGCGTTCAAGAGCATTCCGCCTATCTTTTGACATTTCTGACAGACGTAATCGTTCATAGACGATCATTCTTGAACAATTGTGCGCTCCTTTGTGCCTCACCCGTAGAATACCATGTGCTGAAGTTAATAAATTTTTTTGCACGACTTATTGCCAAAGATTATACGAATGATTAATGGCAAAAGCTTACTTTCAGAACTTCATACGCTAATGTTGCCTCAGCATTATCAAAAATTTCACCCAAACAAATTTAATTTTGTGTTGACTGTGCCGTGCCGCCCGTTCGTTAGTTGAGGCGAAAATCCAATTAATCACTTTAAACTCGCGTTTTGAAATGCCAATAAGCAATATTGTGGTATTATTTTGTTTTCCAAACCAACGCGAGAGAATAAGAAAACATGACGCTCAACTAATTAAATTAGTAGAAATAAACATCCGTTTAGGGCTATTTATACTACTTGTGGCGTGTACAATGAATAAGATAAGATAAGATAAGACTATTTTTTCCTATTTATGTGTATTACTGTGCAATTTAGTTTTTTGAAAATATAATATGTCGTTTTCGTATTAGTCAAGGCCTAGTAAAAAAATTAGGATTGTCAGCGAGCCCTTGACTGAAGAAAGTATTTGACACTCCCAGTTAACTTTTTTAACTACAGCTGTCATGTTGATATTTTAAACATTTGTCACACCTAAACTATATAAAATGAAAGGTATTTTGTACTTAAATTGTAATATTGTTGGAATAATTTATCTAAAAATGCATGTATACATTTTAGTCCCAATCCTCGTACAATATGAATAATAATAATAATAATAATAATGAATGATGTCCTTTACCGAAGAATGAATACCTACAACTAAATATTTCAATATCATTATTTATTTATTAATATAGAAGTAATATACAAACAGTATAAAAGAATTACAATATAAATTAAAACTACTTAAAAGTACAAATTGAAATAAATATAAACTAAACCTAATAAAAAATATGTGACTGCCTCCGTGGTCTAGCGGTTAAGTCCGTGGATTTAGACTCGGAGGTACCGGGTTCGATTCCTGGTCGGGAAACAAAAAAATATTTATTTATGTAAATGTATTTATTTACATAATTATTAATTTATTTGTGATATTTCTCAAGTTTGGTACGCTGGAGACATCGACGAGCTGGCCACTTGTCATGATTGGCTTATAGTAAAGTTGGCTAAATGTGAATCCGCTTATTTATAAGCGTGGTTTCAGACCACCCCGAAAGGGAAACGGTCGTGACGATACTTTACTTTTTTTTAATAAAAAATAAACTATAAGTAAAAAATGTCCTCTAAAGACGACCCTTTACTGATGGTCCCAAGAAGACTTAATATTTTTAAATAGTAATAGAGGCACAAAAAAGTTTAACGGAAAAACTGTGTTTCATTTTCACCACGATGCAACAGCGTACGGTCGTGAAGATACGGTAACATTTTCTACTTGATTAACTCGATCTGACGTTATCCATGTCGGCTGAAGTCCGCAGGCCCGAGGGTTTGATGTTGTGGTTTTAAGCGCTGTCAAACCTTTTATATGGACCAAAACATAGAACTATAAAAAGACTAGAACTGTTAAACCCAATATTTTTAGCTTTTTACTATATTTCCCTTATTAACGTTGGTTGTTACAATATACATATAATATGTGCAGCGACTAAAAAGATTTTAATTTGCCAGATTTATTACCGAATACCAAATACAGAACTGTAATGAATGTTATCATAGATAGCATAATAAAAAAAAATGAATGCCAGAAAATTTCCCAGCATTCTCAGTAATTTCTCAGGTATCAAAAATCCTGGAAATAGTTTTTTTTTTTAATTACAGCACATTTTCTTTTTAGGATAATATTCGTTCGAACACTGCATTATTAGGATTTTGGTATCGCTTCCTCCGGGGCATTCAGGGAGAGTTTTGTATTGAATGAGCTTGTCTATTTACATTTACATCGACGGTGACATTCAAACGAACTAAGTAACTAGCTTTTACGAAGCGTGAGATACGAACGAAATATAAAATCATTCACTGGTTGTAATGTCTAAAAATCTATATTAGCAAATGCAAATTGAACATGTAATTGAATTATTAAAAAAACATTAGGCGTTCAAGTTTCTTTTATGTTTGTTAAATGTGACAACATATACTCTATACCTATAGGTTATTTAGGCCTACACGACGATATGCATGATATCTCTGGGTATTAAATTAATTGGTGCATATTGAAACTGGTATTGACACATAAAAGTATGTTTAAAAAAAAGCTTATCAAATCAATTACTGTAAATAGACAATAGAAGAATTTAAAATGAATTATCCAGACTAATAGCGTCCGCCAGTGAATACGCCATATAAAAACGTCATCGCTGTTATTAACTTTGTTCTTCGTATAAATGCCATTTCTAGTATTTTCTATATTCTGTAAGCCAAATTCTATTCAATAAAGCGCTTCAACCCTTTTCCCTTACTAACCTACTATATGAAGTTTACAAAACAAATTATGTTTCAAGAGTAATAACGTAGATGTGTATAAATTGTTACCCGAAGGACCACTGTTAAAAAATAACAATAGACTAAAATCGTCCGCAAATTATATCGGTTCGCGGATTTGCTACGAAGGTAGTTTACAAAATGCTACGAGTTTGCGTAGACGATAATGTCCTTGCGTCGTTAACCGCAATGTTGAGTTGTTTTTTATTTATTTATTTATAATAGGGTAGCCAACAGTGCTAACATCACACACTTGTTTGTCCTTAACACTAAATCAGAAGTTAGATGTTGCACCTATTATAGGCGACAACCACATTACCACAGTAGCCTTTATAGCCTATAAAAATAACAATATTATAAAATTTACAATAAGTATACAAAAACTTAATATTATTCGAAAAAACTAAAGCGGAAACAATTTTAAATATAATAAAAAAATAACTAAAATATTACCTACTTCAAGTAACGAAGTAAAATAAATGAAATTATTTAAAAAAAAAACATAAAATTGACTTATAAATGTTGGGCAAGTTGTTTTAGCAGTTTATGTTTAAATACTCTTTGGGAGTCTCTGAATTGTTCTGAACGATGTTGCGACAACCTGCTAAACCCACGGTGGCATGTAGGATATTGGATACACATGATACCTAGTATGATTAAGGATTTGATCTGACTAGCTTACCGAGCCGGTCATCATTACAGACTTTAGAATACAGCGTCCTAAAGCTCTACTGTTCGAGATGTGACTTTCAAAACACTAGAGTTGCGCTTAGTAGATCCTAACTAGAAGCGCTGAGTTTAGTTCGCTAGAATGTCAATCAATGTCGGCAAAACTGCTGCATTGGTGACGTCTAGATGCCGGCTGCCTCCACCATTACAGCTTTGGGGACAGGACATCGAGTGGACTCCCACCGTCAAATAACTGGGCTTCATCATCAACAGGACGTTAACAATGGGTGAGATGGCCTGCCATGCCGTTAATCAGGCGAAGGCGGCCCGAGCCATGTTACATGTAATGAACTCCAGTTTGCCGCTCAGGTTGAAGGTGCGGATCTACAAGATGTTCATCCGTTCCCGACTTACTTATGCTGCGCCAGCTTGGCATCACCTTCTGGCCAAAACCAACAGGGACAAGATCCAGAGTCAGCAGAACATATCGCTCAGGGTGGTATCCAGAGCGCCGTGGTTCGTGCGAAATTCTGTAATTGCGAGAGATCTGGAGATGCCTACTATCGAGGCATTTGTTGTCGGCCTAACTAAACGTATGTTTTACCGGGTTAACAACGGATCCTACAAGCATCTTCAGGATATCGCTCCTACTTTCGCACCGCCCCCGGAGGGAAGGCCACTACCTAGGGAGGCGCTCTTGGAGAAGAGCTAGAGTAGACAAATCTAGGAGACTAGATTCGTGAGCCACAAGGGCGGTGTTGTAGTAGGAACAGCGCCCAGCACCAAAGGTACGTTGAATCACCGAAGGGTAGTTAGCCGCCGAGATCCTGCCGGGGAAAACGGGAGTTTATCCCATCCCCAACCCAGGCCCATTGAACATCCGGGCCTGGATGACTCCGCTGTCTGTCTGTGTTAGTTCGCTGCTACTAGAACCGAGCCCCTGTCTCGAACCAGAGAAAGGGAGCGCTTAGTCCAGGGTTCTGTTGTTCAACGCAGTCGATCGCTCCCATTACTAGTAAACTATGTGAATGGATTTTAAAACTGCCTCTGTGGTCTAGCGGTTAAGTCCGTGGATTTAGGCTCGGAGGTACCGGGTTCGATTCCTGGTCGGGACACAGAAATATTTATAAATAAATGTAAATAACTACATTTAATTAACATAAATTTATTTGTAATATTTCTCGAGTTCGGTACGCTGTAGACATCGACGAGCTTGCCACTTGTCATAATTGGCCTATAATAAAGTTGGCTAAATGTGAATCCGCTTATTTATAAGCGTGGTTTCTGACCACCCCAAAAGGGAAACGGTCGTGATGATACTTTAATTGTAAGGTAAATCGTATAAAGACTAATTGAATTTTTATTTCCTATTTTTTTTAAATACCGATCACGACATGTGACATCGGGCCCATCTGATGGGAAGCGGTACGCGAGGTCCAAGAATAGGAGCAACTGACGTTAGCCATTAACGACCGGAATCAGTCTCTACCACTATGCCGTCCTAACAAGATGCTTTGAAGTAGTGTAGAGTGAATCCACACACAGTTCGGGATCAGGCTCGAATTGCCCAGTCAAGCCGGTATAGTGTTAGAGACTGATGTCAGTCATGAGTATCTGAATCTAGTTGCTAACATTTATAGACCTCACGCGCCACTTACCATGGGCGGAAGTTCAACTGTCGTGCTTGATAGATAAATAGATAAACTGCACAGAAAATAAAATATTTTTAAGCGAGCTAATTTTATTTAAATTTTATTTTAATTCATGTTCTAATATATGTTTAATTAACATATTATTATTATTTACATTGTAAGATGACACGGCCCGTATACAGCCACGAACTAGTATTAAGATTTAATATTTATTATTATTGTTAGATTGTAGGCTGACTCGGCCCTTTTGCAGCCACGAATTTATATTAAGTAGTTATTAAGTTACCTTATTTATTATAATTACCTTGCTTATGACACGAATATAATATGTTTAATTTGGACATAGCAATTATTTTTTAGATTGTAAGCGGACATGTTATTTATCAATTTATTTGACATTAATATTATACTTGTGTAGTTGTAAGCTGACACGGCTTTTACAGCCACGAATTAATATTTATGGACATAAATATTTTTAGATTGTAAGCTGACATGGCCTTTTTACAGCCACGAATTTATATTTATATTTATGGACATAATTATTATTAGATTGTAAGCTGACATGGCCTTTTTACAGCCACGAATTTAATATTAAGTAAAAACAAATTCTTCGTTTATGGCAACAATGTTTTAGTTATAATTATTGTATTGATGTTAGGTTCGATCCAGCCATGGTCAATGGTAATATTTTTTATTTGTTTTTATTATTATGTTTTATTTATTGGCTTGTATGTATTGACAATATCCAAGTGTTACGTGCTAACCATACGGAAATAAATTATTTTGATTTGATTTGATTGTCTAAAAACATTATATAACAGTTAACCTTTAGGAGAAGTGAGCAGGGATTGTGGGTACATGACCACTAATGTTTGATAATGAGTTTTATTGAGAAAACTACTTATAACTAAAAGAAATAATAATAATAACAAAGCTATGGTACTTATCTACCGATATATACATGGTGCTAGAATAAAAAAATAAAAAGTTGGCTAAATATAAATCGCTTCTTTTTTAAAATAGTGATATAATGAAGTCATCATCATCATCATCATCATCATCATCATCATCATCATCATCATCATCATCAGCCTGTGTCTCTCCACTACTGGATATAGGCCTCCCCCAAGGCTCGCCACTGCACGCGGTCTTTTCCAACCCCTACCAGCGACCCTCCTCAGGTCATCCGTCCATCTGGCGGGGGGTCGTCCCACTCTGCGTCGTCCCGTACGTGGTCTCCACTCCAGAACCCGTTTGCCCCATGTGTCGTCGGTTCTGCGGCAGATGTGTCCGGCCCATTGCCACTTCAGCTTGATAATTTTGAATGCTATGTCAGTAACTTTGGTTCTCTGACGAATTTCAACGTTTCGAATTCTATCCATCAGAGAAATACCAAGCATAGCTCTCTCCATAGCTCGCTGAGCGACCTTGAATTTGTGAATAAATGAAGTAGTAGGTACAAAAAGTTGTTACGCCTAAGTTAAGTAGTATGTTAAATTATAGCTCCAAGTGTACTAACAATTAAGACTCCGAAGTAGTTAGGTAGTAGACTCGGATAAAAGTAAATAGCTAAGGAGATTTTTTAAATTAGGTAAGTTTAAGGCCTAAATTCATAGTCTATATTTATGCTTTTAAAGGTAATACTTAGTCACGTTAGGCGTGACATTTAAATAAAACTTTAAGCAATTAAGTGAGATATTGACAACGCCCCTGTACAGCCGCATCTATAATTTAGTTTTTAGTAATTTCTTCAAAAGGTACTGCCAGTTCTGTTCTTTGCTTCTAATAACCAGGCACGATTTAGTTACGTAATTAAATTAAAATATCGAATGTAGAAATTGATATAATCATGGACCTAACCAAATTCCGGTGGGAACGTTCGGTGACAAATATAGAATAAGAATAATTAAGTTTAATGAATTTAATACCTTTATTCGAAGGAAATAAGGTACAATGATTTATAAAAATAATAAAACATTAATTAAACTAAAAACTTAGATCTTAAAACATAAATTACTATTAATAAAAATAAACCTAATGAATAAATAAATATATAACTAAAAACTAAAATGAAGAAATTTTAATTTTATTTGAGTTTAATGAAACAAAAGTGACAAATCACATGTGATTCTTGTCGTAATTAAGTTTAGCAATAAGAATAATAATAAACTAAATTAAAAATAAAATCTAAACTTTATATAAAAATATTTACCCATAACTTGATCATGTGACAGTGTGCCAAGAACATTTATCGGGTCTTTTACCATCACTGCGAGAGATCCCAGACGGTTCAAGAACCGAAGGGAACCCGGTAGCAACCAAAGTCCGGTGGATTACACTATTGACAGAACCGTGGCGGAAACGACGACCAGCACTTTTGTGAGCAAGCTAATCAACGATGCTGCCACATGAACTAATATGTTGAATTAGATGAAAATGACGTTAACACAGCAAGAAATTCTACTATTAAACAGGGGAGGGCCTAAAGGGGCAGAACTTTGCCCTATCCCTCTTTATGCATCCGTTAACCGAACGAACCTTCCCTCGGAGAGCCTGAAGACGAAGACCCGGAGAGCGCTGTCGTTCCCAAGCTGACAACGAGGCGTCACTGACCTATTTAGCGGGACTTATTTAGCCATTAATTCACCATTGGTTTTTAAAAAGATCTCAAACAAAGAGTAGTCATGAATTTGTTTTAGTTCTATTCTCCCGATGGATGATGAATGAGGTGATAGGAAAGGCAAAGGGTCTAGCCTACTACGCATAGTCTATGGATATAGGCCTAAGTCTAAAAACTTTTTTAAATTCTCAAGAGTAGACATAATTAAAGTGGTTAAACAGATACAAAAAATAAACTTTAACAATTTAACGGAGCACTCTGACGGTCTTGTTAAAAACTACAACTTTTCCATTTAAAGTTTCAGGACAGTTCCTTTTCGCGGCGCAAACATTTGTGTATCTTATTTATTAAGATTAACCCACGTTGCTATTAAGAATAAAATAAAGCGCGTAAATCCGGTAAAGAAAATTCAACTTTTTAAACTGTAGCGCATCATAACAGTTTTTATGATTTTAACGTGCACCTGTTTAGCCACTTTGAATGTTTCTTCGACATAATATCACTTGCATAAGGTTTTGGAAGAGATATGTGGACGACGTGTTTTGATTCATCAAGACAAACAAACCGGAAGTAGAACATTGCTTAAATTAAACTTTCGCGCACATTCATAATAGTTTTTTTATAATTTTAATGGGTCTTTACGCGATTTACCTTAGAGACATATTTCTCCCGACGTTTCAGCCAAGTTGCATTGGCCGTGGTCACGGATCGACTGGAGCTATGCGGTGTAGTCTCGTACATACTGGGCGGTAGATGTAAACCTACCCACTTATCAAAATTAAAAGTTTTTAGAAATCACGGCACATGACACTTACGATATCCTTGGCGACACCGGGCGATTTTTCCCGGCGTCGAAACCTATTGATTACTGGATTCCACGATGAAGATAGCTTATAAGCTCAATCAAAAACTTTTAAAAGTGAAATTATAAAAAACTATTTCTTAAATTACCTAAACTCTCTTTACCCTAAAACAAAATTCACTATGAAATGGAGAAAGATAAGCAGTTAGCTTTGTTGGATGTAAAAGTGATGGTGAGACCCAGTGGCTCGCTGGCCCACGCTGTATATAATGAAATCAACAACCATGTGCGAGCCAGAGATCGAGTATGTGACACTAAATGCTGTAGGGTTGCATTGGCACAAAGGCAATATATCACTTCAAGTAGCCGGCTATATAATACGATTAATAAAAACCTTAATATTTAACCCAAACCCCTGTTTAAAATCATAAAATAATATTATAAAAAATAGGTAACCCACATACACAAACACATACACATACACAACACACACATACAGACATAATTAATATATCATACAATACTAAACAAATTATGAGCTTAGGCACAATTAATTATGAAAAGAAGTCTATCTGGTATTTATTGTGCTGGTATTTAATAATCTCAACAATTATTTATCTACTTTTATCACTGTCTTATAATTTAACCCCCAACAAAAAAATAATACTCGCATATTATGTATACATACATCTTAAAAATACTATTTTACTAATATTCAAGTATTTATACCTAGTTCTGTTTAACAATAAAACATATTGTACAACTCATTATGCTTTATTTATATATTAATTATAAGAATTGTATGAGATTATTTTTTTACTGGCAGATCTCAATAAAAAATCAAAGGATATTACTACACTACTTATTACCTCTCATTTTTGTTATTTATTTGTATAAGCAAATTACTAAAATAAGTCAACTACAATTAAACTATTTTTATATTCTAATTCATCATAACTTGGGAGATACTTACATTTACTACACTTCTTTTAATGGGACAGCAACTATACTCTGTTCAAATTATCCTTTAACAATTCTATTGAAATTACTATTTCACTTTTGCACTATAATTTTACTAATGCATATTAAATTATTTAATGAGTAATAAACTAACTATCTATTACCAGAATGTAAGAGGTCTGCGTACAAAAGTAAATGAGTTTTATCAAAGTGTCCTCACAAATGATTATGACATAATTTTAATTACCGAATCATGGTTATGTGAGGGCTTTCTTAAGAATGAAATTTGTGACCAACGGTACGACATGTTTAGATATGATCGAGACAAAACGACATCTAATAAAAAAATCGGCGGTGGAGCCTTTTTGTGTTGTGCCAATAAATTAAAAGCATTAGAGCGGCCGGAATGGACGTGCGCCGGCGTCGAATGCGTCTGGGCGACTGTGCGTGCGCAGTCACTATCACCTGGCTCTGGTTGTGCGCTCCATGTGTGCGTCGCATACATCCCCCCCGATGCACAACAGGCGCAGCGCATCAACAGTCTTGTAGACTCGCTCGCAGCCGTCCAGGCTGCGCATCCACTAGACAACATCATTTTGGCGGGCGATCTGAATTTACCAAATATCGAGTGGTCTGACTCGGGGCCCCTTTACTTGGGACATGACACTAATGATCTACAAAATGCCGCGCGTAAATTGATCGACACCTGTAGTTTATTAGGCCTTCATCAGTACAATTTCTTTAAAAATAGCAGTAATAATGTTCTAGATTTGATAATCAGCAACATCTCGTTGGAGGTAAGTAAAGCTACTCATCCATTCGTGACCGAGGACAAGTTCCATCCACCCCTCGAAATTGATGCTTCTGAAATCGTAATCCCTCTAAGAAGACACATACGTAAATCTACATTGAACTTTTTTAAAGCTAACTACGGTAATATTAATAACTTTTTATGTAAGATAGACTGGGATGCCGAGCTTAACTCTTTACCTACCAACGAAGCTGTTGAAAGGTTTTATTCGTTTTTGTACAGATCTTTAATTGATAATGTCCCAAAAGTGAGGTGTTCTTACAAGCATCCCTTCCCATCCTGGTTTAGCAGTTCTCTCAGGAATATAATTAAGGAAAAATCTAAAGCACACGCACGATGGAAAAAGTTTCATAATCCCCGTGATTATGACGACTTCTCTATTCTGAGGTCACGACAAAAAATTGTTCAGCAACAGTGCTTTAAGGATTACACAGTTCGAATGCAGGTGTTCATCAAGACGAACCCGAAATGTTTTTGGTCCTATGTCAAATCAAAGCTCAAGGATAAATCTAGTTACCCTGACCCGATTTTTTTCGATCAAGTGCGGTACTCAGGCGAGGCCGAGGCTTGCAGAGGGTTTAATGACTTTTTTAAGAGTGTTTTTGCAGAACCTGCTTTATCCTATAGAGACAACTGTCTTACGCTCCCACCCGTTGGTGACACTGGACATATTAACAGCATTCCCATCTCTGATGCTGATATTCTTCGCATCATTAAATCTTTGGACTCAAGGAAAGGCGCAGGCTGCGACGACATTCCACCTATCTATATTAAACAATGCGCTAAGTCACTTGTTCGTCCGCTTCATATTATTTTTGCCAGCTCCCTGCACAATGGAATTTTTCCAGACAAATGGAAGGACGCTAATATTATACCCATTCACAAAAAAGGGACTAAAGTTAAGGTAGTAAACTATAGGCCTATTTCTATACTTTGTTGCTTTAGTAAAATGCTGGAAAGGGTAGTTTTGGAGAACATTTACCCCGTAATCTCGAACGCTATACCACACAATCAGCATGGATTTATGAAGCGTCGCTCGACAACTACGAATCTCTCAGTCTTCAGTAGTGACGTCTTAAACTATATGGACAAAGGTCATCAGGTTGACGTGATCTACACCGACTTCGAGAAAGCTTTTGACCGTGTGGACCACGTCATTCTCTTGCATAAGCTTCATCACCTGGGAATTCATGGTAGTCTTCATAGATGGGTGGAGTCGTATGTCACTAACAGGCGGCAGGCTGTCGTCATAGGTTCCTCTCGCTCAGACTACATCAGCATTTCATCAGGCGTCCCGCAAGGGTCACATTTAGGGCCTTTGCTATACAATGCGTACATTTTTGATATATATGACTATATCATAAAATCTAAATTTCTTCTTTTTGCTGACGATAAAAAGGTTTATTTAAATATTGAAGGGTTAAGTGATTGTCAAAATCTTCAAAGTGATCTAGATCGATTGACCATTTACTACAAATTGAATAGAATTTCTGTTAACACCGATAAATGTACAGTGATCACGTTCACACGTAAGACAAAAACAATTACCTATCCATATTCAATCGACAGCAAAATTATTCAAAGGTCCAGTCTGGTCCGGGATTTGGGAATTACTTGGGATTCCAAACTTATTTTGGCGGAACACTTACACATAATTATAAATAAAGCATACCGAATGTTTGGCTTTATCACTCGAATCACCAAACCGTTTAAAAACCTGGCATGTTTAAAATCATTATATTTTGCTTACGTTAGAAGCAATCTTGAGTACGCTTGTAGTGTTTGGTCACCACAATATGAGGTTTACATTCAACGAATTGAACGAATACAAAAGAGGTTTGTGAAATTGTTAAACTTTAGAAGCTACAAAAGCTTCGAAAACTACACGTCTGCCTGCCAGCACTATCGTCTGTCGACGCTGGAGGATCGGCGTAGGCAACACGACATGTTGTTACTACATGCAATACTGACAGGGCGTGTCGACTGCCCAGAACTGTTAACGTCCTTACACTTTTCGGTACCTAAACGTCGCTCTAGACACCCCCAACTGTTTAATGTGCCCTCAACTCATACTAGATTTGCAGAAAATTCTGTTCTTCATAGAATAGTCCGCACCTACAATAAGAACTACTCCGATATAGATATGTTTAATGTCTCAAGGGATGGTTTAAAGAGATATGTTGTGCTGACCCAGAATAATTTGATTAACGCCATAACGCCATAAGCTCCAACACATAAAATAATAGTAGTGCAAAAACTTAATCCCTATACACATTGATCACATATAGGTACACACCCACACGCATACACACATACACACATACACGCATACACACATACACGCATACACTCATACACGCATACACACTCACGCGCTCATACATACACACTTTATTTACAGTCCTTCAACCAATTTATTGTTTATGTTACAGTTTACGATAGATGGCTTTGGTGTCTGGGGCTGATGGGTAGGAATGAATACATATTTTCTTCCGTCTTGTTGTATGTTATTGTTTTCTTTGCGTTTTTGTTGTATTTTGTAAATTTCCTTAATTTTATGCACTATTTGTTTTTGTTGATTTCTTAATCTGTCTTCACAGTGGATTTATATTTTTGTGTATAATTTGTGAACCCATTCATGGCCTTATTTATTGTGTAAAATTTTATAATATTGTATTTTTGGTTATGCTGTTGGAGTTCCAGATAAATAAATAAATAAATAAATAAATAAATATTGTCTAGAGTAATATAAAATGTGATAAGTACTAATGCGTTCAATGACATCTGAAACACCGTCCACCAACTATTTCAGATGTCACAGCTGAACTGTTTTTGTTACTATCCACGATTTATTATATTTCCTAACCTATGAAACAACTAAACTGTATATTTATTTTTGCAATAAATATTTTTATTATTAATTGTTTATTGAAAACCAACACACACAGACCGATACCTACATGCCACTTTACCATTATCCATGACAAATAAGATCTATTGGGACGTCACTAATAAACAGGGCTTATGATCTCTGTGAGCCAAAACATATGGAACATGAATTTCTAAAAACTTTTAAAGTGATAAGTGGGTAGGTTTACATCTACCGCCTATTTTGTACAAAGAGCTCCAGTCGGCCCGTGACCACGGCCCATGTAACCATAAAGTAATATATACATACGAGTAATGAAACTTGGCCGAAACGTCGGCGGTAGAAGTATCGCGTAAAGACCCGTTAAAATTATAAAAAGTAAAGTATCATCACGACCTTATAAAGAAGCGGATTCACATTTTGCCAACTTAACTATAGGCTGATCATGACAAGTGGCAAGCTCGTCGATGTCTCCAGCGTACCAAACTCGAGAAATATCACAAATAAATTAAATAATAATTAAATGTATTTATTTATTTGCGACCGATATCCTCCTTCTTAGTGGGGACTTTGTCGCAGTCCAACCACCAGCCAGGCGCAGTGGATGGCTTGGTGTACTGAGATACTTGACACGATCACGACATACCTCTTTCGCTTCATCGACATTCATCAACCTCTTCATACATGCCCTTTTGTTATGAAGGCTTTTTAATTCTCCTTCAGCTAGTGTTATATTTATTTGATCGTGATACGTGTGTCTTGGTCTGCCAGGGCCTCTTTTACCCACAACTTTCGCATTATATACCTGGTTCGTCAATCTTTCTTCGCTCATCCTTTCAACATGCCCGAACCATCGTAGCATGCTTTTTCTTATTTTTGTGCCTATGCTTTCTTTTATACCTACCATTTTTCGTATTTCGACGTTACGTATGTGGTCCGCCAAAGTGACGCCGCATAACCGACGCAGCGACCTCATTTCTACTGCATTAACCCTACTCTCATGCATATTCTGACATATCCACGTCTCGCTTCCATACATAAGTGTTGGTACCAACATGGCATTGTGTATGGCGAGCCGAGCTTTGTCACTTACATTTCGACTGGCGATCAGTGACCCCAGGGCACCGTTAACACTATTTCCCGCGTTCACTCTTCTTTCAACATCCCTATCATACTTCCCATCCGCAGTGAAAACACTGCCCAGATATATAATTTCATTTACTTGTTCTAGAGTTTCATCATCAATCTTTATCGTCACGGTTGTCATCCTTCTTCTTTCAAACACTAGTACCTTGGTTTTTCTCGCATTCAAACGGAGTCCTTTTTCTGCACATCCCTCTTTCATTTCCGTGACTAGTGATTGCAGTTGTTGTACGGACGATGCCATAAGAACAGTGTTTATAAATCTCTTAAATCGGGTTTAACGCTTTTGCATGCCTCTCGCACAACACTTAAAGATTATTCAAGTACTCTGAGAGTACTTTTAAAAAATGCAGTCTATTAGCTTTCTAGGTAACAAAGTTACGGAAATTTTAAACATTTTTTCTAATTTTTTACCTAATTTTAGATAGTGAAAAATAGCAAAACTATTTACAACTATTTTCCTACTCGTATATTTTTAAAATGTCCGTAATTTTATTCCTGAGTAAGTTGATTGACTAAAAAAATAAAAAACATTCTCGAATAAAAAACATTGAAAATATTTGGTTGAACGATCAAGAGAGATGCAAAACCCTCTTAAGATAGTATAACTCATTTTGCCTTTATACAAAGCAGGTAGGTTAGACGCAACTTCGAAACAAAACTTCAACACGCTAGAGAAATATGGTTAAATCCAATTTAGCTGCAAGCAGTAAAGCACATACTTAGTTATTTAAGTAAAGACTAAGATAGCTTTTAAAAGATTCAAAGAAGTAAATTCTTTCATTGCAGCTCATTAAAGATTTTAAATAGCTATTAAATGCACTATTTATCCAGTAAGCCCATATTATGGACCTCTATACGGACGGGGCAAACCGAGCATTCATAATCCGTAATAAAATCGAGAATACCTTAATTTTAGGCATTAATCTTCGCCACATCTTGTACAACATTTTTTTCGTGCAATAATAACAACAACACAGACATACCGCGTCGTCCAGAGCTCTAATTCTGGCGCTTTCTATGTGTCGGTTCGATATATTTCAGTATAAAGAAAAAAAAAACCATTCGAACAAATCGAGTCGACATGCCAAAAGCGCATAAATCGGGGCCTAGGCCTGGATGGCTAACTGGCCGTTTACCCTGGCAGGATCTTAGCCCGCAACCCGAATTCATACACTTTTGATGCTGGGCGCCGTTACGCCATGTGATCTCTGAATTATGGCGCCGGTTGTCGCATAACTGAATTTTGATTACGGTCATGTATTTAGTGACACTCGCAAGATACGAATCGATTGACGTGAGAATTATCACAACTGGCCGAAGCGTTTGGTCTCCAGTGTGTCACAGAGGAACAATACATAGGCATTCGCTTAATCAGGTATAAGGTCCTTCATCAAGGTAGTCCTAGTCCCTTTGGTCAACGCTTTCACTTCACGTAAATTGTATTTGGGTTTAAATAAAAAATATTTAAATTAAATGCGGTGGTGGCTCGGTTGTAAGAACTTTCCTTAAAATTCTATAAGGGTCTGTTCAAACCTTCAGCATGTACCAATGAGAAATACACTTTTCTTATGTACATTTGTCGCAGATTTTTATTTATTTATTTATTTATTAGTTTAAAAAGTACCTATTTACAAAAAAATACTTACTTGCGACCCAAACAAGACGATGTTCCATAAGAGTGACGGTGAGCGGTAACAACCCCGATAGGCCGAGGCCGGTGCCCTGTACCCTGGGGTTAATTACATCAATATGTTGAACTAGTCGCCAATATGGTTAAATTTATTGGTTTCCTCCTACAATTATTTAAATTACTAAAATCTAAACATCAAAAATATAAATGTGTTTAAAATATTGCATTACTATATTATAAAAATGTATACATAATTAAAAAATATAAATACAATACATAAACAATATATTATTATAACAATAGTTGTAATAAGTTGATGTAAACAAATTTACAACAAATTGTCATAAAACAATTACATCAGATCCTCGCCGACCCGTCTGCTCAGCGTGGCGAGTATAGGCCAAAATCTCCAGATATTCTAGAAGGCCCATCTTCAACAGTGGAGGTTTAGGACGCGTGTTCTAGAGGCTGTTATGAATTAATGTAATAAGAAAAATATTTTATTGCTAATATAACTGCCTCCGTGGTCTAGCGGTTAAGTCCGTGGATTTAGACTCGAAGGTACCGGGTTCGATTCCAGGTCGGGACACAAAAATATTTATTAATGTAAATAAATACATTTAAATAATATTTAATTTATTTGTGATATTTCGATATGACGAGCTTGCCACTTGGTTGCCACCTCATGATTGGCCTATAGTAAAAATGTGAATCCGCTTTATTTGTTTGCTTTATGGTTTCTGACTACCCCGCAAGAGAAAATACATTATATTACATTTATTGAATTTAAATTAGGTAATTATTTCTTAAATTAAACAAGTATAAAATATGGGTTTCTTTTTAATATCTTAGTAAAACGCCTTTAGAATTTAATATTTGCCCTGCAAATAGTTTTTGCATTTGGCTTTTTGGAACCTCATGGCGCTTAGAGCGAACCCCTCTCGTTTTACCCCGGATCCGGTGTCAAAGTCAAAGTCAAAATATCTTTATTCACGTTAACCTATTACAGGCATTTATGAAACGTCATTAATTTAATTATTTTGAATGATTCTACTCCTGCTAGTAGAAGACTAAGCAGCAAAGTGATCCAATAAGTAAGCTGTTAGCAGAAGACCAGCAGCTTAGCAGATTCCAGTGACCTGTCAATGTTTAATCTGACTGAGAAAGGAATCTGCAAGGAAAACTCAGCTATATCAGATTTACAAAATAAAACATATACAGAACTGCACCACAACGATCAATTAATAACCTTTTAAATTTAGTTATCAGTACCTATGAGAAAACAATACCTGGTACAGCAGTAACCCACCAGGCAAGTCAGAATTAAGGTAGACTACATGCCTATGTGCAACCCGAAAGTCGACAAAACGCAAAAACCTCTGTTAATTTAAGAACAATAAATTGAACGTGTTCGGCAGAGGTCCCAGGCCCCCACAGCAGCACCCGATCAAACCGGTGGTGCTGCGGCCGGTCCCTCTACTATAAGTCAATGAGTAAGCAATGAATTCTCAACTCGCATACAACTTTATACTCGTGAATGGAGAAAATGTTTTCTTTAGCAAGATAACATTGAGATTTCAAAAAGCAACAGAAAAAAGGTTTAAATATTTTTTTATTATAAGTAACCAATTTAATTATATATTCTACCAGTTACTCTAGAAGTGAAAGGTGCGTTGAATCACCGGTGGGTAGTTAGCCGCCGAGATCCTGCCGGGGAAAACGGGAGTTTATCCCATCCCCAACCCAGGCCCATTGAACATCCGGGCCTGGATGACTCCGCTGTCTGACTCTAGAAGTTGTGCAGGACAGACTAACTTGGACAGACTATTCAGTTAGGCGGTACCAACTTTAGCAAAGAAACCAAAGGACGCATTTATCTAGGATAGCGGCACATCCTACCTTTGATACCACAATGTCATCAACCAGAGCATCCTCCCCGTAATGTCGTACGTAGCAGAGTAGTGGACACCGACAGTGGGTCTGGTCCACAAATTCAAGGTCGCTTAGCGAGCTTTGGAGAGAGCTATGCTTGGTATTTCTCTGATGGATAGAATTCGAAACGTTGATATTCGTCAGAGAGCGGAACGACGTATAGTGGGACGACGACGCCCCGCCAGCTGGACCAATGCCCTGAAAAAGCTCGCTGGCAGGGGGTGGATGAGGATTGCAAAAAACTGCATGCAATGGCAAGCCTAGGAGTAGGCCTACATCCAGCAGTAGAGAGACACAGACTGATGATGGAGATATTCTACCAGCACGATTAATGAGCACTAAGTTAATAGTAAGATATAAGTATCATCACGACCGCTTACCTTTCGGGGTGGTCAGAAACCACGCTTATAAAGAAGTTGATTCACATTTAGCCAACTTTACTATAGGCTTATCATGACAAGTGGCAAGCTCGTCGATGTCTTTAGCGTACCAAACTCGAGAAATATCACGAATAAATTAAATAATAATTAAATATATTTATTTACATTAATAAATGTGTGCGACATTTATAAAGAACTGAATATAGTGACGTAAGTCATTGAAGAAATTTCAGTAGTCATTCTGATGTAACGCTGACGGGTTCCCATGAAACTATAAGAGATGGGTGGGGGTTGCTTAAACTAATGTTGTAGAGGACCCTTGGAGACGAGGTAATGTAAACTTTATTTATTATTTCCAACCTTTTTAAAAATATATATATGAAAATTACACCATGGAGCTATGCGACATTTAGGAAGAACTGAGTTTAGTGAGTGACCTGCAATAAAGTTAATGTTAAAATTTAAGTAGTCATTCTGGTGTGACGCTAACGGGTTCCCATGTAACAACTTATAAGAAATATCAATAGGGACACTATTAACTAAGTACACATAAAATAGAACTGTGGGTGGGTATTTTATGTATTTCGTGTAACCTTTCTGTGTGTTATGTGAATATGCATGAGTGCGTGTGAGAGGGTGTGTAAAATATCTGTATTTTTTTTTTCTAGAAAGTTGATATATTTCTCAAAATGTCCACTCAAACATGAAAAATCCATTTAATTGTTGAATTATGCGAGCGAGAAGGATACAAAAAGCACTCTTAACGTAAATTAAATTGTCCAGAAAGCCCCGTACTTAAACTTTTTAAACCCTCATCAGATTCAATAAAATATTAATACATTTTCACACGATTAACTGAGGATTATTTTTAGGAGTCGACGCGATAAAAGGGTCCCCTAATAGCACACAAAAATGAAACACCTTCTAGAAATTATCGGTATTAAATCTTTGACTAATATGTCGTTTCCCGGTTAAAAAAAATTGTCACATGACAAAATCAGCGGTTTCGAGAATATATACGTATATATGGTGCCGTCCATTAATCACGTCATGTTTTTGATGCAGTTTTGTTATATGCCACCTTTATATTTTTTTTATATTTATACTTTCATCATCATCATCAGCCTGTGTCTCTCCACTTCTGGATATAGGCCTCCCCCAAGGCTCGCCTTAGGTCATCCGTCCATCTAGCGGGGGGTCGACCCACTCTGCGTCTTCCTGTACGTGGCCTGTGGTGGGGGTCATATAACTCGTTAAGCTGACCTCTGCCACGAGGAGGCAACTTCCGATGCAACTGAGCGGGTTGGCAGGTTGTGGATAGCCAGAGCGGCCCTCTTTGTCAATAAGTAAGTTGGCAAAAAGGACCGTAAGTCTTAGGGGTCCCGAACAGCGGAAGATGCTATGGGTAATCCTAATCAATGCCCATGGTAATACCTTTACCTTATTCATTTGTTCCGTCGACCATGGTAACTAGATAGACATGCACATAAATTTCATGTCTATCTGGTTATAATGGTCTTCACTCCCACTCTCCTCCCCCCTTCCTTTATACTTAACCTATCTCCCTCCTTCACATTCCCAGCAATTGTTGGATGATGGGCAGCAGCTTCATCCGTCACTAACCCTCCCTTACTGCGATCACCAACCCGCCTGCCAAGCGTGGTGATTATGGCATAAACCCCCCAAACGGCAAGAACATTAATACTTTATTAAATAAAAATTAATGTCATCTACTGCCTCCGTGGTCTAACGGTTAAGTTTATGGATTTAGACTCGAAGCTGTCGGATTCGATTAATGGTGGAATACACATAATATCCTCGCCAAGCCGTCTGGCCAGCGTGGCGAGTGTAGGTCAAATTCTCTAGTTCTGGAAGGCCCATCTCCAGCAGTGGAGGTATAGGACGCCATATTCTAGGGGCTGTAATGAATGAATGAACTATAAGCCCATATGTGTATTTATATATTATGATGTCATTTTTTTAGACAATTTATTAACGATTCCACAAGTTGGCATTTTTGGAACCGGGACCGACGGCTTAACGTGCTCATCGAGGCACGGGAACGGTGGTGGATAAATGTACGTAAGAAAAGTGTATTTTCATTGGTACATGCCGGGTGAGTTTGAACCGAACTTTGTAGGATTTAAGGTACGCGTTCTTACAACCGAGCCATCACCGTGCCTATAGTAAATTTGGCTAAATAAGAATCTGCTTCTTTAAAAAAGCGTAGTTTCTGACTATCCTTGAAGTGATTCGGTCGTGAATATACCATACTTTAAATATAATAATATGGAATAATAAAAATAAAGAAGAGAAGAAGACAAATTTCTAAGCATTCCATGGATACACCGTGCGGGTGCTGGGTCCATCGTGTGTGGGTAAGAGATGAGAAGAATGGTGTCTCGGGCTTGCGACCGACAATAGGCTGGTTTAAGAAAAGGAGGCCTCCTTTTTTTTCTATTGCGAGATAATACGCTCACCATCCACCATTCTACTTCTCTCCCTACCCAACCAAATACTGTATGATTCCGTTAATGCCGTCTTGGAAGCTCGTTCCATAAATGTATTGACGGCAGACCTGCTTAGGCCCAATTCTTTCAGTAGATGCAAAGATTTTGCTGGAACTCCTCTTGCACCAACTTCCACTGCGTAAAGCTGAGTCTTGAACCCGTTCCTGATATACAAAAATCCGTTATATAAAAATATGGAATAGTCGTATTTTCTCGAAACTTTTATAATCTGAAAATGATTCACCGTGCGGGTGCCGGACCCATTGTGTGTTGGTATAACAGGACGCTTACCCTCTATCAAATTCTGTATAATTCCTCTAATGCATAACCTATTTTTTGCCGAACAGCGATGTGTAATTCACAATAATCTTAATTTTCGAGTGTCTCCCATAATTATAATGAAATGTATAGCAGCCACTTAGAAGGCACTTCTTATTCTTTCCCGTCCAATTCGTAGCACTTCAGCAAAAAACTCCTCGTCTCGTCTCTACAAAAAGTCGTACAACCGCGATGAACTACAAATTTAAGCTTAGAAAATAGGCTTATCTCAGACCCTTATAATCCTATGCCCGCAACTTTGATCCTCTCAAAATGGTCTGCCTACTGAGATTGACGTACTGTTATCTGTCCCGCCAGGCGAGCTCTCAAACTACCCTTCAAAATATTAAGGGGATAGGGGGCATAAAAGAACCACGCGTAATCTAAAAAACATGAATCGCAACATATAATTATTCTTCAAATGAATTTAAATATTAAGGGCTAAGGGGGGCAAAATAAGAACCATCCAAAGCTAAAAAAGCATTTGTACTCACAAAATGGTATGCACTATACTGAGATTAACGTACTGTTGTTGTACGTCGGATGCTGACACCACACACACACATCTTCACGCCAAATCCCTTGTGGGGTAGGCAGAGACAATTGAGCGCCAATTGACACGATCACGACATACCTCTTTCGCTTCGTCGACGTTCATTAACCTCTTCATACATGCCCTTTTGTTACGAAGGCTTTAATGCACCTTCAATTAGTATTTTATTAATTTGATCGTGATATGTGAGTCTCGGTCTGCCAGGGCCTCTTTCACCCACAACTTTCGCATATATCTGGTTCGTCAATCTTTCTTTGCTTGTTTTTCAACATGCCCGAACCATCGTAGCATGCCTTTCCGATACTACATCGATTACTTTTTGTCACATATATATTGTACTGATTGTAAATTTACTTAAAATACAAGGGAGATAGGGTTCAAAACAAGGGTTCCCATTCGATTTATCAGAAACACAGAAAAAGCAGTGATTTAGTTATTAGCTGTAAGTCTACTGGTATTTTGATATTGGTATTTTAAGTATACATACATACATATCTTTACGCCAAATCCCTTGCGGGGTAGGCAGAGACAATTGAGCGCCACTTGTCACGATCACGACATACCTTTTTCGCTTCTTCGACATTCATCAACCTCTTCATACATGCCCTTTTGTTTCGATAGCTTTTTAATTCACCTTCAGCTAATGTTTGAATTTTAATATTTTAAGTATGAATTAAAAAATACTACAAGTTTATTTTGGTGACATCATTTGCCCACTATCCCCTTCAAAATATGATCATGGCACTTTCAGATGTCGAACATCAAAGAACAGAGTTCCGCATATAGGACGAACTTGTCACACGAGTCTCGCATGAATAGTCGTTTCAACTTAGGTAATATCGCATAGAATTCAAACGCTGAATAGGTCGAGGGTTATGGAAAAACTTTCAAGTTCGCTTTACAAGATCAGTGGTATGATATAAGGTAAATTACTCAACGACTAACCTAGTCATTGTGTTCTAAATTATGTATGTTTCTTAAATTGAGAAAATAAATTAGAGAGGTGACACATTTCAAAGCATTCCATGGATTTACCGGCACCGGCACCCGGGTCCATCCTGTGTGGTAAATAGAGAAAAGAAGAATGATGGTCTCGGGTTTGCGATCGACTATAGGCTGGTTTATAAAGGAGGTTTGTTATACGCAACAAGACGCTCACCATCCACCATTCTGCTTCTCTCCCTACCGGTAAACTACCCAACCAAATACTGCATGATTCCGTTAATGCCGTCTTAGAAGCTCGTTCATTAAATGTATTGACAGCAGGCCCGCTTAGGCCCAAGTAAATTTACCGTAATAAATACGTTTTTTAAATCAGTAAAATAAAGTATTATCAACTCTTACGGGGTTGTCAGAAACCACGCTTTTACAGAAGCGGATTCACATTTAGACAAATTCGTCGATGTCTCTAGCGTACCAAACTCGAGAAATAAAACAAATAAATTATTATATCCCGACGGGCAGCGGTATCGACATTTGATAGCGAATTAAAGTGGCCATCGACGAGCCTTCCAACAGAACAAATCGCGTGGCCACTTTCCAAAATTAATTCATGATTGTCGAAAACCTATATTGGTTTGATAAATGATGACTGAGGTGATAGCCTATAGCCAAGTCTGACGTAATATATATATATATATAAGACCTTATTAACTCATATATATATATATATATACCTATTATAATTACAATATAAATTAAAACTACTTAAAAGTAAAAATTAAAATAAATATAAACTAAACCTAATAAAAAATAAACTATAAGTAAAAAATGTCCTCTAGAGACGACCCTTCAGTGATAGTCCCCAGAAGACTGGCAACATTTCCCCTCTGTATAGCTAAGCTAATACGTTGGCAGAAATAATTGCCAGCCTTCCTGTCTCCAGACTTTTCCGTTAGCCGTTTGGACAACTCCTTGGCCAGACGCTTGGCTGATTGTCCCCATGGGCCCATCGTCTCGACCCCAAACGGCGCAAATTCGTAACCTGTACTGAGGTTGGCGTATTTGCGCAGCTTGAGGTTCTCAGCAGAAACCGCCGCACTTCCCGCGCTTGACGAGGTCGCCTGGATGTGTGATGGATGATGGATGTGTAAGTATATATATATATATATGAGTTAATAAGGTCTTCATCAAATTCCAGATGCTGCAGAATTTGATGCTTTTCTTGGAGTCACTCACGGCATTATAGCTCAAACACGTCCGGTAAAATATGGGAGTTCACAGCGCGGGAAAACCGCAAAAAATAAACTGCAAATTGTGCCCCATATTCAAAGTACAATTTATCTTTTTCTATAACTATTCACATTGTAGGACATTATTAAACAAAACAGCACCACTTTTGACCAACAATATCCACAGTAAATTCATTTACAAAACAAAAACTTGCACTTAACATGTCCGCGCAAAATGGCGCGAAGTACTCCCCTATATTGTTTTGACGTCACAGCCTTGGATTATGTCTACGTCCATTTAGTTTATTTTGCATGGCGACACCGCTAGTGACGACGTCAGCTTGATAATAATTTTGAAAATGGCATCGCGAATTTTGAATAGGATAAGTTGATCATCATCCCGCTAAATAATAATAATAATAATAGTTTATTGACACAAAATAAAATATACATATTGAACAAAAAGTAAAAATTACATTGTTGTACATGTTTAATTTAATAGACGACTTCTGTCCCCTATACTAAGGTTGCCCTGGTCTTATAGGGGACAGCTAATTGGCACTATATAATAAAAGCGGTCTTGCAGCAGAGTCGTTCAATATCTGATACAAGTCTTATTTCACCTTATGTCATACTCAACTTTTTTAAAAAGTTGAGGGCAAGGCGGAATTGACAAATCGTGCGGTCTACACAACTAACTTATATATATTATTTAAGAACTATTTATTTAGGCACACTGGATTATTTAACGATAATAGTATAAGTCAAGGCTTACTTGAGATATTTAAAAAGTTAGTGTTATTGGGCACTCACTCTGCTGCTAGTAACAATCAAATCAACTACAAAAAACAATAATAGAATTCTATTAAGGTTAGTATGTTAGTAAGTTAGGATGTTAGTAAGTTAGTATTATATGTATATATAATTAAATATTTAGATAAGTTATTTTTATTGTATTTATTAATTTACTAAAACAATAATACAATATACCCACTCGTATTATCATATCGTTAAGCACAATATTCACATACTCACATCGTACGTCTATTCGAATAGGTCAATTATAACGGCATGCGTTTGGATGTACGAAGATGGAATCGAACCCTCTGCGTCTAAATTCACGGACTTAACCACTAGACCACGGAGGCAGACAGTTTTTGATCAGTATTATTAACACTAAAAGAAAAATAAATATAGGCCGATTTAGCGATCTTGGCATCAAAATTTTCAATTGAAATACATTTTCTATTGTGACTTTTTGCGGTCCGAGAAACATAAAAGGGAACCCGCAAACATAATCTTTATGGTGTCCATCCAACAGCTGTCACATCTGTCTTTTTCTGAACGCTACCCACTAGAGACGGGATTGCAAACAAAAAACTGCGCGTCGACAAAAAACGACCCGGAATAATCGAAAATATGAATGAAATAATAATTTGTAGGTAGAATGGGATCGTCGAGGATGACATAATTTATACAGATGATATTAGTTTTAGACGCATTATACTTTATATATAATTTAAAAACAATAAAAAAACTCTCATTATAGATCGAATAATACGAGTATTATAAAACTGTCCTCCGCTGCGTCTGTCGGTCTGTTCGCTATAAAATCAAAAACTACTTTACCAATTTTTATACTGTTTAGACCAATGGATAGAGTGGATCTCGAGGAAGGTTTAAGTATACAATTTGTTAGTTTTTGTATACATTAACGATATCGCCGGGTTAGAACGAAACAAACCAATTTTTTTTAGTTTTTTTTTTTTTTTCATCCAGTCCTTTAAAAAAGCTCTTGCTTTTTTCAGTGATAAAATCGACTAAGCACTGTGACGCTTAGTTTCGAAGATAGTGGGTCTTGAAAGCAATTAATCGAACGGTTTTAGCCGAAAACGCAAATTTAAAAGTAATTTAATGTGCATAATATTTTTGTGCAAAAATGGCTAACTTAGTTGGTTTTTATTGTAACACGGCGATATTTGTTGGAGGTGTCGGATAAAAATAAGCCGTCTGGGAGCTTTCAACGAAAACGCTGCCTAAACCCTTTGAGATATAACAAAATAATGTATGGTGGAATTGTGTATCTTATATAGGTCTACAGAAAAGTCCGCAATGGCATATGTCTATCTCTTAAGAATAACATACAATATTCATTTGAAAAAATCAAGAGAAGAACATTTGGGGCAAAGGATCAGCATTGCCATTCAACGTGGCAATGCTGCCAGTATCCTCGGCTCTTTGCCCATTGGCAGCGATTTGGAGCAATTTTTTTATTTATAATATTTTTATTAAGTTTTTTCTTCATTTTAGTTTTTAGTTGTATTGTATTTTGTTTGTTTTTTTTTTTATTTTTTTTTTTAATCATAGTACTATATTTCCTTCGAATAAAAAAATAGAGAAGAAGAACAAATAAGATGCCGTAAAGAGAGAGGTAAAAAAAAATTTAAAAAAAAAACTTTTTTTGCGATGTTTGCTGCAGCAATGATGGGCACGTGGGGATCGGAACTGAAAGCATTCTATAAAGAAATTGTTCCAAGGCTCATTAACGTCTCTGGTGACAATAGGGCTGGCAGTTTTTTCTCACAAAAACTAAGTATCCTAATTCAAAGGAGAAATGCTGCTAGTGTATTGGGCACCATGCCACATGACAGCGATTTGGAGGAGCAATTTTTTTTAGGTTATATTTAGATTTTGTTGTAATATAGTTTATTTACAAACTGCCTCCGTGGTTAGCGATTAAGTCTGTGGATTTAGACTCGAAGGTACCGGGTTCGATTCCTGGTCGGGACACAAAAATATTTATTTATAATGTAAATAAATACATTTAATTAGTATTTAATTTATTTGTGATATTTCTCGAGTTTGGTACGCTGGAGACATCGACGAGCTTACCACTTGTCATGATTGGCCTATAGTAAAGTTGGCTAAATGTGAATCCGCTTATTTATAAACGTGGTTTCTGACTACCTCGAAAAGGGAAACGGTTGTGATGATACTTTACTTTACTTCAATTTATTTAATTCAAGGTTTTGTATAAAATAAATAAAATATTTACCTAATTATATTAAAAGAAGCAAACATTTAAAAGAAAAATCATAAGCGAAATAATAGGTGACCACAACATGTTAAACTACAATTAGTATGATACATTAAAAGGTTAATTTTTATATGAAAATAACAACCAATACCCGCTTTATCTTATATTTGATATTCCTTTTACAGAATAAAAAATAAAACAGATCGTAATTAAATATGAAACTACCCACATAGGCACTAAAAACTAATCTTCGTCCTCTGCTTGCTTACCTTTGAAACCGTTCCCTTGTGGTTTTGACTTCGCTGCTCACAAAGGAGCTTAGCCCAAATCTAGTGAGGCCTTAAATATGATCATACCTTTGATACCAGGGGATAGAATTGTGGTTATTCGTGGAGGTACTGAGATTATGTGTCGATATGTTCATACAAGGCATTATGTATTGTTAGTAATGTACAGTAATATTATAGGAAATAATAATATTTTTTTTTCAAATAACGCTCAAAATCGCTGCTTTACCAATATAATTATCAATTAGACTGTTGCTGTACAAAGCACAGATTAGATCATGTATAGAGTACTGTTCTCACCTTTGGGATGGATCCGCCAAGTACCTCACAGATGCTCTCAATGTCCTACAGAGGCGAGCTGTTCAAATTGTGGACGATGCCACTATATCTGGAACTCTCGAATTCCTGCAGCTTCGCCGCGATGTGGCTTCTCTGAGCGTGTTCTACCGGCTATACTATGGTGAGTGCTCCGAAGAACTCTACAACCTAATCCCTCCCTCTCCATTCCGCAATCGAACCACACGCACAGGTCAGAATATGCATCCACATACCGTAGTCACCATCCCTTCGCGTACGTATAAATTTGGGGACTCATACATCTGTCGCACGATAAAGATGTGGAATGCTCTTCCAGCCTCTGTGTTTCCACTTTCCTATAACTTGGAGTCCTTTACGCAAAGTGTGAAAAAGCATCTAGTCAAGCCGGCATAGTGTTGGGGACTGATGTCGGTCATGAGTCAGTTGCTAACATTCATGGACCTTGCGCGCTACTTACCATCAGGTGGGCCCAAGGTCACATGTCGTGCTAGTAAAATATATATATATATATATATAAGCTACCTAATTTAAAATATAAATAAAAACAAAAATTAAATAATATATGGAAAAAAATTATATATAAAAAAATCCTCCAAATCGCTACCAATAGGCAAAGTGCCAAAGATACTAGCAGCATTGCCATGTTGAATGGCAATGCTGATTCTTTGGCCCAAATATTGCCCTCTTGTCTCCCGAGGTGTTCACGAGCTGTTTTGACAACGTCTTGAAACTTTTGACAGCTTCCTGTGCGCTTGTCCAAACGGTGGAAAAACACATCCCCCAATAAGCTGAGTGTATTTCCGCCTGAGGTTCTCTGCTTGTAATGCAGTAGCGCCTGGGTCCTTAGAGGTGACGGACAGATGGGAAGGCACAAGGGTGTCCACACAGGTAGCACCCCACACTAAAGGCAAACCTATTCCGGCAAACTGCCTCTGTGGTCTAGCGGTTAAGTCCGTGGACTTAGACTCGGAGGTACCGGGTTCGATTCCTGGTCGGGACACAAAAATATTTATCAATGTAAATAAATACATTTAATTAATATTTAATTTATTTGTGATATTCCTCGAGTTTGGTACGCTGGAGACATCGACGAGCTTGCCACATGTCATGATTGGCCTATAGTAAAGTTGGCTAAATGTGAATCCGCTTATTTATAAGCGTGGTTTCTGACCACCCTGAAAGGGAAACGGTCGTGATGATACTTTACTTTTTACTTTACTATTCTCCATGGAACCAGCGTCATTCCATCGATCCGCTTGCCATAGTCGCAGACCATGCCAGTGGGTTCTAAGATAGCTGGCGAGCCCACAGACACAACAGCCCGACTAAATTTAGGCACTAAGCTATTATCTAAATAAATATACCAATAAAAGAATGCAATGACTTCTTAAGGACACAAACAGAAGTTTACTTAGTGAAAAGATCTTTCAGCTTTACAATTTACAATGTTTTATTTTTTAAATTCCTTTTCATTTTTGGTTTTTATAAATCTTTAATGGCGAGTGTCGCTTCAGCCTGCCTGGCCGGCGACACGCCATTAACCGACGCATTATCTCCTCGCTGTACCGAGCACTTCATTTTAAAACATTTCTTATTACATAGACGTAATATCTTGTTTACTTTTTATTATTTATATTATTAAATTCTTTATTGCACGAAAAAAAATGTACAAAGGCGAAGATTAATGCCTACAAGGCATTTTCTAACATCTACTCATTGGGAGAGTATGAGATGAAGTACTGATATAAAATAATAAACAATATTAGTATATTTACTATGTCTGCTCTGGTGACAAGAGGGCTGGTTCTTTTCTCGCACAAAGAATCAGAATAGCGATTCAGCGAGGAAATGCAGCCAGCGTTCTTTGCCACCATGCCGCGCGGATACGATTTATATTTAAAGTAGGTTTTTTTGGTTTTTTTTTTACTAAGACATACATATAATACATACTAATACATACACTAAATCCTAAAAAATACGTACATATTATAAAAGAATATATTTGCCAAATATTTATTGTCAGCACGATGCTGATTCCTGTTTGTCTAAAAATAATGGTGTAACCAAGCGTTTGAAGACGTGGACTGACGGTGCGTGGCAGTTTGTTCTGAGTATAGTTAGTTATTTTTCACCTACGGTATAGATTTAGTTGAACTTGCTACTGACAATATAATTTTATATATGACTAGCTGACCCGGCGAACTTCGTACCGCCTGACAGTCAATGAATGTCATTATTAATACTCACACAAAACAATTTTCAAAACAAATCACAGACAATTTTGCGACGTAAAAGTGAGACAAATCGATTAGACAGTTGTTGTTTTTTTTAAATTAATTCATGTACCTGAGATAAGTGTATTTCTCATTGGTACATGCCGGGGGGGTTTGAACCGACATTTGTAGGATTTTAAGAAAAGTTCATAGACACTAATGATGATTAAATGTTAAAGAGCGGTGGTGACTTAGTTGTATAAACGTTTTCCAATCCCATAAAAAATAAAGAGCACGTTAAGCCGCTGGTCCCGGTTCTAATAATACTAACTTGTGAAATTTTATTTTATTTTGTTTAATTGTCATTAAAATTGACATCAAACTCTCGACAATCCGTTTGGCCAACGTGGCGAGTATTAGCCAAACTCTCCAGATATATGTTCTGAAAGGTCCATCTCCAACAGTGGAGGTCTAGACGATGTGTTCTAGGGGTTGTAATGATAACTAATGAAACGTTTTGTGTCAACTAATAATCATAGACCACATCTATACCGGCCGGTCCGTATAGATGTGGTCTATGATTTCAACACTTTTACGCTCTCTACAAAATGGATGCTTTGATGTTATCGAAATGTCCGCTTGTTTTGTCATTTGTTAATTTAATGATCAGATAACATTGATGAAATTTTAATGCAAGAGTAGCTACGATTTACTCAGTATTTTTTTGACATTCATAACAATACAAACATGAAAGAATATTTGACTGTATGTTTGTCTCGACTTCACTATATTCTTCCGTTCTTTTAATATTTTTAATTTCTCTTTGTAATTTATTCTATATTTGTTGGGAAAGGGAAAGAAGTGTTTCACGGTTTATAGTTTTATTGAAAGTCCATTATATACAAGATTGACATATAGTACTTATTACTTATGACACTAAGTACTTATAAAATATAAATTGAATACAATTGTGATATTGCCAGTAACTACAACACCTGCCCTTAATCACAATCGTATACAATACAATACTAAAATACTCCAAGAGAAAAAATAAAAATAAAAATCATATCATATTCCTACAGGATAAGTCCTAAATTTACTGCACACCTAATATGCTTAATGCGAGGAAGTGCTTTAGTTAAAATGTCAGCTTCCATTTGTTCTGAACATTTATACATAACATTAATTGACTTATCCTCAATTTTCTCACGAATAAAATGATATTTTATGTCAATATGTTTAGTTCTGTTGTGCTGAATGGGATTTTGAGCTAACCTTATAGAGCTTTGGTTGTCATTATATAAAACCACAGATTCCAACTGCCCTGTAAGTTCTGCCAAGACACGACGCAGGAACAAAGCTTCTTTAGCACCTGAGGTAAGCGCCATATACTCCGCCTCAGTTGAAGACAACGCAATAGTAGGTTGTTTTTTACATTCCCAATAAATAGGCCCGTCTGCAAGTTTAAACAAACAACCTGTATAAGAACGTCTATCAACAGCATTAGCCCAATCGGCATCAACATAACCATGCAGATCCGAACCATTCTTCCTATACACAAGACAATAATCCAACGTACCTTGTAAGTATCGCAATACGCGTTTTAATGCTTTCCAATGCGATTCATTGAATTTTGTATTAAACTGACTTAGATATCCAATCGAATAACTAATATCCGGCCGTGTATTTACAGCCAAATGCATTTGTGTAATCGCCCCTTGTAGTAGTGTTAAACACATGGACGTCATAGCCTTCACGTCCCGACGCTCCCTTTCGGCAGGAGGTGTGTTGTCTCCTTGCGGATAACCAACAACAGCAGGCCAAAGACCTTCGTGCATTAGGTACATTTTAATTTGAAATTTCCAGGTAACGTAACCTTCTTTACCCGTCAGCACTTTTATATTGCCGAGAGAAGTACTACCACCGTACCTTGCACTGGAATGGTCTCCTTCCATTTTTGACTAGCAAAAAATAAAACCCTTTTGCATAAACACAGTAGAACACAATATCGACGATTCTTTTGTTCCTGACGATACTGGATCTTCTCCTCCTTTTCTTATATCCAACTTTTATTGTTCTGGGCCCATAACCCTTGTTGGGAAAGGGAAAGAAGTGTTTCACGGTTTATAGTTTTATTGAAAGTCCATTATATACAAGATTGACATATAGTACTTATTACTTATGACACTAAGTACTTATAAAATATAAATTGAATACAATTGTGATATTGCCAGTAACTACAACAATATTTTTGTGAAATATATCTTAGTAAGAGTAAATGGATTTAGTTTAAGCTTATGAATTTAATCATCTTTATATATACTATGTACTATCAACCTTAATGTCTGTAATTTCTTCTAAATAAATAAATAAAATGATTTTAATAAAATTTTGGCAGATATGAACCCTGAGACAGACATATTTATTTTTTTATTTAAATACTTTATTGCACAAAAACTTAAAATTAGTGTACATAGGCGAGTTTAATGCCAGTTAGGCATTTTCTAACAACTGACCTTCGGGAAAGTGAGAAATCATGGCTGGCTAGCAGGGTGCAAATAAATATAATACACGATACTGTAACGGGTACATGTAGGTTACAGAGTTTTATTGGCATTTTACGAAAGAATAGTATTGTCAATATACGACAATGACAGGGTTGATGGGTTTTTGTTTTAAAAAAAAACAATAAAAAAAGGAAGATCAGGGAGCTCGGACCGGGAGGTCGACAGAGCGAGTATTTTTATAAATATTAGGATTAAAATAATAAAAAAAGGAGTTCCGTAGAATCCTCTCCGTAACAATTAAAAGCAACTACATCCAACCGCAGGCTTTGGATAATCATGTAACTGCAAAGGGCAGGTTACATGTGAGGGAAGAATGTAACGGGTGCATGTAGGTTACACAGTTTTATTGGCATTTTAAGAAATAATAGTATTGTCAATATACGACAATGATAGGGTTGATGGATTTTTGTTTTAAACAAGAAGAAAAAAGGAAGATCGGAGGAGCTCGGACCGAGAGGTCGACAGAGCGAGTATTTTTATAAAGATTAGGATTAAAATAATAATTAGTTAAAGTCTACCGCGTAATAGTGTCCCACGTAGATAAGTGTTTAGTTTTTCTACATAATAATATGTAATTATTTCTAAAATATAAAGTATAAAAAAGTTTTATGCATTTTCAATAAAAAAGGAGTTCCGAGAATCCTCTCCGTAACAATTAAAAGCAACTACATCCAAACGCAGGCGTTGGATAATCATGTAACTGCAAAGGGCAGGTTACATTACTTACTTAATTTAGTACATACATAAAAAACGAACTACATATACTACACACTTTAAATATTTAACTAGGCTATAAAATATCATCAGACAACTACGACACGTGACTTTACGGCCATTTGTCTGTCAGTTGTACTACCTGCAAGGCTAAATTACTGGAGCAATTTTAATAAATTTTGGAAATGTAGTCTATAATTTTTTTAGGAAATAAAATTACAAATTTAAATAAGTGGTAGGCGGGGCGGACTGATGGTGGTAATTTGGCCAGTTTCCCGTGACGGGGAAAGTATCCACCATTCGTGCCAAAAACCCAGTAAAGTAAATCCACACGTTTCGGGATCAGGCTCGAATTGCCGTCATGCCCAGTCAAGCCGGCATAGTGTTAGGGACTAATGTTAGTCTTATTCAAGTAGCTAACATTCATGGACCTCGCACGCCACTTACCATCAGGTGGGCACAAGGTCTCATGTCTGCTAGTATAAAAAAAACTATAGTTTTTTCGCGCCATTTCAGTTCTGGGAGGTCCATTTCCAGCAGTGGAGGTCTGGGTTCTACATGATGATTAAAAAATTTTTTTACATTTTATTTGCCCCGATATCCTTTCAATGCGCTAACGTATCGGATACTATGGAAACGCTTTAAGACATACCAGACTTGAACAATGTCACAATGTAGATAAAATTAACATAATTCTCGACTAACTATAAAAGTTATCATAAAATAAAAATAAGGCTAGGGACAAATATGGCAGAGAAAACGCTGCTTATTTTGCTCTCGCAAAGAAAAATGGCGAGATATTACGTAATGAAATTTAGGCGTCTTAAAAAGTAATTACGTCTTATAAGAAAACTTATTTCGTAAATCGGTTAGGTTAGGTTGGACATACGAGTAGGTGCAAATTTGTGTTTTGTAAATTATTTTAATGTGTATATTGTTAGTCAAAAGCGGTGTTGTTTTGTTTAATAATGTGCTACAATGTGAATAATTATGGAAATTTTACTTTATATATGGGACACAAGCAGTGTATATTTTTTGCGGTTTTCCCGCGCTGTGTAATCATCATGTCGTCATATTTTTGCTTCACTGCACTTTCTCTATAAACTCAAAAACTTTCTGCCGATAAAAGCTAAAGGAACCCTTTTCTTATTCTTTTTCTTCTTGACTATAGTGACGTGTGCAGCGTTAATATCTCAGAGGTATTGCTTAACAAGATGGATCGTTTGCTTAACGCATGTATCCGGTTTATCTATTGTTTACGTAAATATGATCATATCTCTGTGTATGGCGCTAAGTTGAAGTTGCTACCGATTCGGTGTCGGTGTACTTTGCTTACTATCTTCTGTTCGAATGTTCCTGCAATTGTTGATACCTCAAGAACAGCTTTGTCTCTCTCTATGTTTGATGATAAATCGCTTCGATCCTCTCACAACTCGATCCCTTCACATAACTCTAGTTTCATTTCAATTGTAGTGACAAATTTGTGGAACAATTTGCCACCTAACATCAGGCAAGTAACCACCAGATCGCTTTTTAAAAAAAGTGGTCTATTAGCATTTAATTTCCCGACAAACATTTCGTAAATTAGTTAGATTTTTCATAATATGACTATTATCTTAGGCGTGAATTATACAAAAAAGACGTAAAGTCAAGTTTATTATATATAGAGATATATATTTACGAGTTTAACCCTTTACCACCTACCACCGGTCTCTGAGACCGCAACGTATTTTTTAATTCAAATATTTCGATCTGTGTGTGTCGTACGACAGTGCGCGTCTATATACCTTTTTTATACATCCATCAGTACCGCGCTTGATCTTGGCGAGTGTAGACGTGAGCGCGTTTGGACAGGGTAAGTAAAACTATTTCGTCAGCGGTCTGTGTGACCGCTCGTAGGTGGTTACGTGATTTTGTTTCACACACACGGTTTTTTTGTTTTAGTGGAAAATTGATAAAAACGACGTAATTATAGAAATATGGTTGCAGTAGGAGATGTCGAAGGGTTAGGTCAGTCGAAGATTGTAGTGACGTGGAATCCGATTCGGTCGAGCATGCTGTTCAGGTTGAAGACTGAATCCGAATCTGAGATCGAGGGTGATGATGATGCAAATTCAGTGCAAGACAGTTTATCTCAACCATCACATGCAGAAATGTGATGTCAAGATCACAGGCGTCGATCTACTTGATCAAAGGTGTTCAAATTCTTCTCGTCGAACGCGAAGATGGCCTTTGACTGTATTTTATAGAATGTTATATATATCTGCATCAAATGCGTATGTCATCTGTTTGAGTAATGAATCTTAAAAGACTGAAAGCCGATTTAAATTCTTTAAAAAAATGGCAGGACAACTTACAAAACCGCATATGGAACGTCGCATGAAAAATGATCACATTCAAAGAGACGTCAAGAGTTATATTCGTCGTATTCTACAGATAAGTGAAGATCAACCGAGCACATCAGACGTGAAAACGTGTTCCAATTGTGAACCAAAGAAGAAACGCAAGACTGCCTACTTATGTATTATGTGCAACGTACCAATTTGTTTGAAGTGTGCGAAAAAAATATGCTGCAACTGCCGCGAAAAATTGTGAATTTTTGGGGGTTGCAATTTTGTTGAATTTTATAATTAATGTCTAGTTTTTTCATTTAATTTTATAGTTAGTGTCCTAAGTTTAAAGAAATAAATCCAATAAAGTTGTTTTTTTAATTTCCTTATCTATCAGATCACATAATTTAAGAAGACTATATTTTCATGTTAAAACTACTAGTCTTGAAAGATTATATCATATCTCAGATTTTATTATACTTTATGTTATTTGAAAGTCTAAAATAAAAGTCTAAAGTATAAACAAGTATCTTACTCATTTAAATCCTTTGCTTATACTTCAGAACCCGATTTTGGGGTGGTTATTCATTAGCGGTCTCCATGACCGCACGCAGGTGGTTAAGTTAAAAAATAGGTGGTAGGTAGTTAAGGGATATATATATATTTTATAGTCCCTTTTAAAGTCGCCTGAAATTGTATAAGGTAATATCACACCTTGTTCTTTGCGAGCGAAAATTCTTTGGCCGAAACTAGACAACGTGTGGCCAACGTGGCAAATGTAGTCCAAATTCTCCAGAAATAATATGTTCTGGGAGGATCATCTTCTGCATTGGAGGCCTGGTACTCCGTGTTCTAGGGTCTGTGTGATCATCGATGCCCGCTCTACTTAATATTCGACATCGCCGACTCTAACATATAGAACGAAAAACCGGCGCGTTTTATCGACAAGTGTATCGGTAGCTTTAGAACGCTTCTCTCCGTCGCAATTTTTAATTCCATTGAAAAAGGCGTCGGCGTCGACTTTCAGATGACCGGATTAAGAAATTTAATTAATTATATTTCCAACAAACCCTTCCAGTACTTGGTATTTGTCATTAAGCTAATGATTATTGAGGCCTGATTAAATCTACCTCGAAACAAATTAAAATCTAATTAACTTAACATTTTATGGAAATATATAAAAGCTTTTACATATAATTTAAACTGGTCAGTATTGGCCCTAAAATAGAAGTTAGGGGCCAACGACACTTCAATCATCCCACAACCAGAAATAATAAATAAATAAAAACTTGATTGATCAAAAAAGATACATATTGATACATAGTGTGGCTCTGCCAGTTCGTTCATTGAAAGAAATTTAGTGTTTAGCTGAAAGTAATAATAAAAATAATATTACTTATATATATAAAATATAAGAAAGTAAATAAAAATACAGAAAAGTAATGTATGAACTTAAAAGAAAGATAACTGACATAAAAAATAAAAATTGATAAAACTAAAAAACATTAAATATTATGAAGTGTTATGTGTGGGTGAGTTGCAGGAGAGTGTGGTGCGTGAATGCGTGTGTTAATAAGTAAGTGTGTTTACTGTGTGAGGTTATGCATAGTTAGTATCATATTGGACAGAACGATAAGGTTTTGCCACTCTTGTGTCGGTGTTTTATACGACCGATAGTGTGTCTTTGTCTTGACATAGTCTAACCACGAGTAAACAAGGCTATCTTAAGTTTGGCAACCTCGCACTATCTGTTCATTTCGTGTCATGTTGTGACCGATTCGGTTGTATATATTATAAATAATCGATAAATAACTTTCGTCTTTAAACACTGGGGTATGTATAATAAGAATATGTAGCGCAGCTTACCGAAATATAGGTATATGCGCTTAGAATATATATATTAAAAGCTCTTTTGTAAATTCAATTTATTTTTTTAAATAATGAGGCTGTAGATGGTGACGTCCCGACCTCCGCTGTAGGCGAGCCAGTGTCGCGGATTGTGGCTTTCTAGATGTTCTTAATTGGGGTCGACTATAAATACATATATATATCTCAATAAATAATAATAAGTAATACCCATATAGAATAAAATAAATGAAAAATATTATTTAATTAGTATAGCAATAGAAATAAATAACTAGTGTGGCATATATTGATATAAAAATAATGACTATAACTTGATTTCTTTCTACTGCTGAAGAGGCCGTAGTGGTAGTGTGATGTCGGTTGTTAGTGGCTGGCGTCAGATCCTCTCATTCTTAAACCACGCGTAACACTTACCATCAGATGGGCGCGATGTAATATGTCGTGCACATTTTGAAAAAAACCAACTTATTTTTGTAAAATCTACCCAAAGCGAGTTTACTTAAAGAGAGAGAACTAATAATTTTTATCATCATTGTCAACCAATTTACTTAAATTGTCTCTTCTATATATATATATCGGTTAAATATAAATAACATAATACTCCTACATACGCTGAGGATGTGGAATGCTCCAAGCCATTGTGTTCCCTGGCGTCCTTCAAACGAAGTGTGAAGCAGTATCTTGATAGGCAGAAAGGCGTCAGTTGCTCTCATTATTGAACCTTGCGCACTGCTGATCCAGTAGGCGCGGTGTCATATGTCGTGCCCGGAATTTAAAAAAGTAGGTTCTACTAAGTTTTTAAAAGTCGTTTTTGTAAGAGCGTAATTTTCATATGGAAGTTATGGCGGCCACGAGCCCCTGTAAAAGCAATACAGAGGTATTAGCGGGTCTTCTCTGGAATTACACCCAACTTTGCTAAAGCATAAACCTACATTTAAAGGACGGGCACATTTTTTAAAAATATATATCAAATAAGATAATAAGTAAAGAATAAAGCTGGCCATATGACATTTGCATAAAAAGCCGCTGCCGGGCGTAGCTTGTCGGCTTTTTTACTGTCTCCCCATTATTTTTGTAAACTATTTAGTATTTATCTATGTTTCATCCTCCGTGGTCTAGCGGTTAAGTCCGTGGATTTAGACTCAGAGGTACCGGGTTCGATTCCTGGTCGGGACACATAAATATTTATTAATGTAGGTAAATACATTTCATCAATATTTAATTTATTTGTGATATTTCTCGAGTTTGGTACGCTGGAGACATCGACGAGCTTGCCACTTGTCATGACTGGCCTATAGTAAAGTTGGCTAAATGTGAATCCGCTTATTTATAAGCGTGGTTTCTGATCACCCCGAAAGGGAAACGGTCGTGATGATACTTTACTTTTTTTTACTTTTTTCAATATCTATTTCTGTATAAACTTGTAATTTGCTATTTCTTACTTTATCTTTTTTCTAATACAATACAAACGATACCTTCATATAATAGTGTGTATTATATCTAATTGCCTTATATGTTTTGTACTCGTTTGTATAGTAAAAATATTGTAATATTTTTATAGACAGTTCTTTCGTTGTTCTACTTTTTCTCGCTAAGATTTCATGGAATATTTAATTCGTACATTATATTTAATTTAGCTACCTTCGTTATCTTAGGGATAGGATAAGAAATATTGTTTTATCACCTTGTTGGGTTAGCTCACTGCACTTCATTTCACATGACAATTTTATCATCCCCATTCCCATTGTAACTCACCCAGAAACATGAACGGTTTTACCGTACATCGCTATGTACAAACCGTACAGTTGTAAATGATGAAAAGGTATAATCGTTTACATAAAAAAGTATTTTTGTTTGTCCGATCTAATAAATCTCAAGAATTATATTGATGGCCTATCTTGTAGATATACGTCTATGGGCCGAAGTAAAGAAGTTCATAGAACACGTGTAACGAGTCGCGGAGACATAATAGGTGCCTTAAAAGTGGACCCATAAATTTAACAAGTTTTCCAATTTGAATTTCACTAACAAGTCAACTTGCGAAGAATCAGAGTAAAACAAGCTTTTTAAATTAATGGTGCGCCGGCCGTCGCGTCTGGCTTAGGATCGAGTCTTGGGTCGCGCGACATTTCAATAGATTGTAGACGAGTTTTTGTTATGTTCACGTAATCGTCAATCACGGAATGACATTCATTCCTATGCTGCACCTTCTGGCCAAGACCAAAAGGAACAAGATCTAAAGTCAGCAAATCATATCAGAGCTGTCTTGAGATCTAGAGATGCCTACTTATGAAGAGTTTGTCGTCGGCCTGACTAGATGTATGTTTTATCGAGCCGACAACAGCAAAGGAAGCAAGATATTTACAAAAAAAAATTATTTCCGCTGAAAACCGCAAAAAAAACTTATATTTCTGCTCCTTATATCAAATGTATCGCTTTCAATAATTATTCACATTGTAGCACATTATTAAACAAAATAACACTACTTTGACTAACAATATCCACAGTAAACTAATTTACAAAACAAAAACCTTGAACTTGACGTGCAAAAGGCATTTTACCCCTGAGACTTTTGACGCAACAACAGAAAGGCTGATTATCTTTTGACATGTTTAATGTATGCTTTTGACATGTTTAACGTATGCTTTCCAAAGTAACAAGCTAACTACCAATCACGTGGCGTATATCAAAATATTGATCGGAGAGATTAATTATTCTTTCTGCAGCTGGCCGTTGTAATGGCAAAATAAAGGTTTATACATTCAAGTTATTACGTTTCATTCAGTGCTTGACAAAGGGGTTTAAGCCTAAGAACACTGCATTAATATATTTTTTGTAATCATCATCATTATCACCCTGTATCTCTCCACTGCTGGATGTAGGCCTCCCTCAAAGCTCGCCACTTAACGCGATCTTTCGCCACCCTTATCCAAACCCCAACAGCTCTTGCAGGTCATCCGTCTATTTGGCGGGTGGTCGTCCACTCTAGAACCCCAGTTTGCCCCTTTGTTCATCGGTTCCTCGCAGATGTGTCCGGCTTCACTTCAGCTTGCTAATTTTAAAAGCTATGTCAGTAACTTTTGTACTCTGACGAATATCAACGTTTGGAATTCTATCCATTAGAGAAATACCAAGCATAGCTCGCTGGGTGACCTTAAATTTATGGACCAAACCCACTGTCAGTGTGTGCTCCGTACGACATTACCGGGAGGTAATTGTAGTATGTGGTGTCAAATGTATATTATTAATATATTTTGGACACCTTTTACTGTTGGTGTATGTTTATATTTAGGTCAATTCAATTGTATTGTAATAAATTTGATATAATTTATTTAAATAATGTAATGTGACAATACAAAAGAGTCCGAGAAGGCCAAATTGTAATAAATGATTTGACTTTGACTATGGACGATGAGAGTATTTGCAAGAGTTTCCCGAATGCCGTCGATCCTAGCTGAATGCGTGTGTCTGCTTCTTTGCTGAAGATTATAATACAAAATTATATCCACGATAAAACGGTTGGTGAAATATTTGGTGCAAAGAATTAATTATCGGGAATATTTTTTGTTCTTTTATTGAAATTCTTTTAGAACATTGAAGGAAAAATATGCGAATGATTTTTAATATAATCCAAAAGGCAATATACGAGTTTTTTTGAGGTTATAACTTGGGTTATTCATATTTTAGTAAAAAGTCTCATCACGACAGTATCCCTTGGGTGGTCAGAAACCACGATTTTAATTTTAATAAAATTTTTAAGTTAGCCAACGGTTACCATAGGCCCATCGTAAACGTAGTCGACTGTCTTGATATATTATTATGTAAGTTTTTGTTTTTTAATTTCGCGACCAGTAATCGAACCCTCAGCGTTTAAATCTAAGCCTTGACCGCTAAACCACAACAAGTCTTTAGTCGATTTTTTTTTATAAAAGATAAAACTAGACTTTTTATTAAATAAAAGTATTGAAAACAAATAACTAAAAAAGTTTTCAACATCAAAGATTGGCTCAAGCTGAGACCGATTAAGCTTCAATTTTTGCTCGCCATTTATATTTTTAGGTGTTTTGTCCGTGACCTGATCATTGCAGTGGTTTCTTACCGCTAGGCTGCTGGTCTTCTGCTAACAGCTTACTTATGGAACACTTTGCTGCTTAGTCTTCCACTAGCAAAGGTATAATCATCCAAAATAATTAAGTTAGTGTCGTTTCAAAAATAAATAAATAGGTTTACTTGAATAAAGATATTTTGACTTTGACTTTGACCCCGCAAAGGGATATGGTCGTTATGATACTTTTTTTGAACCACATAAACTAGAAAATGGAAAAAAAAATGTCCGGTACAGAATTTAGATTCTCGCTAAAATGACGAAATAAATATTATTTTTTACTGAATAAATAAAATTAAAGAATGAAGTATCATCACGAGCGTAACCTTTTACAATAGGAAGCTGCGATATTATAATGTAAGACCATACAAAGTCAACCAGTAAACGTAAAAATGTAAAGATTCATCACGACCGTTTCCCTTCCGGAGTGATCAGAAACCACGCTTATAAAGAAGCAATAATAGAAGAAGAAATAATAATATCTTTATTTACGTAAACCAATTACATGCATTTGGGACACGTCATAATTAAAATTATTTAGAATGATTTTAGTCCTGTTAGTGGGAGACTAAGCAGCGAAGTGGTTCAAGGAGTAAGCTGGTAGCAGAAGACCAGCAGCTTAGCAAATTCCGTGACCTGTTAATGTTTAATCTTACTGAGAAAGGAATCTGCAAGAAAAACTCACCTATAGCAGATTTACAAATGAAACAAATACCGAATTACCCAACAACAATAAATAAATAAATATCTTTTAAATACATATACTATAAGTGCTTATGAATATTACAATACTTGGTTCAATGGTACCGTACCAGGTATGTCAGAAAGCCGACCAAATAAAAAATAAATGATAAAAATATTTTTTCCAGATATATGGGAAGGCCCATCTCGAACAGTGGAGAGAGTTCGAATGAGAAATACTTTTCTTATGTACATTTGTCATATTTACTATACCACTGTTTCCGTGCCTCGGAAAGCACGTCAAGTAGTCGGTCGGTACCATTAATACCAACTTGTGGAATCGTTAATAAATTGTCATTAAAATTTACATCAAATCCGCCAACCCGTCTGGCCAGAGCGTGAAGCATGTAAGCCAAATTCTCCAGAAATATCTTCTGGAACATCCCCAACAGTAGAGGTCTAGAATAAATAAATAAATATTTCCAGACTTGTCACACAGCGCCATCTAATTTCCGTGGTAAGCCATGAGGCTTGTGTTAAGGAAAATAGATGGTTGATAAACTACAATTTATACTCTTGCCCCCGGTGGGAATCGAACCCACGACCTCCCGAGTTCACGGCAACGTTTGTTACCACTAGACCACGGAGGCGGTCAAGGAAGGATGATGATAATGACCTAATAAATTATATTATTTAAATGTGTTAAAAAAATCGGCCAGGTATCGAACCACTACCTTTACGTAACAGCTAGACCACTGAGGTAGTTAATAAAGCCTCATACAAAAATGGTTTCGAATTTTCCACAACTCGCAGCAAAATTAAATTACCCTGTTACCACAAAGAGCACATTTGGGAGTCATTCTTTTAAATATTTCATTTCTACACTACATGTGACGTGCGCCCGTTTGACGTATGCATTTATTATTGCTATTTGGCTAGTTAAAAAAAGAATAATAAAATTACACAAAATATACAATTTAAAGTGTTGTACATAGGCGAGCATAATACCATGAAGGTATTCTCTACCAGCTAACTTTTGTGAGAGTGACAGATTAATATTATGGGTGCAGTGTATAAATAATACAGTAAAAACCAAAGTAATTATACTGCTTTATTTGAAGGAAAAAAGGTACAATGATTAAAAAAAAAAAAAAAAAAACTTACATTTTAAATCATAAATGACTATTAACAAAAAAAAACCTAATTAATAAATAAAAATACAACGAAAAACTAAAATGAAGAAAAAACAAAATAAAAAGTAAAGTATCATCACGACTTTCAGGGTGGTCAGAAACCACGCTTATAAATAAGCTGATTCACATTTAGCCAACTTTACTATAGGCCAAACATGACAAATGGCAAGCTCGTCAATGTCTCCAGCGTACCAAACTCGAGAAATATCACAAATAAATTTAATATTAATTAAATGTATTCATTTACATTAATAAATATTTTTGTGTCCCGACCAGGAATCGAACCCGGTACCTTAAATCCACGGCCTTAACCGCTAGACCACGGAGGCAGTTTATATTATTATAAATAAATAAATGCCAAATCGCTGCCAATGGGCAAAGTGCCAAGGATACTGGCAGCATTGCCACGTTGAATGGCAATGCTGATCCTAAACCAATAAAACCAGAGTTAAAATGCGTTGGCTAAATGTGAATCCGATTTTTCATAGGCGTGGTTTCTGACCACCCCGGAAGGAAAACGGTCGTGATGATGATGAGCAAAAGACTTGCAAGACATTACCAATTATTCTGATCATATACTACATAGACTAGCCAAGTATTGATCTTGCTTTAGACAACACTAAGTCCAAGCATACTTAATCAATCTCAAGCCGAGAGAAGTCGTTACAAACGTTGCCAAGCGTTAATCTACTTGAATTTTATGACACAACTCGTTTCAAATTGATGACTTTAGATTAATAAAATTAATATTGACTTTAACATTTTGCTGATTCGACGTTGTAGCTTTCATCGTGTTCAGAATATATAAAACACATTAAAATATTAAACACGTGGATACATAAAAAATCTTACATTACATTGAAATACATCATTATTCTGATAAACTATATAATATATAATTCGGCAGATACAATGACATTCCAATACATGGACATCGCATGTGCGCGGATAAAAACAACGGCATAAGTGAAGGCAGAGTTTGTTTTAAGACGCGGTGAACGAGTCTTCACCCGTAGCCACGTAGCTGTAAAGGCGCACAGGCCGTAGGCGCCTTGAGGTCTCCTTATGAGGCCCCACGATGATTCGGGCATGCGACCACCTCGCGGGCGGTGGCCCTTCAGGCTGTGGTCGTATTTGGAATTCCGTTTAATAAAAAAAGTTTAGTCGCTTGTTGAACGCATTGCCGTTACCATGCCGAAGTGTTGTCACGTTAAGCGGGACATTAAAATAAAACTAAAGACTTCAAGAAATGGAAGTTAATGTATTAAAAAAAAATGAAGTTAACAAGACAAAAGATTCTACTATTAAACAAAGGGAGGGTCGTAAGCCAAAACTTAGCCCTATCACGAAAGGAATTCTTCGCGCCATTTTGCGTCGACATGTCAAGTACAAGTTTTTGTTTTGTAAATTAATTAACTGTGGATATTATTGGTCAAAAGTGGTGTTGTTTTGTTTAATAATGTGCTACAATGTGAATAATTATGGAAAACGATAAATTGGACTTTAAATATGGGGCACAAGTTGCAGTTTATTTTTTGCGGTTTTCCCGCGCTGTTAACTCTCGTATTTTACCCGACGTGTTTGAGCTATGGTGCCGCGAGTGACTCCAAGAAAAGCATCAAATTCTGCAGCATCTGGAATTTGATGATGACCTCATTAATTCATGAAAAACAAAGATATATTACGTCAGACTTGGCTGTATGGGCTAGACCCTTTGCCTTCCCTATCATCTCATTCATCATCCATCGGGAGAAGAGAACCAAAAAAAAAAAATTTGCCCTATCACTCTTTATGCATCCGTTGACCGTACGTAGGGGACTTCCCTCGGAGAGCCTGAAGAAGGGGACCCGGAGAGCGCTGCCGATCCCAAGAGGACAACGTGGCGTCACGGGGATTCATGGCAGCGGGGTTATCTTCTTAAGCTGGACCCCAGCTCTATAGTCCTACTGGAAAAACCCCAAGCTACGGGGGCGACAATATCCAGTAGGTTTATTAATATATATATTTATTAAGTAATAGGTATATGATTCTCGTAAAATATTTATTATAAAATAAAGCAGCACATTGCTCGCAGTTGGTTTAGAAAAGTGAAGTGTCAAAACCTACACTGACAGGTAACGTCTTAAATATGCAAGGCAAAGGATGTCGATTGCAGCCAACAATATTTATTCCTTGGCCGCATGTAATACGATCGTTACAGTGTGTTAAAGTGCAATATTTATAACCTAACGACGCAGTTTTCAGGGCCAGTTTAGTAAATTACTATAGTTATATCATAAGTGAAATTATTATCTACTCTGTGGTATTACATAGTCACATAGGAAAGTAAAATAAGCTAAATTTATTTAGCCATAGTTATCTTAATTAAAGTCATTAGAACACCTCTGCAGTGGCTGTAAGGCCGTTTGCACCACTTCATTGAATCTAAGGTTACAACTGCATTAGAATCGGGGATTAATCCAAGCTTATTTCGAAGCTGGAGTATATAATGGTTTGGTTATAATTACAGGGACCGACCCAACATTAATATTTTATAGGCGATGCCTTGGCCCTAAAATTTGTCAAAACACGATGAATAAGGCGTGCACGTGTACGCCACGCATAGTTACCGAGTCACCAGGTCAGCATCGTCCTCACTGGCCTCGTTATAGCCCACTATAGTTTACAAATTTCCGTTTAATACCGTATTTATTTCATTTATTTAAAAAACTTTTTTGCACAAATTATAAAGCCCGAAGACATCCAAACATTAATTTTTGCACAAAAATAATATGATCATTAAATTACTTTATTGTTTGCGTTTTTGGATAAAACCGTTTGTTTAATTACTTTTACGACTCACTATCTTCGAAACTAAGCGTCACAGTGCTTAGTCGATTTTGTCACTGGAAAAACAGAAGTTTTTTAAACGACTGGTGTAAAAAAGTGAATTTACTAAAAAAAATAGTTAGTTGGTTTTCGCTATAACCATAACCGCCTCCGTGGTCTAGTGGTAACAAACGTTGCCGTGAACTCGGGAGGTCGTGGGTTCGATTCCCACCGGGGGCAAGTTGTACATTGTATAATTTGTCTTGGTCTGGGTGTTTATATGTATAATATGTATATATTTACAAAAAAAAAAAGTATAATATGTAGTTTATCAACCATCTAGTTTCCGTAACACAAGCCTCGTAGCTTACCACGGAAACTAGATGGCGCTGTGTGACCTGTCTGGAAATATTTATATATTTATTTATTTATATCATAATATCAATATACCAAAAGTAAAGTATCATCACGACCGTATCCCTTGCCGGGTGGTCAGAAACCACGCTTATAAAGAAGCGGATTCACATTTTGCCAACATAACAAGTGGAAAGCTCGTCGATGTAACTAGCGTATCAAACTCAAGAAATATCATAAATAAATAAAATATTAATTAAATGTATTTATTTAAATTAATAAATATTATTGTGTTCCAACCAAGAATCGAACCCAGTACCTCCAAGTCTAAATCCAGGTACTTAACCTCTAGACCACGGAGGCAGCAAATACTAATAATACATAAACATACATATATACTACTTACTGTCAGGAACTATATAAGAAGTATGTTAATCAAATACCTGGTAATTGCTTGCCGTATGTTGACAGGTGGATCGTTCCATAAATTTGTATCAACTACTACGAAAGAGTTGGAGACAAATGCAGTGCAATGTGAGGGAATAGATAGAAGGGAGTTGTGAAAAGAGCGAAGAGATTTGTCACGGAAAGAAGAGAGATAGGCGAAATTGTCCTTGAGGTATTTCGGTGTAATACTCTATTCATAAACATATATCCATGACAAATGACAAGCGACTAATGATGTGTTTTTTTTTTATTGTTGGACTAGTCATTATATTGTATGTGTACGTCTATGGTCACGTTATTAAAAGGATATTTACGGGCTAGAGTAGGCTATTACGAGGCCCGCGAGGACGATGCCGGCCTGGTGGCTCGGTAACTATGCACAAAGGATTTCCTAATACAATTTATGCGTACTTATAGTTTGTTGATGGCATCGTCACTGTACAAATTGGAAACGGTGAGTAAATTAATATTAATTGCTCTATTTACGGTGGCGATTAGAGATACAATTCTGATTCGGGATCCCGGCCGTTTTTTACTTGGATAATCTCGGGGTTTCCGGGATTGCCGCAAACAGGGTAGAATTAGCTTAGAACCAGAGCGAGCGTTTTCAGCTGCATCTTATCAAATTAAATCAAATCATTTATTCATCCTTAAGTATAGGTACATACATATTACAATTGGTATTCAGCAGTTTGTTCGTTCAGCTATACTTTACCCTTAAGGGCATACAGATATATATATTTAAATGCCAAAGTCAAATTTTTGTTTAAATAATGCATTTAAATAAAAAAAAATAAAAAAAACGTAAATCGTATTAACGAAAAATAATAAAGAAAGTATATCATTAGTGTCCTATATTTAATAATTATAATGTATGTCAAATGTGAGATCATCGTCAGTCAGAAAATCGTCAATTGTATAATAACATTTTCCCAGTAAAGCTTTCTTAAGTTTTGACTTGAATACTTATGTTGGCAATAAACTACGAAGCAGGCTTGGAAGTCAAACATTGGATGCTTTGATATTTCTAGGATTGTATTTTCGAATTTCTTAATAGTTTTTTTGTGTTGTCTTTTTGATATCTTGCAAAAGTAAAGTATGTTTTGTTTTTTGTTTAATTTTATTATTTTATTATGATTTGTGTTGGGCAACGACATTAAAAACATTTTTTTTTTATTTACTCAAGTTTTTTTCATTTGAGCCCGATTATAAACCACGTAGTCTAATCCCGGAATAGCCCCAGGGTCCCGAGATTACGCATCATAAATCCCGTAATCTCAGGATTGAAAAACATGCTCGGGATTGTATTCTCTAGTGGCGATCAAAGTGTAAGATCCTTTAATCACAAGGTCGCACATTTAGATTAGGTTCCACCAAAATTCTATACAAAGTATAGCTTGCTGCAGCTCGTCATGCAAGGCAAGATACAAGGCTCCAGAAGACCGGGGAGAAGACGCACTTCCTGGCTCAAGAACCTCAGGGAGTGGTTCGGGATGAGCACCAGATCCTTGTTCCGGACAGCGGCCAACAAAATTAAAATCGCCTTAATGATAGGAGATGGCACCTTAAGAAGAAGAATGCACCAAAATATATATGTATATGTTATAATTAAGTTAAAAATAAGTTCCAGATATTTAAAGGTCAGCCGTCAACTGGTGCATATGACGCCATTTTTAACTTTAATTGTTACATGCGATGCAAACACGTCAAACCATCTTAACACTTTTAGGACCATAAGGCTATTCAGAATATGTTTGCATTCTAGAGCAGGAATCAAACCCATCAACTCCGCATTAACTGCTAGATCACGAAGGTTCTAGGTCGCTCCTCTTACAACAACCAACTTAAGATTCCTTTTCATTCCTCAACCAGATACATGATTCCTTTACTGTATGTGCGGCTCGCTACCCTTGGCTATTAGACGTGCACCGTCTATCAGCGTCTTTAAACGTTTGATAACCACATCGTTCCTTGAGAAACACAATAAAACACTATTTAAATAACTGTGTATTTATTTAAGTTATAGTGTATATGATGTACTTGTATGTATAATTGTATGTATAGTTTATATGTGTAGGTATAATGTGTAGTATATTATAATTAGTTGAGTAACTTATTAACTGTATCCTTACTCAATCCCCCAGGTTAGCTGGTAAAGAATGCCTACTGGCATTATAGCTTGCCTCTGTACTATTTTTAAGTGCATTAAATAATTTAAATAAATAAGGTTTGGACATAAGGCATGTTATCTGCTATAAGAGTTATGAAAAACAAACAAGACTCTTTTGCTTGATATGCCGACATAGTGGTAGGAGTCATGTCAGTGAATCTCACCATGAGAACGAATAAAATCAACAAAGTTTTAAAACCATATTCTGTGGATCAGAAGTCACATCGCAAATCCAATTTATAATCAGTGTGAAGGAAGCTGAAATTTCAAATATACTGCTTCAGGTGTGGGGAACACCGCACGTAATATTGGTGGAATGCCGAATAAATATGTATTAAATATTACGTGCATGTTCAAGGGCGGCTCTAGGACAGTGCGAGTTGCGCGGCTGCATCTTGCACTATGATCGGAGGCAACAAAAACTGAAATAATACTCGTATACTGGTAAATAAACAATTTAAAAAAACATTGATTCATTTTGTACCAATACAATAATTGTGAAACATAACATTTTGAAGTAATACATTTGTCACATCACTTTTATGTCAGATCCAATTAATGAAATAACTATATAATAATAAAAACTACTTAAATAATAATAATAAAATTTAATATAATCTAAACCTAATTTATCTGGGAGCACTAATATCTAATAACGGTGGATGCGAAGATGAAATCAAGCGTCGAATGGCAGTTACAAGATCTGCTATGGACAAGCTGTAGAAGATATGGAGGAACCGAAACGTTACCAAAGCCACTAAAATCCGGCTGGTTAGAGCTCTTGTGTTCCCTATTTTTCTGTATGCTGCGGAGACGTGGACCCTACGCGAAACAGAAAAAAAAACGAATTAATGCTCTAGAGATGTGGTGTTGGCGGAGAATGCTGGGCGTATCATGGACGGAGTTCCGAACAAACAAATCCATACTGGAGGAATTGGGGATCAGACAGCGCCTTTCCTCGACTGTACAATTACGCATTCTCACTTTCTTCGGACACGTGTCACGGCGTGGAGAAACATAAATCGAGCGCTTGGTAGTCCAGGGGAAAGTCGATGGCAAGAGGATGCGTGGTAGGTCTCCAAGAGATGGACCGATCAGGTGAAGGGTGCAATGGATCATCCCCTACATGAGTGCACTAGGAAAGCCGGGGTCTGAGAGGAGTGGCGACGGCTTGTTAAGCGTGCCACTAGCACTCCAATGGCGACCACGACCACTCTGCCAAGAGTGTAGCGACTAAGAAGAAGAAACCTAATAAAAAATAAACTATAAATAAATAAAAATGTCCTCTAGGAACAAAGATGGAAGACTGGCAACATTTCCTCTCTGTAAAGCGAGGCTAATATATTGGCAGAAATAATTTCCAGCCTTCCTGTCTCCAAACTTCCTCGACAGCCATTTAGACAACTTCTTAGCTCCTGGATTCCTCTTGAGTTGAGCTTGAGTTTCTCAGTAGAAACCGCTACACTCCCCGCGCTGGACAAGGTCTCCTGGATGTGAGATGGAGCTAATGTGTCTAAACATGTTGCGTCCTACACCAAAGAACTGACAAGTTTCCACGGCCCCACGGTCATGCCGTCGGGTGTCTTGCCAACGCTCCGCACAATCCCAGAAGATTCTAGAATCGCGGGTGACAAGTGCCCCATCGCATGATATCGTTAAGAGAAAGAGATGTGACGAGTAATGCGCACGGTACTTCTAGCACAAGAAAACCCGTGGTGTCAGTGATCTTCAACTTGTGTACCAACCGATAGTCGCAGCTCCGAAACCTAAGCTAACCGCCAGCGTATTTTGGTCGAGCACTGTCCCTACTAAAGCAGAAGGAAGAGCCTGTAACTAAAGATATGGCTCCCTAGTGAAGACCGTCATGAGGTGAGTCCTGTGTATTATTAATGTGTATATTATATTGCTTATTATGTATCATTATATTGTTTATGTAGTCTAGACTGTAAAGCTTTAAAGTTTCCGCTCGTTCCATTGCATGCCCATAAAGGGTGACTGAGCCAATCCCGCGCAAGTTGACATCAATATCATGATGTCTGGCAACGCTAAGGTATTGTGTAAATAAATCCTATACGAATAATAGAGTTACTTATCTTGGACTATTAGCCAAGCGCTTGGCCAAGGAGTTATCCAAACATCTGATGAAAAAGTCTCAAAACAAAATGACTGACAATTAATTCTGCAAACGCCTGTATTATTTACAGTATCAAATAGGACAACAAAGGCAGATTTTTATTATTTACAAATTATCAATTAATAAATTGCAGAGTCAACGTCCTGCCTCCGTAGTCTACGGAGGTAGCGCTTTCGATAATAGCCGGGATAAATAATTAATTTAATAAATTTGTGATATTTCTCATGTTTGGTAGGCTACAGCTATCGACGAGCTTGTCTTGAAAGTTGGCTTACTGTGAATCCGCTTATTTAAAAGGGTGTTGGCTGACCACCGCGCAAGGGTCGTCATGATAATACTATAGTATGAGCATTAAAACAGAGTTGTAGGTACTTAATGAGAACTCAGGCCACCTAAAATTTTCCATGCTAGAGCCGCCCTTGTGCACAACTTTGGTAAAAAGCAAGCGGCGACGTGCCTGGCGCGCTTAAAACGCTGGCAAATCTGATAGCCTGTCATCAATATTTTACAATATCAGCTGCGCGTTTCAGCTCAGCATTTTGTTATTTATAAATCACGATATATAAAACAAGTTTGCTAGGTATGAAAAAAAACTTGGCAGGTCTCTGGTGTGGGATGCGACGTGTGTAGACACATTAGCTCCATCTCACATCCAGGCGACCTCTTCAGACGCGGGGAGAGCGGCGTTTTCTGCGGAGAACCTGAAATTGCGCAAATATGCCAACCTTGGTGCCGGTTACGAATTTGCGCCGTTTGGGGTCGAGACGATGGGCCCATGGGGACCGTCAGCGAGGCGCTTGGCCAAGGAGTTGTCAAAGCGGCTGACAGAAAGGTCTGGAGACAGGAAGGCTGGCAATTATTTCTGCCAACGTATTAGCCTCGCTATACAGAAGGGAAATGTTGCCAGTCTCCTTGGGACTATAATATCTCGGATGGGACGTCTCTAGAGGAGATGTTTTATTTATACACACATCAAAAAAGTCTAGGGATCAAGCATGTTTATGCGGATTTCTTGTGATTGAGATGTGGCTTTGTAATAAATTTATGATTTTATAAATTTATATGGATCCTTTTTGGTGCATTTCATAATTTAAAACAGGAACTGTCAATCAAATTCGAGTAAAAGATGAAAATCAGCTGTCAATATTTTCCCTATAAAAACATAAGACGCATTGAAGACATTATTAGTGCTACTGTTTCCCTACTACTGATTAAAACCAACGTTATTATGGAGCGGCGACGTCATTTAAGCAGGGAAGAAATGATCAGAGCCGTGGGAATGATAGAAGCTGGTTCCCGGCAACGTACTGTGGCTTTAGCTCTGAATACAAGTCAGAGTGTTATCAGTCGACTTTGGACACGTTACCGAACCACTGGTACCGTGGCTGAGCGCCATGGAGGACGGTATCGCTGCACCACACGGAGACAAGACCGATACATTCAAATCACAGCTCGAAGAACTCCAACAATAACCGCCATGATGTTAGCCGTGAGCCTTCATCGCTCTTCAGGGAACTTAATTAGCGACCAAACAGTCAGAAACCGCTTGCATGAAGTGAACCTTCATTCCCGAAGACCGCTACGGGTACCACCTATAGCAATGCACAATCGTAGGACTCGATATCAATGGGCTCTTGAACACAGAAATTGGACAGAAGAACAATGGCGTTTCGTGTGCTTTTCTGATGAGTCTCGTTTTGGTATGAGGCCGGATACAAGACGTATACGACACTGGAGAACCCCTGGACGCCAACAGCGATTAAAATCCTGCCAGGAAGTCCATCCTTATAGTGGTGGAACCATCATGGTATGGGCGGGTATTTCGATCGGCGGAAGAACTGAGTTGATTTGGATCAGAGGCAACCTCAACGCTCAAATTTATGCTGAGACGGTTGTATCAGACGTCATCGTTCCTCTACAAGTGCATATCGGTCCCTTATTTCAGTTAATGCATGATAATGCACGACCGCACACCGCAAGAGTTGTAAGACAGACTCTCGCCGCAGCTAACATCAATGTCCTGCCCTGGCCTGCTCAGTCGCCAGACTTGAACCCGATTGAGCATGCATGGGATATTCTTCAGAGAAGAGCTCTGCCGAATATGGAGGGTATCCAGTCGCAAGAAGACCTTTTTTTGTTGTTGCAACGAACATGGGCGGCCATTCCACAGCGTGATTTGGATGAACTCATTTTGAGTATGCCAAACCGATGTTCTTGTGTTGTTAGTGTTCGCGGTAGAAACACGGATTATTAATTGTTTAAGTTACCCAATAAAATTAAAAAAAAAACTGTTATTTCAGTCTTTTTTTCGAACTTTAATGTTAGTGGTTCAAATGTCAAAAATCCCTTTATTAGGAAAATGGCAATTTTTTTTACTAATGCAAAGGTGACTTGGTTTATCGTTACTGTAGGTAGACAAACGAAAACATTTTATTTGATCAATCCTTAAAGAAAATTTTAATGAATATCAATCAGGAGAAAAGTTATTGCAAAAATATATGTTGATCCCTAGACACTTTTGATGTGTGTAGTTTAGTTTATTTTTATTATTTATGTAGCTTTTAATTTATATTTAATGTATATTAATTAACTTCGAATAAATAAATAAGTTTTAACATGCGCTTGAGCTTTTATTACTATTCGGCTAGCTTGTCGCAATGTAATGTATTACGGTCGTGATGATACTTTTGTTGTGTAAAAGCAATGAAACGTGAGTGGCATAACGTAATTTAAGTCCATTGACTTCAGCGCTCATAAAAAAGATCAGTGCTGGATTTGCTAACTCGTGGGGCAAATGGAATATTTTCCTCTTCGCCTGTCAAATACAATATCTCGCTGCCAAAGACATATATATGTAACAACTCAAGTTAAATAATATCACATACATACACATAGAAACGCAAATACTCATACAGAAACTGTTATTTATAAAACAAATATGTTTACCTAAATAATATATTTTTTATTCGAAAAAAATATTTACAAAGTATAAAATAAAATAAATACTAAGGATAAGGATATATATATAAGTCTCGTCCACGTGGAATGGTGGCAAGAACGCTGGCTGCATTTCTTTCTGGAGAAGACGACAAGACGCGGTGTCTTTTAAAAACTTTTTTGCCTCCATGGGCCCAGAGTTTCTACAGCAAACGGCACAAATATGTAATCTTTTAATATACTTACATACTGGCGCCGCTTGCTGGACTCCGCATTTTCCACCGCAGCCCTCGCTTTATGCGACGCAGTGAGGGTGTCGACGCACGTGGCGTCCCACACCAGAGCACGTGCCCGTTCCCATATATATATAGTATATCTAGTAGTATATTATATATATATATATAATACTACTAGGTATACTATATATATATGGGAACGGGCACGTGCGGGGATATATATATATATAAAAATAATTATTTTAAAAATATGAGCCAACGATTACGGGTTGGGCTCGTCCATATAAATATGTCTACGCTCGTTGGAAATATCTGGCGGTACGCACGAAGGGTTTTTCTAGGTGCTTATACTGAAAGATCTACTTTCTTTCAACTTGAGATTTGGGATATGAGACAGTAAAAGGTGTGTGAGACGCCATGTGACATTTTTTTTTACTAAACTTGAATAAGGTTAAAAAAAATCCTTCCATTCGCTTTTTTATACACTTTCAATCAAAATAACCTCATCACGTGAACGTTATCTTGTAAATTATTTATTAGCTCCGTACGACATTACGGGGATGACGCACTGATTAAAGACTTTTGTCTTTAAAACATTGTCGTATGGACGATAAGAGCATGTGCCGAAGTTTCCGGATTGTCGCCTATCCTAGCTAAATGCGTCTGTCGGCTTCTTTGCTGAAAAGAAATGGTTGGCATCGCCTAGCTGAATAGTCTGTCCAATGTGGACTCATTCCAGCACAACTTCTAGAGTGGCATTACCCACCACGATTGGTCTAGGCGTGATTGATTATGACTTTAGTCTTGTCCAGGTTCATTGGACGGTAATAGATAGTAGGCGGACTGGTAAATTGCCCATTCTGCCATGGCAGGGAAGTATGCATCGTTAGTGCCGATAAACCTTGTAAAGTGTATCCACACGTTTCGGGATCAGGCTCGAATTGCCGTCTTGCCCAGTCAAGCCGGCAAAGTGTTAGAGATTGATGTCGTCCATGAGTGTCTGATTCCAGTTGCCAACATGCATGGACCTTGCGCTCCACTTACCATCAGGTGGGCGACATATAGTAAAAAACCGAGACCAACCAAAGCCACGTTTAAACCGTTAAACATTCTTGAGCTATGATGATGACTGTGATCCGCTAATCGGAGTTGTGAGATGTATTTTCCATTGATATTTATGCCGCAGTAATTCCAGTCCAGCGTTTTCAACACATCTTCCATCATTCCCCTGTCGCACGCCTCTGCGCAATTGGTTAATTTGACCACAATATTCAATTGATAGACTGCCTCCGTAGTCTAGGGGTTAAGTCCGTGGATTTGGACTCGGATGTACCGGGTTCGATTCCTGTCGGGACACAATAATTTATTTGTGATATTTCTCGAGTTTGGTACGATAGAAACATCGACAAACTTGCCACTTGTCATGATGGCTATAGTAAAGTTGGCTAACTTTAAATCCGCTTCTATAAAAAAACCACTCCGGAAAGGATACACGGTCGCGATGATACTTTACTTTTTTACTAAATTGACAATACAACACCTTACGTTACATTAAGCTAATCAGCTTATTGGTAGGTACTGATATCAGTCAAGAGCGACGGTTGTAAGAACGCTTTTCTTAACATCCTAAACAGATCTCGCGGCTCACTTACATTAAGGTGGGCGCAAGGTCACATGTCATGCTAGTATAAGAAAAAAAAAAAGGTTTACAACACCACCGCTTCCGTGCATGGAGAGCATGTTAAGCCGTCGGTCCCGGTTCCATTAATTTGCGGAATCGTTAATACATTATCATCATACCCTCGCCAGCCCGTCTGGCCAGCGTGGCGAGTGCAGGCCAAAATATCCAGAAATGTCTATTGCTACCGCTCGTAGTTCTTACAAAACAGAATGGTTGTCTTTCGAATTAACGAGTTATTTGACATTTTATTTATATTTATAGTGTATATTTATGTATTATATAGTATGTATAGAAGTTTATTTTACTAATTTAAGTTATTTTAATATTTTCTTTCTTCATCACCTTTCGTGATCCCCAAGGTTAGCTGGTGAAGAATGCCTATGTACTAGGTTTTTAAGTGCAATAAAGTATTTAAATAAAAAAATATGTCTAGGATTCTATATTCTAGTTCAATGCCAAGTACAGACGAGTACCGGTGGTAACCCACGGCATGGACATGGTGTCACATGTCATGCTCAGTTTGCAATAAATTACGTAAAACTCACTCGGGCGAATTGCCTCTCTGGTATTTTTTTTTTCTATTTCCGCATTTCCTGACTTGATAAATGGGCGTAAACGTAGCAGTTCAAGACGCCTGCCTTCAGCTTCGGCAGTAGGAATACCAATGACGCGTGAAATTGCACTTTTTCCTATCACCTTAAAAATGTTTTGCTAATAGTATTTCGAAATTGACATTTGGTTTAACGAGGGCGGGTAATTCAACACTTTGAATCCTTCCTTAGTGGCATTCGTTACAAACGTTACAAACGGCCGCGTTCTCATATATTACTTAATTACCTACAGAAATTTGTAACGGTAATAAAATAATACAATTTAATTTAATAAATAATTAATATTTACATTTTATAATTCATAATCATCATCATTACAGCCCCTAGAACTCAGCGTCCGATACCTCCACTACTGGAGATGGGCCTTCCAGGACATATATCTGGAGAATTTGGCCTACACTCGCCACGCTGGCCAGATGGCTTGGCGAGGATATGACGTCAATTTATTATGATAATTTATTAACGATTCCACAAGTTGGTATTAGTGAAACTGGGACTGACGGCACGTTCTCCGAGGCACGGGAACGGTGGTGTTGTAAATCTAGGACAAATATACGTAAGAAAAATGTTCTTACAACCGAGCCACCATCGCATCTTTTTATAATTAATCTTGGTTAATTAGCGGGTGACGGAAAATCTGGAGGAAGGAAGCCGGCAACTATTTTTGCCAACATATTAGCCTCGCTATCAGTGGCGGATTTGCAGTCTCGGCTGTCCTAGGCGCTAAGCCATCAGCTGCCCCAGGCCCTAAGCCATTAGCTGCCCCAGGCCCTAAGCCATCAGCTGCCACTTTTGTCATTTTTTATTTATAGTTAATTTTACTAGGTTTAGTTTATATTTAATATATTAATATAAATAGTGGATTTATACTCGGAGGTACCAGATTCGATTCCTGGTTGGGACACAAAAAATATGTATTAATGTAAATAAATTGTACATTTAATTAATATTTAATTTATTTGTGATATTTCTCGAGTTTGGTACGCTAGAGACATCGACGAGATTGCCACTTGTTAAGATTGGCCTATAGTAAAGTTGGCTAAATGTGAATCTGCTTATTTATAAGCGTGGTTTCTGACCAACCCGAAAGGGAAACGGTCGTGATGATACTTTCCTTTTTTACTTTACTAATTTATACTAGCTGTCTTTCCCGACTTTGTCCGTGTAAACGGCAACACGATAATAATTTCGTTTCGCATTATTTTGATTTTCCTAAGCTATTCATTTAACTTGCAAAGTGTGAAGGATTTTTTTTTTAATAAAATGCTCAAGCTAACTAACTTATTTAAAATGATAAGGATTATTACCATATGTTTAAAAAAAAACGACTTTTTGGTACATTCCTTCTAAAGTTATCCAAATGTTAATTAACCTTGTGTTGCGGCTAAGGCCCTAGCAGTTTTTTAATAAGTTAAGTTTTGGTGTAGTTTTAAATGAAAAGTATTGATTCCTTTGCATCTTCAATGGGGTATACGTCTAGTAAGCATCTCCAGATCTCGTGCTATAACGGTAATACGCACGCACCATGGTGCTCGGGAGACCACTCTGAGCGATATGTTCTGCTGACTTTGGATTAGTCTTGGCCAAGCGAAGTCAGCGCTACAAATTTTCAAATTATTCAGCGCCATCTGTCTTTTTTGTGGCACACTCCAAACTAAATGTTTTGCACGCCATCTATCTGCAGATCGTAGAACTATGTGGAACTTTTATTTTCAAATGAGAAGATTAGTGTGATTAAATAGCAATAGATGACACTGCATTGTTACTTCGGGCTTTTATATTTTTTTCGTAGTCGGCAAAACTGCCGCATTGATGACATCCAGATGCCGGCTGCCTCCACCACTGCAGCTTCGGGGACAGAACATCGAGTTGACTCCGACCGTCAAATACCTGGGCTGCATTATTAACAGGACGTTGACAATGGGTGAAATGGCCTGCCACGCCGTCAATCAGGCAAAGGCGGCCCGAGCCATGTTACGTCCTGTTATGAATTCCAGCTTGCCGCTCAGGTTGAAGGTCCGGATCTACAAGATGTTCATCCGTTCTCGTCTCACCTATGCTGCGCCAGCCTGGCACCACCTTCTGGTCAAGACCAACAGGGACAAGATCCAAAGTCAGCAGAACATATCGCTCAGAGTGGTTTCCCGAGCGCCATGGTTCGTGCGTAATTCCGTCTTAGCTCGAGATTTGGAGATGCCTACTATTGAGGAGTTTGTCGTTGGCCTGACTAGATGTATGTTCTCTCGGGCCGACAACGGACACTTCAAGCATCTCCAGAACATCGCTCCGTCTTGTGCACGGCCCCCCAACGGGAGACCACTTCCTAGAGAAGTACTCCTGGAGGAGAGCTGAAGCAGTCGAACTTAGCCCCCTGGGTTCGTGAGCCACACGGGCGCTGTTATACTAGTAACGGCGCCCAGCACTAAACGTGCATGAATTACCGGCGGGTGGTCACCCGCTGAGATCCTGCCGGGGAAAACGGGGGACTGTCCCCATCCCCAACCCACGCCCGTTAGGCATCCGGGCCTGGACGACCCCACTGTCTGTCTGTCATATTTTTTTCTAATTTGAGTCGAGCCCATCGTAGAATATTGAAGGTTGCATGTTATAGGCAATACAGATTGGCTATTTTCTATTTTTCATGCATGAATAGAGATATCATTGTTGAATAGATTGCTTACCCCGTATTGGCAAAACTATTTTAATCTGTTTTACCTTTCTAGTTTCTAAACATAGGTTACCTACCTATTTCCATCTTTATTATGTTTGCTTAAGCCTAGTAAACTGGTAAGTGAAAATAATAAAAACGGAATTCTTTAATTGAACAATAAAATAAGTAACAATATTAAATACAATAGAGACATAAAGCTATAAACTTAATTATATATTCTCGTCAATGGAACAGACTACCTCTATTTATCAGACAGGCTCCGTCTTTAAATATATTTAAAAAACTATTATTTTCACACTTCCTTAAAAAACAAAATGAACCCTAATCTCGACATATTGACATATTAGTATTTATTATATTTATTTATATACCTAAGTATTTATATACATTTATTCGAAAAAATAATAAAGTATAAGTATTATATAAATTATATAGATTGTATTATATAATATTAAGTATTATATAGATTGTATTTAGGTATATAAGTATTTGTGTAGGTCGAATTTATGTAATATGTATTAAATAAAGTATTTATATTTTTACGTACTTAATTATTTAATTCTAATATATTTACATTTACTTAAAAATCTCATACACCCATCATATAAATCTTCCACTCTCCCAAAGGTTAGCTGGTAGAGAATACCTTCATGGTATTATGCTCGCCTATGTACATATTTTTATTTTGTATATTTTGTGTGCAATAAAGAATTTTATTATTATTTTATTATTATTATCTAGAAGGTAGATACTAATAAAAAATAAACTAAATTAAAAAATCAAGAAATAGCTATAGCGATTATCGCTTTTAGCCCTCTTGTCGCCAGAGCAGACAATGGGGTGTATCACTAACTTTTTATCACGGTAGATGGCGCATGATAGATGGTACCTAATATAACTGTCAGTTGCATAGAAAACATGTATTTTTATTACGAAATTTATTAATTTCTGGATATTATGCCGATGTGAGCAGCTTTTTAGTGTACAAATCGAAATTGCTAAGTGAAATTGCCGTTCTATTAATAAAACCTTTTTTTCTTTTTAAAGACGATGTGTGCGCTTTCTTAATTCGTCTTTTAAGGTAGGTAACGTTAATTTAAAAGATTTTTTTCTGATATAAAAATAAAAAACTACAAAAACATTTTTAAAATGATGCGACATAGGTGCAAAACAAGGTACCAATGCCGCTTGCGACATCGACAAAAAGCTTTGCCTGATACACCCCGGAGTGATTTTTTTTTTAATGTTTTGGCGCTAAAACTAGTGTATCTACAGAAAACAGCACAGATACCTCCTCGTAGTAATTGATTTATAGATGGTATTTGCGCCGCTTGCCAGACTCTTCGTTTTCGGCTGCGGCTCCCGCTTTTTATGCTGTTCCTCTGAGGTGTGACAAAACCAAAGTGTCGACTGTCGACACAAGTAGCATCCCACACTAAATAATAATATAATAACGTGCAAATTGCACAGGCTATCTCAGAACGTGGCTATGGAAAGTTGAATGTAATATAAGTAAGTAGGGAGACGTGAAACCTTATCCCAAACGCTTATCAGGACGTGACTGCACTTCTTGTTTGCATACAATATAATAGGGTAGTTGATATTGTAAAATAAATACATTATTTTAGACATATTGGAACGTTACCTCAAAATATTAGTCAGCGTGAGTGACGTCACTTAATAGTAAATATTATAAACTGCCACACAAGTAAATCTGCTTAATTAAATTGCTTTTTCCGCGTACTCTAGCACAAACTAAAAGAAAAATTAATAAATTGGAACCTAGGAACTTTTATAAAAGCAAATATTTATGTTAGTGTCGTTTTATTTACTATTACGTGACGTCATTCGGCACCATTTGCAACGGCAGCGTTTTCGAGCGAAAATTCAAACACGATATTTAAATAGATAAAAAAATACAAATTCCAGAAATTGTACCTAAGTACCTAAATATAAACAAACACATTTTGAAATATTGTTAAGTAGCCCATTCTATACACAAAATTACGAAATAACGAAAGGCATTATTTTAGTTAATTATCTTTCAGATGTTGCAGAATTTGATGCTTTTCTTGGAGTTACTCGCGACATTGGATAATTCCGAATATTCACATTCGTTCAAAAAGCAAACTCTAGGGTTGCCACTGTAGTAAAAAAAGTACTTACGTAAAATAATCAATGCTTTATTTTAGAATATTTTTTTTAAAAGGTTAAAAAGAATCACTTTATAAATGAAAAGCTTCAATTTATAGAATAAATTATCACGTTTTCCAATTACTAAAAACCGCAAATTAAATGACATATCTGATGAAGATATCTTAATTTATCAGCTTTGTATTTAAATAATTTAAAAAGGAACAAGCTTCGCAGTTGTTTCCGAGTGTTTTTTTTATATTTATTCATGTGAAGACGTTGCAAATTTAGTTCATTTAAATTCATGTATGGGAGTGTGACTCTCGCGGAGTACTCAATTTGGTAGGGATAAGAAAAAGATGTGCAATGATTGATTTATACGCTAGATACAGAGAACAGTATAACACTATCAAATCAAGTAACATGTTGACGCAGTCTAATGTTAGACAAAAAATATTAATTTTAAAAAAGTTTCCAGCAACAAATAAAAACCATGTTTTTAAAATTAACCTAAGTTACCTTGCTAAGACATGTGGTAATTATGGACAATAAAAATCCCGTTGCTGGCTGCATTATAAAATAAAATCAATAAGTTTGTTCTTATTTTAATACGCTGCGTTCGTGGCTGCGGTTACCTTGATCAAGGCTGTATTGCGCATACCGATATCAGCATGGACATATAGCCATAAATACTGTTACAACAAATAAGAAACAATATTTCATTTGAAATTGGACCCTGTCATATTGATTGCTCCACTCCTTGATCGAAATACACTGACAATGGCGGTGTGACTTCGTCTCGGAGCCCGGACTGTACACCCGCACCAGTGTCGATACGGAAAAACAGTCGATCATCTAGGACACCACGGGCTTTCATGTGCTAGAAGTGCTGGCCGCATTCCTCGTCACGCGGCTCTCACCGACATCATCTGAAGGGCTCTTGTCACTGCTGATGTACCCGCAATCTTGGAACCCTCTGGGATTGTGCGGAGCGATGGCAAGATACCCGACGGAATGACTGTTGGGCCGTGGAAACTTGGCATGACTCTGGTGTAGTCTACACCGACGTGTGTAGATACATTAGCTCCATCTTACATCCAGGCGACCTCGTCAGGCGCGAGAAGTGCGGCGTCTTCTGCTGAGAACCTGAAGTTGCGCAAATACGCCAACCTTGGGGTTTTTGGCCCATTGGGACATTCAGCAAGCGCCTAGCCAAGGATTTGTCAAAGCGGCTGACGGAAAAGTCAGTAGACAGAAAGGCTGGTTTTATTTCCTCTGAACTCTAATAAAGACACAACGCAGTTTCAATTTAAAAAAATAACTGTAATGCCAATGAAAAATTAGGAAAAAATGTCTGAGACTCTTTCGGCAAGACCAAGATTTGGCAACACTAATAAGGCTACGTCATTGGATAAAATAACGATGGGATACATGATTCATATCATTATATTTTCGGAAACGGACGGATTATTTTTTAATAATTGGTCAAAATAAGAGATATTGTTTGCGTTTGACTGATTTGACCGATTGATTTGATCCAACCATCAACAACAATATATTATAAAAAAATTGGCCAGTCCATTAAAATATGTCTCTGACAATCCACATATTGTATGAATCATCAACGTCAACTGGTTTGTTAAGCGAAAGGGGTAGATAAAATCCATGCATGAGGTTGTCTTGTCCTAATGCCTTAGCAATGTCTTAGCTGCGCGTAATAAAATGCATATTTTTATTATTGAAACGTTTTAATGCTTTGCATTCCTCTCTCTCGCACAATACAACATTTTTAAAGGTTATTAATGTCTGAGTGTACTTTTGAGAAATGTAAATCTATTAAATTTCTAGGAAAAAAAATTACGATTTTTTTTTACATAAAATAACCATAGATTTGTTTTAGTTAAATGAAGGAAAAAACGTTATAAAGTTTTTGATTGTTTTTTCTATCTAAAATTAGGTACTAAAGTATCATCACGACCGTTTCCCATTCGGGGTGGTCAGGCCATGTTTATAAATAGGCGGATTCACATTTGGCCAACTTTACTATAGGCCAATCATGACAAGTGGCAAGCTCGTCGATGTCTCCAGCGTACCAAACCGAGAAATATCACAAATAAATTAAATGTATTCATTCACATTATTAAATATTTTTGTGTGCCGACCAGGAATCGAACCTGGTACCTCCGAGTCTAAATCCACGGACTTAACCCCTAGACCACGGAGGCAGTTATCAAATTAGAGATTGAATTAAATCAAAATGATTATGCTAAACGGCCTCTGTGGTCTAGCGGTTAAGTCCGCGAATTCCCGGTCGGGATATAATAATTTATTTGTGATATTTCTCGATTTTGGTAAGCTAAGACATCGACGATGACTTGTCATGTTGTGTCTATAGTAAAGTTGGCTAAATGTGAATACGCTTCTTTATAAAGCGTGATTTCTGACCCCCTCGAAAGGGATACGGTAATGATAATTTACTTTTTTTTACATTACAAAAATATTATCTAAACCTTAGTGTAAGCTGTTGTTACTCGTACTAACATAGTGATAGATATATTAACAAAAACATGGATTATAATTAACTAAATAAATGAATATCTAACAATCATCATTACAGCCCTTAGAACACAGCGTCCCAGACTGCTCTGCTGGTGGACTGCTGGAGATAGGCCTTCCAGTACATATATCGAGAGAATTTGGCTTACACTCGCCACGCTGGCTAGACGGCTTGGCTAAGATATGATGTCAATGTTTAATGACAATTTATTAACGATTCCACAAGTTAGTATTAGTGGAACCGGGACCGACGGCTTAACGTGCTCTCCGAGGCACGGGAACGGTGGATTTGTAAATTTATGACAAATCTACGTAAGAAAAGTGTATTTCTCATTGGTACATGCCGGGTGGGTTTGAACCGAACTTGTAGGATTTAAGGAACACGCGTCTTACAACCGAGCCACCAACGCTAACAATATCCATAAATAATAATAATTGCATCTTTTTATTATTATTATTTTAAAACATATTTAATTACTATTAATAAAAAATGGGGAATAGGAATATATTTAAACGAGGAATATATTATGTGACATTCTTACATTTTTTTTTTGTTATTATTATTAATTAATTATGACATTTAGGTTACTTTGATAACATACATAATTAGGACAAAGATCTACCAATAGAGCGGAAAATTTTGAATAATTTTGCATTCATAACTCATTTTGGGTAAAATGGTTTATACGACCTTTCTACCCCAAGGTGTCTGTGTAAAAAAAATAAAATAATATAAAAATAGAAAAATAAAACTTTAATTAAAAAATACTAGTACGTCTATCTTATTATTTATTTATTTATAAGTTCTCCAACAAAATCAACAATATTTCAGTTTCTGAGTACATGCATACATAATTAACAGAGTAAATGTGATTTTAATTAAAGGAGAAGACGGCCTGCTCATAATTACCATTGAGTATAAATTTAATACTAGGCATGCAATAGATATTATACATTATATAAACAAATTATTTACCTACCTAACAGTTAAATCTATTAAATTAAATTATAATTAATAAAACTAATACCTACCTAATTACCTAAATAAATGTTACAAATATTATAATGCTGAAAAAAAAATACAAACTAAATTACAATCTAAAAGCTTATTAGTTGCAACATTTAGGCCTAGGCTTTTCCCTACAACTCTCCTTTATGAGTCATGTCAAGTGCTAACAGTCAGAGCATTGCTGGTATTCCAAATTGTGTTAAAACAACTTGCAGAAACTAAATATAATAAAAACTTAAAACGTCTTTTTATCTTACATAATTCTTATAATATTAAAACTTCCTTCTGTAAACGTTTCTATAAATTTCTAGGCCCTCTATTGTATAATAAAACCAATAAAATATGTAATATATATCATCTTAATAAAACTGATTGCAAAAGGGTGGTGTTCAGCTGGTTACAAACATTAAATTATAATGATCTGGAAAATCTTTTGTGGGTAGTTGAATAATAATGTGTATTTTGGAATGAGTAAATAGCCAAAGTTTTATTGTAATAATAGTATATTGACAAATATATTAGGTCTGGATAAAAGCATTTATGTTTAAATTCATGGAAGACACTGACTCCTGAAACACACACAAATAGTTCGGGAGTCAGAGGATGCTAAAATGGTATACAAAGCATTGATCAATTTAACTGTTCCAAATGTATATTGTATAGTTTTTTATTATTTAATAAAGTTTATTATTATTATTATTAACAAAAACTACCGATTTTGTTTGTTTTTAATGCCTTTTTAAATTTAAGAGCACCACATGAAAATTATTTATTAAGCAAATTCCATGATCACAAACACTTCTGACAAGGACTTCTCGGCACTTCAAAGAAATAATAAGACGCAGTACTTAGGCATTCTAAGTATTGTTGCTTGAATTTATATAAAGGAAGACGTATTAAATTTCGAGTTTCCCCTCTTATCTGAAGCCTTATTGAGACCTGGAGGTCTACTTTGAAATCTCAAAAATTTAAACTTTTGATCGCAATGATATGCCTAGTTAAAACACGAGCTTAGTAATGGGGTGTATCACTAACTTTTTATCACGACATCTGCGCATGATAGATGGTACTTAATATTACTGTCAGTTGCATGGAAAACTTATATTTTTATTACGAAATATATTATTTTCTGGATATTATGCGTACATATATTTATATACGTATGCGTACGTATATATTTAGTGTACAAATCGAGATTTCTAAGCGAAATCAAAGATATGGTGATCTCAAAATTGCCCTTCTATTAATAAAACCTTTTTTCTTTTTAAAGACGGTGTACGCTTTCCTAAGTCGTCTTTTAAGGTAGGTAACGGTAATTTAAAATACATTTTTCTGTTATAAAAAAAAATATATATAAAAACATTAAAAAAACAAGGTACCATTGCCGCTAGCGATATCCACAAAAAGCTTTGCCTGATACACCCAATTGGGAATATACACGATTTTCTATTGATTAACAAATAAAAAATTAAAAGATTAAACTAGATTATGGATGGACCGAATGAATTAAGTAACATTGTTGCCATAAACAAGTACTGTAGCTTAACCTAAATTCGAAGGATTATAGCCGTGTCAACTTATAATATAAATAATTATAATATGATATCAAATTATAAAAAAAAATTATAACAATTTAGTGGCTGTATACAGGCCGTGTCGACTTATAATCTAAATAATTATAATATAATGTCAAATTATAAAAAAATATATAACAATTACGTGGCTGTATAAAGGCCGTGTCAATTTATATTCTTAAAGAGTGTGGTTTATTTGTGTATTGTACTAAGCCGGTATAAAATTTACTATACAATGAAAATACGGTAAATTTTAGAGTTTTTAAATCATCAAACAATTTTTGCACGAGTAAGAAATCGTACCAAACATGCTTACAATCCTACGTTAAAAATATGAACAATTAGATTTTCATCTGAAATGTTTTACCTACAGAGAAACTGGCTCAAGCCAGTCTGTTTACGTTACTGTTACGATCTTTCATAACAGCATTGTTAGATATAATAATAATAATTATATATTATATTATATTAAAATAAAATACATTCAAACTAATTATAAATAAAACTAAACTAATAATACCTATGATAATAAAACTATTCTATAAAATAAACTAAGGCCTTACAACCTGGGAGGGTTACCTAAAAATTTTAGATTGACATACAGTATAAAAAGCTTTTTCGGTCACAAGCTCCCACACACGATGGGCCCGGAAATACCATGGATTGGGAAAAAAAATCTCAATTTAAGAGTAGACCCCCAGACAGTAGGTAAGGGTATACACGCTTATTTCCTTTACAAACCTTTTCTTTAAAAAACGAACAAAACATAATAAGTGGCTATAGTACCTACTAAAGTATGGTAGGTACCTAGATTTCTTAAAGCGGCGGAAATGCTTTTAATAAATACGCTTATTGGAAGATGTATTTTTGCGCCGTTTAAAGTTGATACTCTCGGGCCGTGGGGACCAAGTGCAAATAAATGTTTATTGTAAACTGCCTCTGTGGTCTAGCGATTGAGTCCGTGGACTTAGACTCGGTACCTGGTTCGATTCCTAGTCGGGACATAATCATATTAATTAATATAAATGTTTTTTATTTATTTGTAATATTTCTCGAGTTTGGTGCGCTAGAGACAACGACGAGTTTGCCACTCGTAAAGTAGTAAAGTTGGCTAAATGTAAATCTGCTTCTTTACAAGCGTGTTTTCTGACCACCCCGGAAGGAAAACGGTCGTGATGATACTTTAATTTTTACTTTTAGTATTATTTATTTTAAAACTTTATTGTTAAATAAACAAAAGGCGGATATAATGCCTATAGGCACTCTCTTCCAATCTACCTTCGGGGCATTGAAACATAAGAGGTAAGGTTATGATAAATAAACAACAAATATTAAGGAAAAAAAGAAAATACAATATAACATACAACTAAAGTATTAAATTACATATATAAGTGGGTATATACAATACATATACGACGTACATATACATACATATAAGTACTACACTACAATACAACATCTTTGGACGATACAGACAAGGACTTTATTGGGATTTCAAATCAAATTTAGTATCCCTCTGGAAGACTCTGAATCCTGTAACGCAGGTGTTTTTTTTAAATATTTATAATAAAATTATAAATTTATTCAGGGCGCCATGTAATGCATATCTAGTGAAGATCTAGGACACTGCGTAGAATGATACCGAAAAATCGTTATTTCTTATCAAAGCAACAAACACTTATTGGTAAGCTTACAGTGTAAAGTTGCGTAAGTGCATTACTCATTAAAAGGCTTCTATTTGTTCGTAGACATATATGATGACCTGCAGCCCTATTCTGTTACTTAAGCGCAAACGTTATACATAGTCAAGTCAAGTCATACATAGTCAAGTCAAGTCAAGTCAAAATATATTTATTCACGTAAACCTATTACAGGCATTTATGAAACGAAACTTTAATTATTTTGAATGATTCTACTCCTGCTAGTAGAAGACTAAGCAGCAAAGTGGTCCAATAAGTATGCTGTTAGCAGAAGACCAGCAGCTTAGCAGATTCCAGTGACCTGTTAATGTTTAATCTGACTGAGAAAGGAATCTGCAAGAAAAACTCAGCTATATCAGATTAACAAAATAAAACATATACAGAACAGCACCACAATGATAAATTAATAACCTTTTAAATTTAGTTATCAGTACCTATGAGATTACAATACCTGGTACATATAATGGAATCTGTATATATCACCCTATTAAAGTGGATATTTGCACGGCCGCTGTCAAGACCACTCTGAGCGATTTGTTCTGCTGACTTTGGATATTGTCCTTGTTGGTCTTAGCCAACAGGTGGTGCCAGGCGGCGAAGCATAAGTAATAGAAAATTATTGTTAAGGATAACGCCATCTAGCGATATTATTGGGTATTATTTATTAATGGCTACTAATTGCAGAACTTCATAGTAAAATTACTAGATGGCGCTCAACAAAGGAGAGGGCGCTGCAGTCAGCCCAACTGACACGTTTAAATTTCATGTTAATTTATAGGAGTCATATTTGAATCGCGAAACAACACTTGTATATTATTTTACCTAATTAAACACATTTTTGGAAAGAAGATTTCGTTATTATTTAAGACCTGCCTGGCAACAACAACTATTCGTAACTTTTTGAGAAATGTTTAATTACATTCTCAGCTGAGCGGTGTTGTCTCGGTTGTAAGAACGCTTTCCTTAAAATCCTACAAAGGTCGGTTCAAATTCCTCGGCATGTACCAATGAGAAATACTCTTTTCTGACGTACATTTGTCATGTATTTACAACAGCACCGTTCCCGTGCCTCAGAGAGCACGTTAAGTAATAACAACTTGTAGAATTGTTAATAAATTACCATTAAAAATTGACATCAGATCCTCGCCAACCCGTCTGTCTGGCCAGCGTGGCGAGTGTAGGTCAATTTCTCCAGATATATGTTCTGGAAGACCCATCTCCAACAGTGGAGGTTAAGGACGCTGTGTTCTAAGAGCTGTAATGAATAATGTATAAAATAATATATAATGACGGCAAGTCCAGCCTTATCCCGAAACGTGTGGGCTTATCAGCACGAAAGGTGAATACTGTAACCTGCCTTTGCAGTCAAAACATTATCCAATGCCTGAGGTTGGATGTGGTTGCTTTTAATTGTTACGGAGAGGATTCTACGGAACTCCTTTTTTTATTGAAAATGAAAACTTTTTTATACTTTATATTTTCGATATTAGAAAAACTAAACACTATTACTAATACTATTACGCGGTAGGCTTTAACTGTAATTATTATTTTAATCCTAATAATACTCGCTCTGTCGAGCTCTCGGTCCGAGCTCCCGATCTTCCTCTTTTTTTCTTCTTTAAAACAAAAACCCATCAACTATGTCATTGTCGTATATTGACAATACTATTCTTTATTAACATGCAAATAAAACTCTGTAACCTACATAGACCCGTTACAATACTTACCCGCCCCGGCAGACTGGGCAATATACCACCATTAGTCTCCCTACCACCTATACCTATAGTGGTTATGATGGTATTATTTATATATATATGGCGCGGGCCAGTAAAAAAAATGTTTTGATAAGCTGGTATATAAATATTTGTCTATGATTATATTGCATCAATGTTGAAGTAACTTCTATCACTTTCTCCTCCAGTAGCTACGATATTCTTAGGTCATCGGCCTACTTTTGACCGAACGCATCTTACACTATTTTACCATAGTCCTGGGCAATGTCAAATAATGAATCGTAACTGTCAGATCTGAAACCCGAGGTATTCCCGAACTAGAACCGGGGTATACGGGAAGACAAATTTCTAAGCATTCCATGGATTCACCACCGGGTCCATCGTGTGTGGGTAAGACATGAGAAGAATGGTGTCTCGGACTTGCGACCGTCAATAGGCTGGTTTAAGAAAAGGAGGCCTCCCTTTTTTATTTTATTGCGCGATAATACGCTCACCTTCCACCATTCTACTTCTCTCCCTACCCAACCAAATACTGTATGATTCCGTTAATGCCGTCTTGGAAGCTCGTTCCATAAATGTATTGACGGCAGACCTGATTAGGCCCAATTCTTTTAGTAAGTGATGCAAAGATTTTGCTGGAACTCCTATTGCACCAACTTCCACTGCGTAAAGCTGAGTCTTGAACCCGTTCCTGATCATTTCTTCTATATCTATTTATAATCGTAATTTAACTGTAATCAAGGTATTAAAAATTGTTAGATTCAGAGATTAAAGGCTAAATCGTGATCGTCTCCTCAAAGTTATATTTAAAAATAACGGACATTAATGGAAGTTAAATAATATAGATTGAATCATTAGATCGCATGTTGAACACAATGGCCGTCTACTGGCAAAATCTGGAGCCTAGGTTAAACTATTGTGCTATACAAAACGTTTTTAAAGATTCTTATCTGAACGCCTTAGCTTTTATTTAAAGGACGAAAGAACAGACCAACAAAAGTATTGGAGTTATTATTATTATTATTAAAATACTTTATTGCACTTTAACTTAAAAGTATGTACAAAGGCAAACTGAAAGCCATTTTGGCTTTTTCTACCAGCTAACCTTTGAGAGAGTGAGACGGTATGATTATTGGGGTGCAATTTAATCTTGTTTTAAATTTGAATAAACTACATAAATAGTATGTATACATAGACTACTTAAATACTTATTAATATATAGGAGATATATATGAAGATAATAATTATATTATATTATCTATATTAATAAGAACATTTTTTAAATTTAAAATATACTGTTCTGCTTGTTTAAAAAGAAAGTATTAAGTTGTTTTTTAAAAATGTGAATTGAAGGAGCTTGTCTGATGGTGATAGTGGAAGCTTGTTCCACTGACGAGCAGCCGATACAATAAATGAATCTGAATATCTGCTGGAAGTGTGGGTTGGGATTGTTATTTATTATTATTTTACTCTTTGTCTTATTGTCTGATCTGGTGACAAGAGCTGGTTCGTTCTTCAATTATGTAATAATTTAAAAAGTAAAAAAGCTTTTGATTTATTTTGACACTTATAGCGGTGGTGGCTCGGTTGTAAGTTCAAACCCCGGCATGTACCAATGAGAAATACACTTTACTTACGTACATTTGTCATTTATTTACAACTTTTAGAGTTTCCGTGCCTCGGAGACCACGTTAAGCCGGCGTCGGTCACGGTTTTACTAATAACAACTTGTGGAAACGTTAATAACTTGGCATTAAAAATGGCATCAGAAACTCGCCAATGTGTGTAGCCAGCGTGTGAGTGTAGGCCAAATTCTCCAGAAATGTATTCTGGAAGGCCGATCTCCAAAAGTGGAGGTCTAGGACTCTGTGTTCAATTCACAGTTTATCTAGGCCGGCTTGGCAAAATGGTTTTTATACTTCGCTTCAAGCACTCCATTTTTTTTTTTTTTTTTTTAATACTAGCACGAATTGGGACCCTGCGTCCACCTGATGGTAAGTAGGGTCCATAAATGTTAGCAACTGGAATCAGACCCTTATGTCCGACATCAGTCCCTAACACTATGCCGGCTTGACTAGATGCCTTTTCACACTTCGCTTGAAGGACTCCAGGTTATAGGAAAGTGGAAACACAGAGGCTGAAAGAGCATTCCACATCTTTATTGTGCGACAGATGTATGAGTCACTAAATTTATAGGTACGCGAAGGGATAGTGACTATGGTATGTGGGTGCATATTCTGACCTGTGCGTGTGGTTCGGTTGCGGAATGGAGAGGAAGGAATTAGGTTATAGAGCTCTTCAGAACACTCACCATAGTATAGCCGCGCTATAGAACACGCTCAGAGAAGCTACATCTCGGCGAAGCTGCAGGGATTCGAGAGTTCCAGATATAGTGGCATCGTCCACAATTCGAACAGCTCTGTAGGACATTGAGAGCATCTGTGAGGTACTTGGCTGAACCATCCCAAAGGTGTGAACAGTATTCCACGCATGATCTGATCTGTGCTTTGTACAGCAACAGTCTGATTGATGGCGGGAAAAACCGCTTTACCTTGTTCAGTATTCCGAGCTTTTTTGACGCTGTTTTGGTGATGCTCTCAATGTAGTTCCAGTTGGGGTACAGGAAATGGGAATCACATATGCTGGAAGAGCATTATATTTCTTTATTTTTTTAATTTCATTTAATTATCAATGTAGGGACCGTCTAGAACACTTTAAGTCAATTTATAATACTCTGTAACTAATATTAGTTACCTACAGTAAACGAGATAACAGAATCGTGGTCAGACAGCTTAATACGAAACAACGCGACAAAGACCAGAAACAGCCCAAACTATCAATACAATTATGGAAGAGCCATATTGTATACTAAACAATCAAATACAGAAAATAAAATTTAAATACTACTAATGTCAAACTATGTCAAAAAAAAATGTCAAGTACTACAAAGGTACTACTATAATCTAATATAAAAATATATCTTCAACATGCAATATTTATGGGTCTTCAAAATGAAATACTTGTATACCTTTGCGAAATCTAGGCCAATGTCTTCATTTATTTTAGAGATTATAGTATGAGACGTTTCTTTGTGATCCCATGGCTGAGTGCTTCATTTAATTAATCACTATTTATTATTAAATGCCTTGTAGACATTCCTGCTCGCAATCTACACTATGTAGTAGAATCGACTTTAATGGGGTGTATAAGGCAAAGCTTTTTGTAGATGTCGCTAGCGGCAATGGTACCTTGTTTGCACCTATGACGCATCATTTTTATATACGAGTATCTTAAAAGACGAATTATGAAAGCGAACACCGTCTTTTAAAAGAAAAAGGTTAAATTAATAGAACGGTAATTTTGAGATCACCATATCTTCGATTTCGCTTGGAAATCTCGATTAGTACACTTAAAAGCTGCTCACTTCGGCATAATATACAGAAAATTATAATTTCGTAAAATACAAGATTTCTATGCAACTGACAGTTATATTAGGTATCATGCGCCATCTATCGAGATAAAAAGTTATTGATACACCCCATTAAAGGTATCGATGCAGTGGTGTTTATTTAGCTATTACAGCCCCTAAAACACAGAGTTTTAGACCTCCATGGTCCTTCCAGAACATATTTCTAGAGAATTTAGCTAACTGTGGACGCTGCGCTGGCCATTTTCATAAAAAATGATATCAGACCCGAGCCAATCCGTCTGGCCAGTAGCGTGGCGAGTGTCGATCAAATTCTATAGAAATTTCTGAAAGGCCCAACAGGCCTCAGTACTCAGTACTCTGTGTACAATAAAGTTTTAAAACTATTGAATAAAACGGAATAATTATATTTCGTCATGATCGTAGAACAGAGACGGATCTGCTATATTTTAAATTTTCATGGCGGCCATTCAACTGTCATTTCGACTGTTTTTTTGTCACTTTTTAGGTCTCATAATAAGTGCAAACCTTCTAGATTTCATTTTGGAACCCTCTAATATTTGCACTATAGATTACAGACCACAAACAATATAAAACTATATATAAATATATATGCAAAATTATGGGTATTTTTTTAAATCCGACACTGTTCTACGATCATGACGATTTATTCGAAAAAAATATTTACAAAATATAAAATAAATATTAATAAGTACTAAGTACAGGGATATAAAGTCCCGTGCGCGTGGAATGGTGGCAAGAACGCTGGCTGCATTTCCCCGCTGAATTGCAATACTGATTCTTTGGGCGAAAAAAGAGCCAGCCCTCTTGTCACCGGAGGAGACGACAAGACGCGGTGTTATGTCTTTTAAAAACTTTTTGCGCTTGGACTCCATGGGCCCAGAGTTTCTACAGCAAACGGCACAAATATGTCATCTTTTAATATACTTACATACTTGCGCCGCTTGCTGGACTCCGCACTTTCCGCCGCGGCTCCCGCTTTATGCGCTGTCCCCCTGAGATGCGACGCGGCGAGGGTGTCGACACCAGAGCACGTCCTCGTTCCCAGACCAACGTCATACCATCAGGTCTCTTGCCATCATCTCGGATAACTCCAACAGACTCTAAACGGAATTGATTAATTAATCATAGCATCTAACGTCATCATAAATGTACTGGCACGTTACACAATTAAAACAATTGCTCTATAGAGGTTTAAAGAGCATCCGCGTCTTTGTTTCGTTACTATTGCTATAGGTATTGTTAAAAAAACTTACATGATTCGATTTCTAATTACTAATAATACGACGGGCCTAGCATAACGCGGAGAACTCTTTTTTGTTATAATATAATATTTTTTTAGTTTTTAAAAGACATAACACCAATAGTAATTTAAGTAAACTGGGGTTTGCATCATGTGCCCCATATTTAAAGTCCAATTTATCGTTTTCAATAATTATTCACATTGTAGCACATTATTCATCAATACAACACCACTTTTGACTAACAATATCCACAGTAAATGAATTTACAAAACAATATCTTGCACTTAACATGTCCGCGCAAAATAGCGCGAAGGACTTTATCTTATATTTTTTAAAGTAAATTGTTTGACAATTGTGTGATAAATGATTAATTAAAAATAATAATTTGTTTTAAAATAGTAATTTTTGAGCATAATAAGAACCCTTTCATCCATATGTATATTTATAAAAACCCGTTCTCAGCAGAAGTAGGATGCTATACTCGTATATAATGTGTGTTGTAGAAAGATATTTGAGCTCTAATAAATGTCAAATTCAAATAACATTTCCGCTGCTTTTAGCAAGAAATATGTGAATGCTCGGTACATATTGGATTTCAATAATTAACTCGGAGCTTTCTTAAAATACACGACTATTTTGGTGTAAAAACTCCTGCAAGTAGATTTTTTCACATGATTAAAACTTCCGAATTCGCTCAGATCTCAACCACATTGAGCTTCACACCACAGCGTCCAGAAAACTGGGGTTACTGAACAATTATGTACGAGGTCTTGTTCCAATCAATGTTATTTTTATATACATGGCAAGCTAACAATATTAGTTCTCCTTGAAAGTAAAAATTGGCATTTGACATCATTGCAAATGGTACATACTTTAAACAAGAATAACAAATAGGTGGTATGCAGACTGATCGTGGTAATTTTCCCAGTCTGCCGGGGCGGCGAAGTCTCCACCGTACGTGCCGAAAAACCTAGTAAAGTAGATCCACACGTTTCGGAATCAGACTCGAATTGCCGTCATGTCCAGTCAAGCTGGCATAGTGTTAGGAACTGATGTCAGTCATGAGTGTCTGATTCCAGTTGCTAACATTCACGTCCTTCGAGCCATACTGTTCTCACCTCTGGAATGATTCTGGTAAGTACCTTATGCTCTTAATGTCCTGCAGAGGCGCGCGATTCGGATAGTGAACGACACTACCAATGTCCAACACTGTAATCGCTGCAGCTTCGCCGAGATGTCGCCTCCCTCAGTGTGTTCTACGGTACGTGGTCTGAAGATCTACACAACCTTATCCCTTCTTCTCTGTTTCGCTACTGAACCACACGCACACGGAGAAAATGCTCTCGTCTATACTCACCTTAAAAGGTTTCATACCTCTTGTATGAAAAGGTTCATCATCATCATTACAGCCCCTAGAACACAGCGTCCTAGACCTCCACTGTTGGAGATGGGCCTTCCAGAACTTCCAGACGGCTTGGCGAGGATGAAAAGCTTAATGCATGGCATTTATTAGTCCAACGATCGGAGCACTATTTTGGTTATTATACCTCCATCCTTAAAATTTATGTTCCTAAGGTCCGCTTTTGGAGCGTTTTGCTATATTTTTTTACTTTAAGACATTTATTTTTACAAGTTAAGATCTTTTTTTAATCAACGGAATTAGATAATTAAAAAAAACGATAGTTATGTATTAAATGCCTATTGTAATGTTGTTAACTATAGTGTCGCATCAGACTTATTTATCAGGCTTTCTAATAATATCCTTTTAAATAACTAAAAGTCTTTTTTGCACAGCATTGCACATGTGCATGCATGCAAGTGTTAACCACACGCTGTGAGCATAAATAAATATCTGTTTATCTTATTGACGGAACTATACCTACCTAATCCAGAAGGACTGCGAGCATCAAATAAACAAATACGACCCGTATTATTAAAAATAAACCTATTTACCTACCTATATTTATTTATAGGTATTTGTTTCTTCGTGTCCCTCTAATATTGTAATGATTGAAATTTACCTAAGAATAAATACATAACCCACCTCGCCAACTCGTCTGGCCAGCGCGGCCGCGTGGCGAGTGTAGGCCAAATTGTCCAGATACCTATTTGTTCTGGAAGGCGCATCGCCAACTGTGGAGGTCTAGGAGGTCTAGTCTATTGAAAATTATAAAAAAAAATATATACTTATATCTGTACCTTGCTTATTACTATGCCGGTTTCATTGATTTTATTTTATTTTATCTAGCCAAGTTTCGTTAAATTATTTCATTCGGAAGTAAACAAAATTATCTTAAAGGTGTTAATTGTTACTGCGGCTTACTCGCCGGTCTTTACGTTAGGTCCTACCTACGAAATCTACAAAGCTAAATACAGCCAAGTTTATAAAGCGACCATCGATGTCAAAATGTCATTATAATACCGCCCGGCACGCCCTACTGAACCCCTACACTAATTTAGCTTGCAATATTCATGACACAACTGTTGGGCTCCACTAAAAAGTAGAATTACTGAACTAGAATGCAAGCTGGACTCGTCCGTCCGAACATTGGATTTTGCCCGGCTCACCCACCCCAGAGCAAGGTAATTTTGAAATGAAACCCATCCATTTGCCGTATATTTAACTTTCAACAGCTTAATATGATCCATTACGTTTTATATATGAATTCCGATAATACAGCAGATGCGCAAGCCGCAATGAATAAAGAGTGGCTGGTCGCGTCAATGCGATAGGGCTTTGCCGCGTACCACGTTCCTCAGTGTAACTTTGTGCTTGGAGGGGAGGCGACGCGCATTTTGTTTATCGGATAAAATCGTTTTTCTCGTACTAGTTCAGTGTGTGAATTTGTGAAATACTGTGATAAACATTAATTGATACAATTAATCGGAAACTGTTCTGCTCATCGTCGACTGCAGATACATTTTAAAACTTTAATTTTAACGGTAAGTTTTTTGTTTATCGATTTTTAAATCTTAACTCATTTAACCGGCTTTTTGAGATAACTTTAAAACAAGACAAATTCGTTATCTAACTATAGCTTGCTAAACTAAAAGACAAAGAAAGAATTATAATTGTTATTCGGTGATACGGCAACCCTACGCTCTACACTAACCAAAAGGAAGTCAAACTTTTTTCTATTGCGTGCATCATTTTTTTTGCTCCGAATTACCCCCGCTTGGCAGGTGGACTGTTCATTCATATGGTGGTAGGTAACATGCAATTATTGGCTTATGATTGATCCGGGCCTCATTACAATTTTCTGGTTTCCATAGCGCTAGTTAAAAACAAACACGCTAAGCACACTTGGGTTGTGTCTATTCATTAGACATAAAGCGTTTTTCTGTTTTCAAGTTGTGTGCATAGTAAAATACCTAACAAAGCAATGTAAACTGCAATATTAACCTTACGCTACTGGCGCATGCATGCCGCACATTAATGCTGGCGCGCGGACTGTGAGTCCGCAATTATTATAGCACATATTTTCATTTTATATATTCAATTATAATTCTTTGTTTATAATATTTAAAAGATAGACCTTTTATGACACTTTTAAAATAAAATAAAACAATATATTTATAATATTTATTTATTTAGCATGGTTTACAAATCAATTCAAATATTTTTAAATATTTAACATATCAGTACAAAAAACAATCATAAATTCGAAAATGAAGCAAAATTAAGTATAAATTTTACCCAATGAGGAAGATAAAAATTTACTCGTCATCTACATCATTTGGATATTCCTGAAAAATGCATTCTTGGCATATCATTGTCGCATATTCGAGACACATATGTTTCCCACATTTTTTACAAAAATATCGTGACAATCTGTTTTTTTTCTATCACAATAATAGCAACGACTTCGTGTCCGTTGCACTAAAGGACCTGGTTCATAATTTTTTTACAGTTTAGGTAGGTTTTTAGAAGTATGCCTATATCTTAACTGTGCATCAAACAGATTGTATGCAATTTTTTCTATAAATTTCCTACGAACTATTTCTTTTGTATTATTTATTTAAAAAATTACTTGTGCATTTATTGTTGATATATTAATTATAGAATAGAAAATTACCATTGGCCATCTTTTAGTATTTCTTTGGCAATTGTATGCAGCACATAATTTGTCTGCAACATCTACTCCTGACTTTGTCTTATTATAATCTAGTATTATATCGGGCTTTGCTGTAGTTACGGATACTAAATCATGATGCATACTAGATAAAAGTAACACATTTTTGTTTTTCTTCCGTAATAAATGCCAAAAAACAATCAGTAGGTGATTTTATTTAACCCACGGGCAACTGTTTTTACATTAGGGATATTTTCTCTTATTATATTAAAAATATAAGTTCCGTCTTTCCCTATAAATGATGTTTCGGAATTGTCATCTAATCTATTTTGATTATCATCTTGAATTTCTTCTTCGAAGTTTCCGACATCTTCATTATCATCCTTTTTTTTCTTTTGACGATCTTCAGACTCCTATTCTTCTCCCGAAGAATCATCTAAATCATCACCAACTTCTGCTAATAACCTTAATATTCTTGCTTTCGTATCTTCATAGCTCATTCTGTAAATGTATTAAAATATTTTAGCGACAGTTGCATTACAATTCACGCATCGTCTTACTGCTTTATTGTGAAACCAAATTTAGCCTAAACCAGGTAATAAAAGTGTTTTGTCGGTTTTGTTCCATATCAATGTGACAGAGAAAACAGTGGTTTATAAAAACGTATCTGAATTGAATACAGTATTGAAACTAAAATTTACATTAATTTTAGTACAACCAGCCCTAGACATAGTGTTAAAAGTCATTTATTATACCTATTACTCACTTATATTATCACTTTATATTATTCATTAACTTACTTACTTCAATTATTTAGCCTGCAATAATTTGTAAACGTAAACGTGGTATTTACAATTCCGATAATCTGTATAAATTTGTGGACACGAACAATGGCGTAGTGTCTGTGAGTCCGCAAATCACTATAAAACAACACAAACAAATGCGACCGCTATTGTCGCTCAACTAAACGTTGTCCCTCGCCCCTCTCTTGGATAACTTAGATCTAGAACGAGAAAGAACCATCTATGGCAGAAATAGAGAAAAAATAACGACCATGCGGACTGAGAGTCCGCGCGCCAGTTACGAAAGGTTAAGTTAACTTTAAGTAAAGTCAAATATGATTTATTGCCAAACTCGACTTTAATAGTTTATTATAGATAATAATTCTGTAAAAAGTAATTAAAGTATCATCACGACCGGTTTACTTTGGGTGATCAGAAACTACGTTTATAGAGAAGCGGATTGTCATTTAGCCAACTTTACTATAGGCCCGTATAGCGTACCAAACTCGATAAATATCACAAGAAAACGAAACCGGTATCTCAGCGTCTAAATCCACGACCACGGTGGCAGTTTATTCTGTCATGGAACAAAAGTGACAAAACAAAAATGTTTATACTGAGCAAAGTCCATCGAACATTTATCAGTACCTAGCTCTGTTTTATTCCAAATTTGGGCGACTACAGTCAGGCACCAACCGCGTCTAGTTGTTAATTAGGTATGTACCTATTAAACTTGTTTGAAAGCCCGGCTCATAGATTTAAGTCTATGCATGCAACCGATACTGGTGACATGTGGTGCGGATTATAAAACAAGACTTCAATGAAATTGTTTGGAACCTTTTGTTTTTCTTCGTTTTTTTTTATTACTAGTTTTATTTATTATTCAGAAAGTATTAATACCAACCAGCCCTAAAGCTCTGTTCGGTTTTCAAATTTATTATCCCGAATCTTTATTCTTTAATAACTTAGATAACTAGGTAAATAGAAGTCAAATGAATTGTAAATAGTCTTGAGTTTCGAACGTGATCAAAGAAAATCATCAACACAGCCCCTTACCTAGAAAACAATGTGGATTTGGGCCTTCCAAAACATATTTCTACATAATTGGGCCTACTATAAGAATGTACTAATTGGAATATTATTGATATCTAATTAGTAGCATCAAAGAAACATCGGTAATCTTTAACATATTAATTAGAGATTTCGAAATTGCTTGTTAATCACAGATTTAATCTAATCTACATCGCGAATCATTAAATACGAGTTTCAGAAAAATGTAGATCGCTGGAGCGTTAATAGAATTTTAATTGATGTGAAAGAAGCTATTATTTTGTTGCTGGGATACTAGGTAATTAATGCATGAGAGTGCAATCAAAGTGAAGCATTGTAGGATGCTCGGTTTAGACGCTTCCGATCAAAACAAGACCTGGCTTTCAAAATTAGCAAGTTGAAGTGGCAGTGGGCAGGACACATTTGCCGCAGAACCGACGATCGATGGCGCGTGCAGTGGCGAACTTTGGGGGAGGCCTATATCCAGCAGTGGAGAGACACAGGCTTATGATGATGATGAATAGAGCACTGACGAAGAAATGTCAAATTTCAATCTATTTTTTTTTTTAATTAAATAATATTGGGTTTGGTTAAGATTTACCGGCCGTTTACCTCTCGCTATCAGCTTCCTGTTTTAAAATGTATACTTATATAAGGCTATGTCTACTTGTATACATAATTATTCAAATCCTGGGTAAACGTCCGGGGGATAAGATATTAAATGTAAACAAACCACGCCGGCAGTCCTGCCAAAGTTTTGGCTTTACTCAGGGTTTTGAACCAGAACTGCTTCGTAGTTTATTGCCTCGTAGTTCTACCTGTTCGTGGCAATTCCAAAAACCAGTCCCGGGATTTTCGGGGCCAGAAAACGGCCCGGGATTGTATTCTCTAGCGCTTACATGTTGTCCAAATTAAATAAATCAGCGAACTATACAGCCTGAAGAAAACTATCAAATAGTTGAATAAATAATTTATTATCATTTCTCCGACCAGGAAACGAACCCGGCACTTCCGCGTTCAAATTTCTCGCGACTGCTAGACAATAGTGTTTATAGAATAAATTTTGAAATTTATTACTATTGCTCCCAGGACTGTCATGGTAAACATTTGTGCTATAAACGACAATGCGGGCTGGAGATAACAAATTGTCATACCTACCTTGCCCCTATTCTGTTTCTTAAACTAACAATTTGACTGTGTGACTGCCTCTGTGGTCTTGCGGTAAGTAGATTTATACGCGGAGCTGCTTAGTTCGGTACCTGCAGCCATCATCATACATTATATGGATTTTTAAATTTATTTAATAACAACTGTAGGTACATATCAATTTTTATTTTTTTTAAATATTATATTATAGTAATTTCCTATAATTAAGGTGACACCTTTTCCCATATTATTCATGTTGCAACAACAAATAAATAAATAATGTGAATCTGCTTGTTTAAAAGCGTCATTTCAGACCATCCCGGAACGGATACGGTCGTGATATACGTCTTGACAGCCTCTAGAACACAGAGTCCTAGACCTCCCACTGTTGGAGATGGGCCTTTCCTGAAATTTCTGGAAAACTTGGCCTACACTCGCCAAGATGGCCAGACGGGTTGGTGAGGGTCTTATGTCATTTTTTAATTACAATTTATTAACGATTCGACACAAGTTGGTGGGTATTAGTGGAACCGGGACCGACGGCTTTACGTGCTCTCGTACGGGAACTGCGGTGTTGTAAATCTATGACAAATGTACGTAAAAAGTGTACTTCTCCTTGGTACATAATAAAAATAATAAAAATCGTTTATTGATCCAATTAACTTAAATCTATTACATTTTTATATGCTCAATGACCTGCACTGGTAGCAACTGTGCCGCAGGTCGTAGCATACCATTTTTTTATTTTTTTTATCGCCGTACATGTCGGAGATGTTTGAACTGCCCTTTGTAGGATTTTAAGGACAGCGTTTTTACAACCGAGCTACCACCGCGTCAGTAATATATAAGTATTACATTATGTGTTAGTATGGATAATATAATATGGACGGCTTTAAACGATGACCCGGATAATCGCAATGGAAACGGTCGCCTCGGTTCACACCTGACGGAAGCTGCAGCCCGGAACATGCCGCTAAATATCTAATGAATCGAGCTATACATATTACGTGCGGGTATATTGCTAACGACCTAGTAACCGACAGATATTATTAGTCCTACCTATAAGGGTCGATTCACACGATTTTTTTATTTGAATGTATTTTTACCCAACTGCGCGACGCAGATACTAATGTTTCTCAGCCTACGAGTATGTATGTTTATTCGTTTGTGGCACACTGGAGACCAAACGCATTGACCAATTTTGATGATTTTTACGGCTATCAATTCGTTACCATGATGCGAGTGTCACTATAGATATGACAATAATTCAAATTCAAATAGTTTATTAATCAAAAATACTTATTACTAGGGTTTCACAAAAAATAATCCTACAGAAGATGTAGGTAGGCACTTTTACAAATAATATCTAAACTAGTAATTTAGACAAATGTGTCGCTGCTAGCTAAACTAATAGTCTTTCAACTACTGTTAAATATAGCTAGCAGGTCTCTTTCCGGGGCACAACATATTTAAAAGTTACATAATTGTTTCTATAAATTATTAGGTATATTTAAAGAAACTAAACTTATAAAATCATGCAATAATAGTAAAGAAGAAGAAGAGCATGCATATTTTTGTATTTGTGTGTAATAATATAATATAATATAACATAATACAATATAATAAATAAATAATATAATATATGTAAATTGGTGTGTGAGAGTGATAGTAAAGTAAATCGAATTTATAATTTTATTTTATTGTGATCAAAATATCTTCTGTTCGGTCATAGTTCTTAATTAAGACGACAACCAATGCCATATTGTGGAAAGTCAACAAACTATATTGAGTGGGGTATCGTCGAATAGGTATTTTAAAATCATGTTGTGGTTTCTCTTATCATTTATCATTTCGAATGACCATTTAAGATCTTTAACGATTTAAAGTTGGTTAGCAACCATTCTCATTTTAATTTTTAATGCACTTCATAAAGATGTAATAAAGATCATATAATCGCATAAAACGTAGTGTAGATTATTCCATAAATATTTAATGTCAATTTTGTATAGATTACCATTAACCGCCAATATTTACATACCTAAAATACGAATTTCGCTATAGGTAACTAAAAAGTATAAAATAAAAATAATAATTTATAAAATAAATAAAACCCGACTCATAAAATAACACGGTTAAAAAACAAGCTCAGTGGTTCCGTCGCTCGCCAAAAAGTTTGATAACCGCTTAACTGTGTATACAGTTGGGTTTTTGTTTTCAAAATATATTTTTTTGCGTAATTTTCTTTCTAGAAAATAAAATTACGGACATTTTAGAGATAAATTGTTCATAAATGGTTTTCTATTTTTTTCCTGTCTAAAATTTTAGGTATATACATATAAATAAATAATAATAAATAAATAAATATTGCCAGACAGGTCACAGCGCCATCTAGTTTCCGTGGTAAGCTACGTGGCTTGTGTTACGGAAACTAGATTGTTGATAAACTACATATTATACTTTTTTTTTGTAAATATATGCATATTATACATATAAACACCCAGACCAAGACAAATTATACAATGTACAACTTGCCCCCAGTGGGAATCGAACCCACGACCTCCCGAGTTCACGGCAACGTTTGTTACCACTAGACCACAGGCGGTCTTATGTATGCGTGGAATTTATTAAAAAGCAAATATTTTTATAATATAATATAGAATAAAAATAAACAAGTACATATATGTTTTATTTTAATTATTCAGTAATAAAATCAGTATATATATTCAGTAATAATAACACTCCCCAGCCTTTAGGTATTTATCACGATGGATATCGCGATTTTCAGACGTGGTCTTATTTACCATGCAATAGTGTTTTGTTATTCGGATAATGATTTTTATCTTTAAAAAAAGTGGCCTTTTTTATCTAACAGACAATGACACCTGAATCCTAAAAAAAATTGCTCTTTTGACAATTCAGTATTTTGATTTTCTTAAAAATATTTCTCGCCAAACTTTATTAAAAAATAGGTACGTTCATACAGGTAAAAAAAAATATTGCATTTTAATCTGACTGCCTTTGTGGTCTAGCGGTTAATTCCGTGGTTTAGACTCGGAGGTACCGGGTTCGATTCCTGGTCGGGACACAAAAATATTTAATAAAATTAACAAATACATTTTATTATTATTTAATTTATTTGTGATATTTCTCGAGTTTGGTACGCTGGGAGACATCGACGAGCCTGCCACTTGTTATGATTGGCCTATAGTAAAGTTGATTAAATGTGAATTCGCTTCTTTATAAGCGTGGTTTCTGACCACCCCGAAAGGAAAACGGTCGCAATAATACTTTACTTTTTTTAAAAAAGAAATAAGCATTTCTTTGTAAAGCCTCTTGCACGCAATTTAATAATAAATTTGCCAAATACTTTTTTTCTTTTATGCGGTATTTGTACTCGTATTTCAATACCCTGGAGATATTATCTAATCTTTTTAACATCACTAGCTGCCTGGCATAACATTAAAGAAGGCACATAACAAATACCGAAGCTTTACCTGCCGTAGTATGGCAAAACGCATTTACCATCCGTCAAGTGACTATTGGCTAAACAACCCGCCAGCGAATATCTTGATACAATAAATAAAAAGAAATACATTAAAATTAAAAAGAAAAAAATAAGCCTAAGGGTTCTGTTGCTAAAAAGTTTATTAACGGCTTAACTACACCATTGAAATAATTTTATCTATTTTATTAACATAGCAACCAGGTAGGCCCATCATGACAAGTGGCAAGTTCGATGCCACAAGCGTTCCATTCTCGAGAAATATCACAAATTAATAAAGTAAACGACCAGGATTTGAACCCGGTACCACCGCGTCTAAAGGTAGACTGACAGAAATGCTGTTTTTAACTTTAAGTCCACCTATTGGTAAATCAATACAGTATAAATAAATATCAACTCTAATTGCGTTTAACATTGACAGTTTAACAAAAACAGAACACGCTGTGCTCTTACGACCACGACAATTTGGTTAATATTTTTGGTGTGTTTATTGTGTTAAATAAATCGCACGACACTACACTTCTTGCACCTATTTCGTCGGATTTTTTTAGGATTCTAAATTATTGTACATCACAGTGTTCATAACCGACTTGGGCATCATCAAATTCCAAATATAGCAGAATTTTATGCTTTTCATAGAGTAATTTGCGTCAATATCGCCTAAACATGTCGGGTATATAAAGTTCCCAGCGCGGGAAAACCGCAAAATTAAAACTGCAACTTCTGCCCATATATAGAGTCAAATTTATCGATTTCCGTAATTATTTACATTGTAGCACATTTTAACAAAATAACACCAATTTTGACCAACAATATCCACAGTAAAGTAATTTACAAAACAAAAAGCTTGTCCTTAACATGTCTGCAAAAAAGGCGGGAATTAGGCCTTCTCCCGATTTTAAAATCTGCCGATCCTTTAACAATGTCAACCCATTTTTTATTTTCGCAGCCTTGATTTTAAGAAGTTCCATCCATGCATTCGAATAGAATCGATGAATTCCAATTTATGACACTTGTTTTTTTAACAGTTGTAAGAGATATTATACTGCATTTTGCCATTTAACAGCAATAAAAGGAATCCTTGATGGTCTGATTATAAAATGATTGCTGTTCTTGCTGTATCTTGAATCGTACCTACTTTACTGTTTTGTTTTTTATAATATTATGTGCCTACTAAATAATGGCTTTATTCAAGTACTGCTTCCATAGTTTAGCGGTCATGGACCTATTTTTAAAATGAAGTTAATACTACGGATACTAATATAAGTCCCGTCCGCGCGAAAATGATCTTCTGTGAGATGATAATTAATGTATGTATGTTCGAAATTCATGTAAGTGGTGCGCGAGTTCCATGAATGTTAGCAACTAGAATTAGACACTCATGACTGACATCAGTCCCTAACACTATGTCGGCTTGACTGGGCATGACGACAATTCGAGTCTGATCCCGGAACGTGTGGATACATTTTACTGGGTTTATCGGCACGAACGGTGGATACTTCCCAGCCCCAGCTGACTGGGCAAGTTACCACCATCAGTCTGCCTACCACCTATTTAATAGCAATAAGATACATTAGATCATGCAAGATTGCCCACCACGTTAACCACATATTTAAATTTGCATGAACTTTACAGCTAAATAAAACAATAATAAACACAAGATAATAAATGATACACACAAAAACAAAACAATACAAATTTTTAAAACCTTTATTCGAAGGAAATAACGTACATTGATTTAAAAAATAATAAAATATGAATTAAACTAAAAACTTACATCTTAAAACATAAATTACTATTATTAAAAATAAACCTAGAAGAAAACACTAAATAAAAAAATCGCTCCAAATCGCTGCCAATGGGCAAAGTACCAAGAATACTGGCAGCATTGCCACGTTGAATGGCAATACTGATCCTTTGGCCCAAATATTGCTCAGCCCTTTTGTCTCCCGAGGTGTTGACGAGCTGTTTTGACAACGCCTTGAAAATTTCGTGTGCACTTGGCCCCGACGGCCCGAGAGTTTCAACTCCAAACGGTGCAAAAACACATCTCCCAATAAGCTGAGTGTATTTCCGCCGCTTGAGGTTCTCTGCTTGTAATGCAGCAGCGCCTGGGTCCTTAGAGGTCAAGGACAAGTGGGAAGGCGCCGGGGTGTCCACACAGGTGGCATCCCACACTAAAGGCAAACCTATCCTCCATGGAACCGACGTCATTCCATCGGGCCGCTTGCCATCGTCGATGGCCAATACAATACAAATTAAAACAAAATAATAAAACATGTCAACTAGCATATTTACTGATCATATCGAGGTAAAACGTAAAAACCTACTTAATTTTCAAATATTCATTTTTTACAGTGTATAAGAATGAGATGGCATTTTCTATGAAAGGTAACTTTTTCCTTATTTAGATAGTCTAACATTTGTATTATTGTGTATTCATTAGAAAACCTTTTCACAACAACCATACCTGTTCAATTATCAAGGTTGTACTGGATTTACATACATATGACAACACGTAGAAATTGACGTCTAACTGGGTTTGATGGGGGCTATAACGTAAGAACCTCGCGTATCGGTCTAACCAACGTTTTTTTGCTTTCAATGAAGTTTGTATATAAGATACTTTTATCATTTAACTCTGTAACTGTAAGTATTACTTTTAGTCATAGTTCTCATTAATTTTTAGGTTTTAAGTATTGTTAATATTATTATTTAAATTTCTTAAACATATAATGTATCATAATTGAATGTAGTTTGACATGTTGTGGTCACCTGTTACTGGGGTACCATTCACTAATGTTTTTTTTTTTACTGTTTTCTTCTATTGATAGAATTGGATTCAATGTGTACTCTGTTGGTGATCCTAATTAAATAAATAAATAAATAAAAACGTGGCGAGTGTAGGCCAAATTTTCTGGAAGGCCCATCTCCCACAGTGGAGGTCTAGGACTGTGTAGGCTGTGATGATAACGTAAGATTGGCGTTCAGCCAATTATAAGTGCCAGTAATTTATATACCTTACTCATACAAATTACTGCGCTTAAAAAAACTTTAATATTAAGAAACGATTGAATTTTTATAATCATCATCACGACCGCGTCTTCCGGGGTGGTCAGAAACAGCGCTTTTAAAAAAGCGGATTCACATTTAGCCAACTCTACTGTAGGCCCATTATGACAAGTGGCTCGTCTATGTCTCTATCGTACTAAATTTGAGAAATACAAATATATAATTTTTGTAATGTATAATAACGTTCCGACCAAGAATCGAACCTGATACCTCCGCGTCTAAATCCACGGACTTAACCGCTAGACCACGGAGGCAGTTATATAATACTTATATTATATAAAAATACTGTTGTTCCGTTTAGGGTTGAGATGCCAAGAGCGAATGAAGTTGTCCAAACGGCTTAAGGAAAAAGCTGGAGTTGGAAAGGCTGGCAATTCTACCAACTTATACTTGCTATACAGAGCGGGACTGTTACCAGTATCTCTAGAGGATTTTTTTATTATTATTATTTTTTTTTATTAGGTTTTTTTATACTTTGTATGTATGTATGTTTGTCCGTCTTTCACGCCTATATTGCTAGACCGATTTGAATGAAATTTGACATAACTTTTTCGTGGAACACTGAGACGTATGACGTCATCGTCTGATCACATATACATATTATGCCGCTGCCTCTTTAATTCATTTCACAGCTTTATTACAAATCGATTTTAATGAAGTTTAACAGAGATATTCATTGGAACCCAGGGTTTGACCATACGGCCACCTGAAGTTTTTTCGCTTACCACTATGTACTCGTATTACACAGGCAACGCCGGGTCCAACAGCTAACAATTTATATGTTGATTTCCTAGTTATTTCATTCTGTCGACAGTATGCCAAACTTTTCTGTAGCAATTCGCCGCCTCCGTGGTCTAGTGGTAACAAACTTAGCCGTGAACTCGGGAGGTCGTGGGTTCGATTCCCACCGGCCGGCGGCAAGTTGTACATTGTATAATTTGTCTCGGTCTGGGTGTTTATATGTATAATATGTATATATTTACAAAAAAATATGTATAATATGTAGTTTATCAACCATCTAGTTTCCGTAACACAAGACTCGTAGCTTACCACGGAAACTATATGGCGCTGTGTGACCTGTCTGGAAATATTTATTTATTATTTATTTAATTAAGCAAATAGTTTGGTTGAATTTGATAATTTTTAGGCTATGAGATACGCAATAGACCCGTTCTGGTTTGTAAGAATGTTGGATTGGTTGACAGGTTATAATCATAATGCAACACCGGATTTTGGCATTTCAATAACACCTTCGTTACGGTTACAAAATCAATAATATGCAACTTACGTTGAAATAGCAACTTTTTTTTTATAATCAGCACTTAACGATTTTGCATCCCTTTCACTCGCACAATACAACATTTTAAAAACTTATTCAAAGCTGAGCGCACTTTAAAAATAAAAGTATAAAGTAAAGTATCATCACGACCGTTTCCCTTTCGTGGTGGTCAGAAACCACGCTTATAATAAGCGGATTCACATTTAGCCAACTTTACTATAGTCCAATAATGACAAGTGGCAAGCTCGTCGATGTCTCCAGCGTACCAAACTCGAGAAATAAAACAAATAAATTCAATATTATTTAAATGTATTTATTTACATTAATAAATTTGTTTTTGTCCCGACCAGGAATCGAACCCGACACCTCCGTGTCTTAATCCACGGACGTAATCGCTAGACCACGGAGGCAGTTTTGAAAAATGTTGTCTATTACTAGGAAATAAAATTACAGACATTTTATACATACTATATTTTCATACAGTATTTGGTTGAGTAGGGAGAGGAGTACAATGGTGGATGGTGAGCGTATGTTCGCGCAATAAAATAAAAAATTTTTAAACCAGCCTATTGTCGGTCACAATCCCGAGACATCATTATTCTCATCTCTTACCCACACACGATGGAACCGGCAACCGCACGGTGAACCCATGGAATGCTTAGAAATTTGTCTTTCTCTTTTCTTCATATATACCTAATTCTAAGAGCGGTGGTAGCTCGGTTGTAAGAACGCTTAGTATACTTTTTTTGTAATGATAATTTATTGAAGATTCTGCAAGTTAGTATTAGAGGAACCGGGACCGACAGCTTAACGTGCTCTCCGAGGCACGGCAACGGTGGTGTTGTGAATCTACGACAAATGTTTGTAAGAAAATTGTTTTTTTTATTGGTACATGCCAATTTGTACCGTAGACATTTTGTATTTAAAAAAAATCAATCTTGTTTTCGTGCCACCACCGCGCTTAACCAACCTTAGTGGGTTACAAATTTCAAAAACTCCTTTCCCATAGTTAGGAATAATCCTCGACGATCAATCTTCGAAGGTGGTCGAAGTTCCGGTCATTATGGAGGTAGCAACAAGTAACCTAAGTGAAAACTATGGATGCTATAATAGTTCTTTTGTCACATGATAATAAAGGCTAGAATTACGTAAAAATACATCGTCCTGCCGAGCCGAACGAAGGTGCACTGAACTTTGCTTAGCTTTCAATAGACTTGATATTAATGACCGGCACAAAAATATTTTTAAAATATCCAAATAGATTGTTTTATTTATAGTCGTGTTTCATATTTGAATCTTCTCTCTCTTTATCTCTTAATCTTTATACATACATACATACATACATATCTTTATCCTTGCGGGGTAGGCAGAGACAATTGAGCGCCATTTGACACGATCACGACATACTTCTTTCGCTTCGTCGACATTCATTAACCTCTTCATACATGCCCTTTGGTTACGAAGACTTTTTAATGCACCTTCAGTCAGTGTTTTATTTATTTGATCGTGATATGTGAGTCTCGGTCTGCCAGGGCCTCTTTTACCTACAACTTTCGCATTATATATCTGGTTCGTCAATCTTTCATCGCTCATCCTTTCAACATGCCCGAACCATCGTAGCATGCCTTTCCTTATTTTTGTCCCTATGCTTTCCTTCATACCAACCCTTTTCCGTATTTCGACGTTACGTATGCGGTCCGCCAAAGTGACGCCACATATCCGCCGCAACGACCGCATTTCTACTGCATTAACCCTACTCTCATGCGTATTCTGACGTGTCCACGTCTCGCTTCCATACATCAGTGTTGGTACCAACATGGCATTGTGTATGGCGAGCCGAGCTTTGTCACTGACATTTCGACTGCCGATCAGTGACCCCAGGGCACCGTTAACACTATTTCCCGCGTTCACTCTTCTTTCAACGTCCCTATCGTACTTCCCATCCGCAGTGAAAACACTGCCCAGATATATAATTTCATTTACTTGTTCTAGAGTTTCATCATCAATCTTTATCGTCACGGTTGTCATCCTTCTTCTTTCAAACACTAGTACCTTGGTTTTTCTCGCATTCAAACGGAGTCCTTTTTCTGCACATCCCTCCTTCATTCTTAATCTTTATTTTGTTACTTATTAATGTAAAACATTAAATCCTTTATTGCTGTGGTATTTTATTGTTTTTTGCAACTGTTAAATACATTTTATCATTAACAAACCGTTGCACCATTTAGCGATTTCTTGATAATTTAGTTCAATCTGAAGTTAATTAACATCTTTTCCAAAAATGTACAATCAGTGTTATCGGACAATCTCCGTTTAATAGTGCAATAAACTAGTGACACAGAGTCGGTGCCAGCCAAGAAGAACAATTTAATCCTGTTGGTGGCCGGGTTAGGGCGATAGCGGGTTGATGTGCCTGAGTAAAGTAGCCGAACGCGGACAGAAGCTTGAAGGTAGGCGACGTTGATGGTTGGAAAAACGTGCGTAGCGTGTGCAATGGATTAGCGTTTTACATACATACATATCTTCACGCCAGATCCCTTGCGGGGTAGGCAGAGACAATTGAGCGCCATTTGACACGATCACGACATACCTCTTTCGCTTCGTCGACATTCATTAACCTCTTCATACATGCCCTTTGGTTACGAAGACTTTTTAATGCACCTTCAGTCAGTGTTTTATTTATTTGATCGTGATATGTGAGTCTCGGTCTGCCAGGGCCTCTTTTACCCACAACTTTCGCATTATATATCTGGTTCGTCAATCTTTCATCGCTCATCCTTTCAACATGCCCGAACCATCGTAGCATGCTTTTCCTTATTTTTGTCCCTATGCTTTCCTTCATACCAACCCTTTTCCGTATTTCGACGTTACGTATGCGGTCCGCCAAAGTGACGCCACATATCCGCCGCAACGACCGCATTTCTACTGCATTAACCCTACTCTCATGCGTATTCTGACATATCCACGTTTCGCTTCCATACATCAGTATTGGTACCAACATGGCATTGTGTATGGCGAGCCGAGCTTTGTCACTGACATTTCGACTGCCGATCAGTGACCCCAGGGCACCGTTAACACTATTTCCCGCGTTCACTCTTCTTTCAACGTCCCTATCGTACTTCCCATCCGCAGTGAAAACACTGCCCAGATATATAATTTCATTTACTTGTTCTAGAGTTTCATCATCAATCTTTATCGTCACGGTTGTCATCCTTCTTCTTTCAAACACTAGTACCTTGGTTTTTCTCGCATTCAAACGGAGTCCTTTTTCTGCACATCCCTCCTTCATTCTTGTGACTAGTGATTGCAGTTGTTGTTCGGACGATGCCATAAGAACAGCATCATCTGCATAAAGCAGGCAGTTCACCACTAGATCACTCATCTTTATCCCACAGTCACTCTCTCTCACTCTTTTTAGGCATTTGTCGAGATATAGAGTAAATAATCTAGGAGAAAGCACACAACCCTGTTTGACGCCCATTTGGGATTCATTATCATTAGCGTTTTAATTCACAAATTACGCTATATATTAGGGGTGGCCAACGTGGATCGCGAGTAATGGTCTAGTCGATCGTGATAGGCAAAAAATATATATACGTAGAACACTGAAACGTAGACTGCGCCTTGCTTGCAGACTGATTTTGAAAAGAAAAGAATGTCAAATTCTACACTGACAGGTGGCGTCTTAAATATGTGCAAGGCAAGGGATGTCGAATGCAGCCAACAATATTTATTCCATGGCGGCATCCGATACAATCGTTACACGTGTCATAGCCGTATTTTGTCTATGTTAGTGCCGGTCATTCTACATATATTAGGTCAATGTTAGCTTCTCTTTTCCACCTCTTCGGTTCACTTACATGGACTCCTCATTAGACCTAGTACTGATAAACTGTAATGTTATAATATTAAATTATTCTCATTACAATTAAAAGCTGTGATACCCGTACTAAGTAACCTACCTACTTATTTTTTTATTATCTCATTTATACACATATTACATTATATTGTGAATCCGCTTATTTATAAGCGTGGTTTCTGACCACCCGAAAGGGAAACGGTCGTGATGATACTTTTTTTTTCTATATTTTATTACATGTTATATGGTTCTGTCAATAATGTGATCCACACCGGACTTTGGTTACTGCCGGGATCCCTTCGGTTCTTAAACCGTCTGGGATCTCTCGCAGTGATGGTAAAATAAACCTAATAAAAAATAAACTATAAGTAAAAAATGAAATGATAATGAATGAAAATATCTGTAAGAACCTTATCTAATAAAAAACGAAATATCATCTATACGAGTAGATCTGGTTATTTGCCGGTTGCGAGATGAAAATGATATTCGTACGATCCAATTTACCGAGGCAATCATACGCTTTATTACATTCATGACTTGCAAAACTAGACAGGTATTAGAAAACCGAAATTTGACATAAATTTAAATATTAAACCAACATCACCTTTTTCGTCCCTTGGAGACCCTGCAAGTCCTGGTCTTCATTACAGCCCTTAGAACACGAGAGTCTGGAGATGAGCCTTCGGTAACCCAGGGCCTTTGATAGACCGGCATAATGGTTGGGACTGATGTCCGCCGTTTGTGACTGGCGTCAGCTGCTCCTATACTTGGACCTCGCGTACCGCTTATCATCAGGTGGGCGCAATGCCACATGTCGTGCTCAGTATAAAAGATAAAAAAAACCTGGAGATTTTTGCCTACACGGGCGTAGTTGGATCAAAAGCTAGTCTAGTAATTATTATTATTTATAGTTTTATAACAACAAAAGCTATCTTTTATTTTTTTTGTTTTACAAAGTCACGAACTCGTTTAGCTTCAGTTTATTCTTGGAGAGTTCAACGAAATTAGCTATTTCAAGTGGAACGTCTCCGGCGTGACTTAAAACTTGACTTTATTATTATTGACTGTTGATTGAAGTCCTTCTTTTAAAATCTAATTAACAAATAGGTTTCACACTTCACAGTAATTAACGTAGGTAGGTATTATTTATTATAATAATAATAAATAATATTAAATAAGGAAAGGTATGCTACGATTATGTAGGTATTTTAGTTAGAAATAGGTTAGACTATTTAGAGTTTTAAGAATCTTTTAAGTTTTATTATTATGTTTATAACAAATTAGATGTGAAGGGCTCCGGCAGTGCATGGGAGTCATTTTGAAAGAGAAAATCTTTTAAATTCGTTTGAAAAATAATTTGTTTGACATATTTTTATTTTGTTTTTTTGTCTGTTTATTAATAAAATGTATTGACCTTAATTTAATTATATAATGATGACTAGACTTACTACATAAGAATATTATTTTAAATAAAAACAAGTTTTGCATGCCACAACAATGGCTAAATGTGCAGAGCCAACTTACTAACCATATTACCGTATGTACCACATTTAAAGCAAATAAACGATTTTGAATTTGAATTTTTGAATTTGAATTTGATGGTTCGGGCATGTTGAAAAAATAAGCATAGAAAGATTGACGAACCAGATATATAATGCGAAAGTTGTGGGTGAAAGAGGCCCTGGCAGACCGAGACTTACATATCACGATCAAATAAATAAAACACTGACTGAAGGTGCATTAAAAAGCCTTCGTTGCAAAAGGGCATGTATGAAGAGGTTAATGAACGTCGACGAAGCGAAAGAGGTATGTCGTGATCGTGTCAAGTGGCGCTCAGTTGTCTCTGCCTACCCCGCAAGGGATCTGGCGTGAAGATGTGTATGTATGTATGTATTATTTATTATTAAACCTGTAGATTTTTTTTATGTGACAACACCCCTAAACCCTGAGGCACGCGAGGAAGAATGGGAGCAACTAACGCCAGCCATTATACTAGTATATACACTATATCTGTCTGAGGGATGATTAGGACCTGGAGAGACAGAGGAGGACTCTCGCAGCCAAGAGCAATACAAATATGTTGACTCGAAGGTTTGTCAAAACAAGTTAAAATATTTGTTGAGTACTGCCAGGCGTTCTACACCAGTCATATCTGAAGATTGTACACGAGGCGTGCTTTTAACACGCTTCGTGTACAATATAATAATGTATTTAGATACCTACTAAAGTTACCCTGGAGGTGTAGTGCGTCTGGTATGTAGTTTAATCGTTTTTGTAAATACTTTAAGATTTATTATTCTACTAATTTTAATTTCATATACGTTTTTTAGTTTTAATTTTGTATTTATCTCTTTTATATAACTTTCATTTAGAAGCGATTGTTTGGTGTATGTCAATTACAGTCTCCTAGTTTTAATCCCTGTGTAGACAAAACAGTATAACCTACTATGTAGATTCTACTGTGATCGGCCGGCATACACCTGCTATTTTTTATATTTTATTTTTATTTTTTATTATGTAGTTACGAGATCACCACATGTCTGGCAGTGCCGAGTATGGAGATTACTGTGATATGTTTCGCTTGTAAATTAGTTTATCTACTCTCATATCGTAAAATGCAAATTACAAACTTCAAAACGAATTTATATTGACATACTTTATAAACATACTGCTGAAATTTAAAAATAGAATCACATTATAAAACTTTTTCTCTAACAAAATAATGTTATATTTCATTTTTAAAATAGAATCATACATATTATATAACACTTTTTTTTTAAGGCTAAGGTTCCATTACAAAAAAGTTTTGATTCCAATTTTTACTTGTCTATGGCAGCGCCCGCCATAGCGCGTGCGCGGTCATAAGCTAGGTTTTGGCGCCATTTCATTGTTTAGGACTTATGTATTCTGTACCATGGTCATTTATTATACACACACTCTTGTATAATACACCTTATTATGCAACAGTTTCATAAACTACTATTATTTTGTAATTTGTTTTTTTTTTTTTAACAATGCTACCCGCGGTGGTTTGCTTTTTGACAGATGTCAAATCTAATTTTTACTTATCAATGTTAAAAAAAAAAACAAAACTTAAATAACACAGCTTAAGTACGTCCGGTGGGCCTAGATCTTTATTGCGTGTATGCGTAGCCTATAATAGCACAAACTGCTTGGCGTAATTATAGGACAAAGCCAGATGGTACTGTTGTATGTTACTTTTACAGAGACATGTATATTAATACTGCCAAGACCAGCAGCAGGTGCAAAGGAACGTGCACAAGTAGCTTTTCTTACAACCCCTTAAAATGTAAATACAAAACACACTTTAAAAAACTAGCCACTTCTCGCAACTTTGTAATTGGACATAGTTACACAAAAATAATCCAATTCGCTATTTTTTTGAAATTTTATAATGAATGCCAACCAGGTCCTGAGAATAATATCTTTAACAACATAAACGACTCAGATAAAAAATACATATTCTAAATGTATTAAATGTTGGACTAATCGCAGTTTTAACTTAAATGGCCTATAACTAAAAAATACCTAAATGTGGATTGGATCCTTTTTGCCTAACTACGTACAATTGGAAAATGCAAATATAAATAATAATAAAAACAATGGTAAAAAAATATTAATTCTTAAAGCCTACTACTCTGTGGATGAAGCTTTAAAGGAAGACCAGCGGGGTGAGGCGAAGTGCACAATCATCCGAAAAAGCATCGTCAAAGATCAATTACGTCTGTCATAAATGTTAAAATCTGTGTACGTAGTTTTGCGTCTTGCTGCTTTAGGTAAAGTAAACTATCATTAAAAAAGTACTTAATACCTTATTTTTACACAAGCAGAACAATATATTTTAAATTTGAAAATTTATTCTTTCTATTATTATATTATCTTCTATATGTTAATAACTATTTAAGTAGTCTATGTATACATACCATTTATGTAGTTTAATAAAATTTTAAATGAGATAAAATTGCATCCCACATATTATGTTGTCTCACTCTCCCAAAGGTTAGCTGTTATAAAATGCCGAACTGCATTAAGTTCGCCCTTATACACGTACTTTGAAGTTTTTTGTGTGCAATAATGAGTTTATAAATAAATATATAATTTTAAAACAAAAAAAAATAATATACCTATATAAACTTATTCATAGCGTTTTTTAGTCAATGCAAATTCGACTTTTAATATTTCTTAGCACGTACAATTTCATGGTCTGCTTGATTTACACGTATCATTCACCGCAACCTTCGCAGGTTAAAAACCTGCTTTAGTGACTCTTTATCACCAGAATTTCTTCAATGTCAACACAAATGGAACTCGTTTTTAGAAGACAAATTATTAAAGTTGGTTATAGAATTCAGACATCGAAGTCTAATTACGTGATCCTCGACTCGACGCCAGCGTCCTTTATAAGATTCAGTAGTTTTAATTGCCTAGACATTTTGCAAAACATACTGTTCTGTACCCCTACAAAAAGTAGTCTTAGACGTGTCCTCAACGGCTCCTACACTTAATTATTCCTTCGAGCTGTCAAACAGAGGGACGCCTCGACCCTACGCTCGAGGAATAGAACTGTCCAATTCAAGGTACAACCTTGAAATCTCCTTGAGTCGTGTACTGTTTGTGTTATTTTTGTCTATTGTATTATTAAAAGTTGTATTTCTTATTTTATTATTAACAATTAGTTATATTACTTATTTTAGTTAAAGAACACAATTATACCCACTGTCGCCTATCAAACTAAGTTTTTGCCACGAAATGTAATACAAATTCTAGATTGTTATACCTCGTTAGATAGCTTATGATACGTAGATATTTTAAAATACATCTGCCAACCAACTGCAGACACAAAATATTTTTTTTAGATATCCCTTAGAGAAAAAAAAACTTGCTAATTATTTTTGTAATTTCTTAACTTTCACTTGTCTACTACGGCCTATTCAATTAACGTATGCACTATTTTAATGATTAACGTCCTAAAGCATCTTATTACACATGTAAAAATGCAATAATAATAATATTAAGGCACACAAAATAAACACCTTAGAGAAAAAAAAACTTGCTAATTATTTTTGTAATTTCTTAACTTTCACTTGTCTACTACGGCCTATTCAATTAACGTATGCACTATTTTAATGATTAACGTCCTAAAGCATCTTATTACACATGTAAAAATGCAATAATAATAATATTAAGGCACACAAAATAAACAAAATTAATTTTAGTAAAAAAATTAAAAGTCGTAAATCTCGAAAAGGGTTAAATTTAGGGTAGGGTGTTTCATAGAGAAATAAGTCAGAACTGATGGGTACTCCACGCCCTGAACGAATCTAGCACGACTTTTCCTGTTACCCTGTATACAAAACAAATAGACAAACTTAATTAAAACATATATTTTTTCAAATTTATAATTTCTGCTAACGTATTAGCCTCGTTATACAGAGGGGAAATGTTGCCAGCCTCCTTGGGACTATCTCGGATGGGACGTCTCTAGAGGACATTTTTTATTTATAGTTAGTTTATTTTTAATTTTATTATTTAGGTAGCTTTTAATGTATTAATTTACTTCGAATAAAATAATAAAAGTTATTACCAAATAATAAAATTGTTTATTGTTCTGATATGTGTATAATCTTGACGGAAGATTATCTAGCCGGTAATCAAAAATACGTAACTATTTTCATGGTTTCAATGCGTGTTGAGTTTAAGGTTTTTATTTAATGAACGTGTTCAAAGAGCAATGTACAGTGTACATTGTATGTTTAAACAATGATAGATGTAACCTGGTGACTATCGATGCCTCGTAAAAATATTTAGTTTGGCTACGGCGTTTCTCCAAGGCGGTTGTGTTGTTAAAACTGAGTTAATTTTTCGATAATAATTGTAAATACTTTTTTTTAAATAACATTTATAGTGAAATCGTATGTGTGGTTAATTAAGTGATGGTGACTGTTTTTTGATGTTTCAACAATATTTTTCGGATTTATAACAAATCACAGGTATTTTTTTTATAGTTTTTCAAGTTTCATCATCATCATCTGCGCCTCTAAGGTTTATATTATAAAAAAAAAAAAATCTGCAAAAACTGGAATTTGATGATAAATACGTACCACCCGGAGAGAACAACACATCAAAGAAACTTAAGTAACTGCCTCCGTGGGCTAGTGCATTTAGACGCGGAGGTACCTGGATCGATTACTGTTCGGAACAAAATAATTTATTTGTGATATTTCTCGAGTTTTTTGGTAGGTACGCTAGAGACATTGACAAGCTTGCAACTTTGCAACAAAGCACCGGTGTGAAGTTAGCGGCCAAAAGTTTTCTGCCAAGATAACCCGCCCAATTTGAAAAGTCAATTAAAAAAAATAATTAATTTATGAAGAGCGATCCAATATTCATGATTAGTAAAAGGCCCAGAGTAATCTCGAGTAAAGTGTATGCCATATATATTTTATTTAAAACTCGAATCCAGTTTTTTAGAAAAACTATTTATAATTTGAGTTTTTTGAAAATTAGACTACCACATCCCCTGTGTAAGCCACGAGGACCTAGTACATTATAAAGAGGGCTTCAGTATTATTTACTGATAAAAGGTACACCTCATGACTAGTTATTGCGATATGATTTTTTGAAATAACACTAATTAAAATTTTAGGAAAAAATACTTTGTTTCAAGTATTTTGGCAATTAGACTAACTTGTCCCCTGTGTAAGCCATATCCACCTAGTACATTATAAAGAGGGCTTTAGTATTATTTACTGATAAAAGGTACAGGGTGTACTCATGACTAGTTATTGCGATATGGTTTTTTGAAATAACACTAATTAAAATTTTAGGAAAAAATACTTTGTTTCAAGTATTTTGGCAATTAGACTAACTTGTCCCCTGTGTAAGCCATATCCACCTAGTACATTATAAAGAGGGCTTTAGTATTATTTACTGATAAAAGGTACAGGGTGTACTCATGGCTAGTTATTGCGATATGATTTTTTGAAATAACACTAATAAAAATTTTAGGAAAAAATACTTTGTTTCAAGTATTTTGGCAATTAGACTAACTTGTCCCCTGTGTAAGCCATATCCACCTAGTACATTATAAAGAGGGCTTTAGTATTATTTACTGATAAAAGGTACAGGGTGTACTCATGGCTAGTTATTGCGATATAATTTTTTGAAATAACACTATTTAAAATTTTAGGAAAAAATACTTTGTTTCAAGTATTTTGGCAATTAGACTAACTTGTCCCCTGTGTAAGCCATATCCACCTAGTACATTATAAAGAGGGCTTCAGTATTATTTATTGATAAAAGGTACAGGGTGTACTCATGGCTAGTTATTGCGATATGATTTTTTGAAATAACACTTATTAAAATTTTAGGAAAAAATACTTTGTTTCAAGTATTTTGGCAATTAGACTAACTTGTCCCCTGTGTAAGCCATATCTACCTAGTACATTATAAAGAGGGCTTCAGTATTATTTACTGATAAAAGGTACAGGGTGTACTCATGACTAGTTATTGCGATATGATTTTTTGAAATAACACTAATTAAAATTTTAGGAAAAAATACTTTGTTTCATGTATTTTGGCAATTAGACTAACTTGTCCCCTGTGTAAGCCATATCCACCTAGTACATTACAAAGAGGGCTTCAGTATTATTTACTGATAAAAGGTACAGGGTGTACTCATGGCTAGTTATTGCGATATGATTTTCTGAAATAACACTAATTAAAATTTTAGGAAAAAATACTTTTTTTCTAGTATTTTGAAAATTACACTATCTTATACCCTGTGTAAGCCATATCCACCTAGTACATTATAAAGAGGGCTTCAGTATTATTTACTGATAAAAGGTACAGGGTGTACTCATAGCTAGTTATTGCGATATGATTTTTTGAAATAACACTAATTAAAATTTTAGGAAAAAATACTTTTTTTCTAGTATTTTGAAAATTACACTATCTTATCCCCTGTGTAAGCCATAACCACCTAGTACATTACAAAGAGGGCTTCAGTATTATTTAATGATAAAAGGTCCAGGGTGTACTCATGGCTAGTTATTGCGATATGATTTTTTGAAATAATACTAATTAAAATTTTAGGAAAAAATACTTTGTTTCAAGTATTTTGGCAATTAGACTAACTTGTCCCCTGTGTAAGCCATATCCACCTAGTACATTACAAAGAGGGCTTCAGTATTATTTACTGATAAAAGGTACAGGGTGTACTCATTGCTAGTTATTGCGATATGATTTTTTGAAATAACACTAATTAAAATTTTAGGAAAAAATACTTTGTTTCAAGTATTTTGGCAATTAGACTAATTTGTCCCCTGTGTAAGCCGTATCTACCTAGTACATTATAAAAAGGGGTTTAGTATTATTTATTGATTAAAGGTACAGGGTGTACTCATGGCTAGTTATTGCGATATAATTTATTGAAATAACACTAATTAAAATTTTAGGAAAAAATACTTTGTTTCAAGTATTTTGGCAATTAGACTAACTTGTCCCCTGTGTAAGCCATATCCACCTAGTACATTATAAAGAGGGCTTTAGTATTATTTACTGATAAAAGGTTCAGGGTGTACTCATGGCTAGTTATTGCGCTATGATTTTTTGAAATAACACTAATTAAAATTTTAGGAAAAAATACTTTGTTTCATGTATTTTGGCAATTAGACTAACTTGTCCCCTGTGTAAGCCATATCCACCTAGTACATTACAAAGAGGGCTTCAGTATTATTTACTGATAAAAGGTACAGGGTGTACTCATGGGTAGTTATTGCGATATGATTTTCTGAAATAACACTAATTAAAATTTTAGGAAAAAATACTTTTTTTCTAGTATTTTGAAAATTACACTATCTTATCCCCTGTGTAAGCCATAACCACCTAGTACATTACAAAAAGGGCTTCAGTATTATTTAATGATAAAAGGTCCAGGGTGTACTCATGGCTAGTTATTGCGATATGATTTTCTGAAATAACACTAATTAAAATTTTAGGAAAAAATACTTTGTTTCAAGTATTTTGGCAATTAGACTAACTTGTCCCCTGTGTAAGCCATATCCACCTAGTACATTATAAAGAGGGCTTTAGTATTATTTACTGATAAAAGGTACAGGTTGTACTCATGGCTAGTTATTGCGATATGATTTTTTGAAATAACACTAATAAAAATTTTAGGAAAAAATACTTTGTTTCAAGTATTTTGGCAATTAGACTAACTTGTCCCCTGTGTAAGCCATATCCACCTAGTACATTATAAAGAGGGCTTTGGTATTATTTACTGATAAAAGGTACAGGGTGTACTCATGGCTAGTTATTGCGATATAATTTTTTGAAATAACACTAATTAAAATTTTAGGAAAAAATACTTTGTTTCAAGTATTTTGGCAATTAGACTAACTTGTCCCCTGTGTAAGCCGTATCCACCTAGTACATTATAAAAAGGGGTTTAGTATGATTTATTGATTAAAGGTACAGGGTGTACTCATGGCTAGTTATTGCGATATAATTTTTTGAAATAACACTAATTAAAATTTTAGGAAAAAATACTTTGTTTCAAGTATTTTGGCAATTAGACTAACTTGTCCCCTGTGTAAGCCATATCCACCTAGTACATTATAAAGAGGGCTTTAGTATTATTTACTGATAAAAGGTACAGGGTGTACTCATGGCTAGTTATTGCGATATGATTTTTTGAAATAACACTAATTAAAATTTTAGGAAAAAATACTTTGTTTCATGTATTTTGGCAATTAGTCTAACTTGTCCCCTGTGTAAGCCATATCCACCTAGTACATTACAAAGAGGGCTTCAGTATTATTTACTGATAAAAGGTACAGGGTGTTCTCATGGCTAGTTATTGCGATATGATTTTCTGAAATAACACTAATTAAAATTTTAGGAAAAAATACTTTTTTCTAGTATTTTGAAAATTACACTATCTTATCCCCTGTGTAAGCCATAACCACCTAGAACATTACAAAGAGGGCTTCAGTATTATTTAATGATAAAAGGTCCAGGGTGTACTCATGGCTAGTTATTGCGATATGATTTTCTGAAATAACACTAATTAAAATTTTAGGAAAAAATACTTTGTTTCAAGTATTTTGGCAATTAGACTAACTTGTCCCCTGTGTAAGCCATATCCACCTAGTACATTATAAAGAGGGCTTTAGTATTATTTACTGATAAAAGGTACAGGGTGTACTCATGGCTAGTTATTGCGATATGATTTTTTGAAATAACACTAATAAAAATTTTAGGAAAAAATACTTTGTTTCAAGTATTTTGGCAATTAGACTAACTTGTCCCCTGTGTAAGCCATATTCACCTAGTACATTATAAAGAGGGCTTTGGTATTATTTACTGATAAAAGGTACAGGGTGTACTCATGGCTAGTTATTACGATATAATTTTTTGAAATAACACTAATTAAAATTTTAGGAAAAAATACTTTGTTTCAAGTATTTTGGCAATTAGACTAACTTGTCCCCTGTGTAAGCCATATCCACCTAGTACATTATAAAGAGGGCTTCAGTATTATTTACTGATAAAAGGTACAGGGTGTACTCATGGCTAGTTATTGCGATATGATTTTTTGAAATAACACTAATAAAAATTTTAGGAAAAAATACTTTGTTTCAAGTATTTTGGCAATTAGACTAACTTGTCCCCTGTGTAAGCCATATCCACCTAGTACATTACAAAGAGGGCTTCAGTATTATTTACTGATAAAAGGTACAGGGTGTACTCATGGCTAGTTATTGCGATATGATTTTCTGAAATAACACTAATTAAAATTTTAGGAAAAAATCCTTTGTTTCATGTATTTTGGCAATTAGACTAACTTGTCCCCTGTGTAAGCCATATCCACCTAGTACATTACAAAGAGGGCTTCAGTATTATTTACTGATAAAAGGTACAGGGTGTACTCATGGCTAGTTATTGCGATATGATTTTTTGAAATAACACTAATAAAAATATTAGGAAAAAATACTTTGTTTCAAGTATTTTGGCAATTAGACTAACTTGTCCCCTGTGTAAGCCATATCCACCTAGTACATTATAAAGAGGGCTTTGGTATTATTTACTGATAAAAGGTACAGGGTGTACTCATGGCTAGTTATTGCGATATGATTTTTTGAAATAACACTAATTAAAATTTTAGGAAAAAATCCTTTGTTTCATGTATTTTGGCAATTAGACTAACTTGTCCCCTGTGTAAGCCATATATGTAGAAAAAAAAAAAAAAAAAAAAAAAAAAAAAAAAGCGGAACGGTAAAAAGCGTAGACAATTAAATTTCTAACGTAAAACGACACTTATTCCAAGTAACTCTTTGGAAATATTGGATTTACGAGCGCCAGGGATGCAAAAGTGATAGTGATTCATTTGTGATATTTCTCGAGTCTGGCACAGGTTGCCACTTGCTTGCTCATGGGCCTATAGTTAAGTTGGCTAAAAGCTTTTTCAAGAAGAAACAGAAGAAAAAGAACATACGGTCGTGATGATACTTTACTTTTAATTTCATTGCTGCATGCGGACAAGCTACGTAATACCTACTTTACTTCTATCGTTCTCAAGTTACGCAATAGAGTTTAAAGTATTATCTTAACGTGCTGCTATTGTTTTCAAGGAACTTATATGTGAACTAACCTGCATTAGTGTTATCTTAATCGTGTTTGCAGCTTTTTGGTGTTTATATCGGTAAACAAATTCTGAGTCGAGATACGTAAAAATTTGTTCTACCTCACAACTAGACGAACTGCGTGCGTGGAAACTGTACAAAGTGTTAAAAAATATATTGGTAAATACTACTTGCGATACTAAAATTTTGAGACAATTTGAAAATTCCCGGGTGTCCCGATTAATCCTATTCGTTGTTTTATCTGGAGTTTATCAGCGCCATCTATTATTTATTTACTGTACTACTTACTAGTCAATTAATCGATCACCGAAATGGCAAAATGTGCAGCATGCGGTCGCTTTTTGGCATCAACAGATGGCGCTAGGTGTTATAAATGTAACAAATCTCATCACCGCGCATGTGTAGCTATGGGGGAAACAGATGTAATTTCGCCTTCGTGGTTATGTCCGGGCTGCAAATGTCAGCTCCCTAAAAGAGATAACACCACGACTCCTGCGAAGGGTAATGATACCATTCATTCGCCAGCTGCTTCGATTCCCAGTGGTAACGCATCTGCCGATTTAATTAACGAAATTCGCACATTCCGGGATGAACTCCGTGCGGCAAGAACCGAGATCAAGGAATGTCGGGATGAAATCTCAAAGCTCGGTGATACAATCCAGCATTGCTTCCATAGGATTGACGACTTGGATAAACGAGTAAATGTATTGGAAACCTCCGAGCAGAATGCAGGCCATCTTGAGACTGTTATCAACGAATTGAGGACCCAAGTTAACGATCGGGAGCAAGAGTTGCTGCTTAATGATGTGGAGCTCTCTGGTATTCCCGAGGGTCCTGGTGAGAACCTGTTGCAAGTCGTCACCCTAGCGGCTAACATCCTTGGAGTCTCGCTCGACGAGCGCGACATTGTAAGCGCGGAGCGCGTGGGAGCAGTGCGACGCAATCGGCCGGACGGGGAGTCCTCGCAGTCGGATGGGCCGCGCCGTGTCGCCGTGCGGCTGACTCGCCGCGCCGTTCGGGACAGTCTCATTAAGGGCGCTCGAGTCCGCCGCGGTGCCACTACTGAGGGATTGGGCCTTCCAGGACAACCGAAGCGCTTCTACGTAAATGAGCGTCTAAGTCAGGTCAATAGACGGCTTTTTGCTAAGGCACGGGATGCCGGGCGACATTCCGAATGGAAGTACGTGTGGACAAAAGATGGAAGGATTTACGCACGAAAACAACAAGGACAATCGGCTGAGCGAATCCGAACGGAGACTGACATCACTAAGATTTTTCGTGCTTAATTTTGAGCTGCATGTTGGACTGTATAACATTTTTTTTATAACATTTCTTATTTTTCTTATCATATACGAATATCTTTTTGTGTTTGCTTTTATTTGCTTAATGTTTACTTTATACTATTGTTACTTTTTTAAATTTCGTTTTGGTGTGGTGACAAATGGAGAGCATGGAGCTCTTCGCGTCACTTATATTTTATTTGGGAGATGTTTATTATCCTTTTTGATAGGTAGGCAAGGTTCAGTTTCACTATTTTTAAATAATATTTTATTTCTGAAAAGTACAGTTTTATGTCGCCTTTTATACTATGGCACAATTTTTAGTACTCTTTATTTTGGTATATTCTATGTAACTAAGTTTAGCCTGGGATTGCGAATTATTTTTTTATTGTGTTTAACCGAACAAAAAGTAAACAATCAATTTTTATTCGATAGGTGTGGCTATATTTTTTGTGTAATTTTATGTAAAGTAATACACTTTATTTACCCAATTAAATATGAATTTAGTTTGTTATATTTATATTACAATGAATAGAAGTAAATACTTTAAAGTTGGTTTATGGAACGCAGGATCGTTGGGGACTCGTCATGACGAGTTTATAGTGGCCGTCTCGCGTCACGGGGATGACATAGTTGCCATTAATGAAACCTGGTTGAGACCGAACGAGGAGGGTCGTGCGCCTGTCGTGCCGGGCTACCGTCTGCGGCACGTGCCCAGGCCGGCCGGGGTGAGGTCACGCGGGGGTGGGGTGGGCTTTTACGTAAAGTGCGGGGTGACCGTGCGAACACGACCGCACCCCGCCAGCTCCGTGGAGCAAATGTGGGTCAGCACCACTGTTAATGGTACCAAACTCATTGTAGGTACAGCTTATCGCCCGCCTTGGATGGATATTAGAACCTTTTTTGATTCCTTAACCGACTCCGTTACCTCATTCTCATGCTACGACAACATTGTAATCCTCGGAGATTTCAACATAGACCTCCAAAACACGCACAGTGGCAAGACTCACGAATTTAACAGTTTTCTCAAATGCAGTAGCTTAACGCAAGTAGTTACTGTACCTACTCATTTTACGGATACTAGCGAGTCACTGATTGACGTGGTATGCACTGACGCCAAGACCCGTCATGTGGCGGTTGATTATATTCCTGTTTTGGGAAGTCATGCATACATTGGTGTTGAATTTGCCTTTAGGAAATTTAAGCCTTTGCCCCAGGTCATTTCGTACAGGCCTCTAAAAGACATTCTAACCAATATTTTTCAAAAAGACCTGGCTCGTATTGACTGGAGTTTTATCACGACAATGGCCAACGTTAATGATATGGTTATAACTTTTAACGACTATGTTACGCGTTTGTTTGATTTACACGCCCCAGTCAAGGTAATACAAATTAAGGAACGCTCAACACCTTGGATCACAGATAACGTCAGGCTGATGATAAAATTACGCGACAAGGCACATACCAAGTATCGTAAATCCAAGTCTACATCTAACTTACAGAATTATAAAAATTATAAAAAAATTGTAGATTCTGCTATAATTTATGAAAAACGAGCTTATTTTAACCAGCATATTAATTGCTATAGTCGTGACCCCAAGGCGCTGTGGCGTAATTTGAAGCGCTCCTTACTCCCACCGAAAAAAGATCATTCAGACTTACCTGCGCACCTCAGTGACCCCTATGTAATAAATGACCATTTTTTGAAGTTGCCTGGAAGTGACGATGTGACTATTTCACAGCTGTCCTTTTATGAATTTCATAGACGTCCTCTCACCTTCAAACTACAGCCCGTGAGCAATTCTAAGGTCTATAAAATTATTCTTGGCATCAAGACAAACGCACAGGGAATTGACCGTTTATCGCGCGACATGCTAATGCTTACCCTTCCAGAAACACTTGATGTAATTACAGCGATTGTCAATAAGTCTATTGCTACATTCACGTTTCCTGACGACTGGAAGACGGCCGTCGTAAGGCCAATTCCCAAAAATCCAAACCCTCTTGACTATAAAGACCTGCGTCCAATTAGCCTGCTACCATGCCTTTCAAAATTAGTCGAAACTATTGTTCGAGAACAACTGACGGATTTCATAGAACAGGAAAACATATTGCCGGACAATCAATCTGGGTTTCGCAGAAATCGTAGCACAGCAACGGCGTTGCTGGACGTCACAGACAACATTCTAGCTGCAAGAGACTTAGGTCAGGGTACTCTGTTAGCACTACTAGATTTCTCGCGCGCTTTTGACTGCATCAATGTTACTCTGCTGCTGTCTAAACTATCATATTACGGCTTTGATGTTTCTTCCGTAAGGTGGTTTGATAGCTACTTGAGTGGTAGATCACAGTTGGTGGAGTTGAGAGGGCGCGAGGGATCGACTATGTCTTCTTCGTCTTTACCGGTATCACGGGGCGTGCCCCAGGGATCTATTCTCGGCCCTCTTCTCTTTGTACTCTTTAGCGCAGACATAACAAGTTGTATTAAACACTGCAAGTTTCATCTGTATGCGGACGACCTCCAAATCTACTTATCTTTTCTTCCTCATGAGACAATGTTAGCTGTAGACAAAATAAATGAAGACTTAAGTCGTGTGTCCGTGTGGTCACAGTCAAACTCACTTATGCTCAACCCTTTGAAATCAAAGTTTATGATCTTGGGCTCAAAGAATCAAGTTCTTAAGATCAAGGACTTGGGTCCTAAGCTGTTGATCTCAGATTATCCTCTAGAGCAGGTCATGGAGGCTAGGAATCTGGGTATTTTAATAGATAGCGAGCTTCGTTACGAAAACCATTTGAGCGAGATCGTTCGGAATTGCTTTTATAGACTAAAAGTTTTGTACAAGATACGCAACTACATCAGTGTCAGTATACGGGAAAATCTTTGTGAATCACTCGTCCTATCAAGATTCAACTATGCTGACACTGTGTACGGTCCTTGTTTGCTAGCAAGAACAGAACGTTTAGTTCAGCGTGTCCAGAATGCATGTGCTCGCTATTGCTACCCTATTCCACACAGATCACACGTAACTCCTTTTCTAAATCAGAATAAGCGATTAAAAATGTGCGCTCGCAGGACAGTACATTTGGCATGTTTGCTTTTTGGGGTGATAAAACTTCATTCACCATTGTACTTATATAATAAACTGACATGGCCGCAAGATCCTAAACGATATGGCACACGATCCAGTCTCAAACTACTGTGTCTTCCCCGATACAAGACCTCAGCGTTCCGTGGGAGCTTTAGGTATGCTGCTACCAAGATATGGAACAACCTACCCCCACCACTGCACGACATGCAGTCGGCGGTTGCTTTTAAAAATAAATATAAAAACTCTCTTTTGACATACCAACAGCTACTGTAGCAGCATACCTTCTTTATATTTTATAGTTTGTTTTTAAGATAATTTTGTTATACATATTTTATTTTTATTTAATGTATTAGTTATCTTTTTATGCGTACATACATACACCACACTATATATTTGTATATATTACCCACTAGCACCTCTCCTAACAAGGGATTAGCCGAAAATCAGCGCTGTGGCCCAGAGTCGCAGCTCCATGCTGAGCTGATTCCCTATTTGTCACCACACATATTGTGTATACTACCAGTCTTTATTTAAGTTGTGTTTATTGTTATGTGGCAAATAAAATATTTTTCTTTCTTTCTTTCTTTTCTTTCTAGTATTTTGAAAATTACACTATCTTATCCCCTGTGTAAGCCATAACCACCTAGTACATTACAAAGAGGGCTTCAGTATTATTTAATGATAAAAGGTCCAGGGTGTACTCATGGCTAGTTATTGCGATATGATTTTCTGAAATAACACTAATTAAAATTTTAGGAAAAAATACTTTGTTTCAAGTATTTTGGCAATTAGACTAACTTGTCCCCTGTGTAAGCCATATCCACCTAGTACATTATAAAGAGGGCTTTAGTATTATTTACTGATAAAAGGTACAGGGTGTACTCATGGCTAGTTATTGCGATATAATTTTTTGAAATAACACTAATTAAAATTTTAGGAAAAAATACTTTGTTTCAAGTATTTTGGCAATTAGACTAACTTGTCCCCTGTGTAAGCCATATCCACCTAGTACATTATAAAGAGGGCTTCAGTATTATTTACTGATAAAAGGTACAGGGTGTACTCATGGCTAGTTATTGCGATATGATTTTTTGAAATAACACTAATTAAAATTTTAGGAAAAAATACTTTTTTTCTAGTATTTTGAAAATTACACTATCTTATCCCCTGTGTAAGCCATAACCACCTAGTACATTACAAAGAGGGCTTCAGTATTATTTAATGATAAAAGGTCCAGGGTGTACTCATGGCTAGTTATTGCGATATGATTTTCTGAAATAACACTAATTAAAATTTTAGGAAAAAATACTTTGTTTCAAGTATTTTGGCAATTAGACTAACTTGTCCCCTGTGTAAGCCATATCCACCTAGTACATTATAAAGAGGGCTTTGGTATTATTTAATGATAAAAGGTACAGGGTGTACTCATGGCTAGTTATTGCGATATAATTTTTTGAAATAACACTAATTAAAATTTTAGGAAAAAATACTTTGTTTCAAGTATTTTGGCAATTAGACTAACTTGTCCCCTGTGTAAGCCATATCCACCTAGTACATTATAAAGAGGGCTTCAGTATTATTTACTGATAAAAGGTACAGGGTGTACTCATGGCTAGTTATTGCGATATGATTTTTTGAAATAACACTAATAAAAATTTTAGGAAAAAATACTTTGTTTCAAGTATTTTGGCAATTAGACTAACTTGTCCCCTGTGTAAGCCATATCCACCTAGTACATTATAAAGAGGGCTTTGGTATTATTTACTGATAAAAGGTACAGGGTGTACTCATGGCTAGTTATTGCGATATGATTTTTTGAAATAACACTAATAAAAATTTTAGGAAAAAATACTTTGTTTCAAGTATTTTGGCAATTAGACTAACTTGTCCCCTGTGTAAGCCATATCCACCTAGTACATTATAAAGAGGGCTTTGGTATTATTTACTGATAAAAGGTACAGGGTGTACTCATGGCTAGTTATTGCGATATATTTTTTTGAAATAACACTAATTAAAATTTTAGGAAAAAATACTTTTTTTCTAGTATTTTGAAAATTACACTATCTTATCCCCTGTGTAAGCCATAACCACCTAGTACATTACAAAGAGGGCTTCAGTATTATTTAATGATAAAAGGTCCAGGGTGTACTCATGGCTAGTTATTGCGATATGATTTTCTGAAATAACACTAATTAAAATTTTAGGAAAAAATACTTTGTTTCAAGTATTTTGGCAATTAGACTAACTTGTCCCCTGTGTAAGCCATATCCACCTAGTACATTATAAAGAGGGCTTTAGTATTATTTACTGATAAAAGGTCCAGGGTTTACTCATGGCCAGTTATTGCGATATGCTTTTCTGAAATAACACTAATTAAAATTTTAGGAAAAAATACTTTGTTTCAAGTATTTTGGCAATTAGACTAACTTGTCCCCTGTGTAAGCCATATCCACCTAGTACATTATAAAGAGGGCTTCAGTATTATTTACTGATAAAAGGTACAGGGTGTACTCATGGCTAGTTATTGCGATATGATTTTCTGAAATAACACTAATTAAAATTTTAGGAAAAAATACTTTGTTTCAAGTAATTTGGCAATTAGACTAACTTGTCCCTTGTGTAAGCCATATCCACCTAGTACATTACAAAGAGGGCTTCAGTATTATTTACTGCTAAAAGGTACAGGGTGTACTCATGGCTAGTTATTGCGATATGATTTTCTGAAATAACACTAATTAAAATTTTAGGAAAAAATACTTTGTTTCAAGTATTTTGGCAATTAGACTAACTTGTCCCCTGTGTAAGCCATATCCACCTAGTACATTACAAAGAGGGCTTCAGTATTATTTACTGCTAAAAGGTACAGGGTGTACTCATGGCTAGTTATTGCGATATGATTTTCTGAAATAACACTAATTAAAATTTTAGGAAAAAATACTTTGTTTCAAGTATTTTGGCAATTAGACTAACTTGTCCCCTGTGTAAGCCATATCCACCTAGTACATTATAAAGAGGGCTTTAGTATTATTTACTGATAAAAGGTACAGGGTGTACTCATGGCTAGTTATTGCGATATGATTTTCTGAAATAACACTAATTAAAATTTTAGGAAAAAATACTTTGTTTCAAGTAATTTGGCAATTAGACTAACTTGTCCCTTGTGTAAGCCATATCCACCTAGTACATTACAAAGAGGGCTTCAGTATTATTTACTGCTAAAAGGTACAGGGTGTACTCATGGCTAGTTATTGCGATATGATTTTCTGAAATAACACTAATTAAAATTTTAGGAAAAAATACTTTGTTTCAAGTAATTTGGCAATTAGACTAACTTGTCCCTTGTGTAAGCCATATCCACCTAGTACATTACAAAGAGGGCTTCAGTATTATTTACTGCTAAAAGGTACAGGGTGTACTCATGGCTAGTTATTGCGATATGATTTTCTGAAATAACACTAATTAAAATTTTAGGAAAAAATACTTTGTTTCAAGTATTTTGGCAATTAGACTAACTTGTCCCCTGTGTAAGCCATATCCACCTAGTACATTATAAAGAGGGCTTTAGTATTATTTACTGATAAAAGGTACAAAGTGTACTCATGGCTAGTTATTGCGATATGATTTTTTGAAATAACACTAATAAAAATTTTAGGAAAAAATACTTTGTTTCAAGTATTTTGGCAATTAGACTAACTTGTCCCCTGTGTAAGCCATATCCACCTAGTACATTACAAAGAGGGCTTCAGTATTATTTACTGATAAAAGGTACAGGGTGTACTCATGGCTAGTTATTGCGATATGATTTTTTGAAATAACACTAATTAAAATTTTAGGAAAAAATACTTTGTTTCAAGTATTTTGGCAATTAGACTAACTTGTCCCCTGTGTAAGCCATATCCACCTAGTACATTATAAAGAGGGCTTCAGTATTATTTACTGATAAAAGGTACAGGGTGTACTCATGGCTAGTTATTGCGATATGATTTTTTGAAATAACACTAATTAAAATTTTAGGAAAAAATACTTTGTTTCATGTATTTTGGCAATTAGACTAACTTGTCCCCTGTGTAAGCCATATCCACCTAGTACATTACAAAGAGGGCTTCAGTATTATTTACTGATAAAAGGTACAGGGTGTACTCATGGCTAGTTATTGCGATATGATTTTCTGAAATAACACTAATTAAAATTTTAGGAAAAAATACTTTTTTTCTAGTATTTTGAAAATTACACTATCTTATCCCCTGTGTAAGCCATAACCACCTAGTACATTACAAAGAGGGCTTCAGTATTATTTAATGATAAAAGGTCCAGGGTGTACTCATGGCTAGTTATTGCGATATGATTTTTTGAAATAACACTAATTAAAATTTTAGGAAAAAATACTTTGTTTCAAGTATTTTGGCAATTAGACTAACTTGTCCCCTGTGTAAGCCATATCCACCTAGTACATTATAAAGAGGGCTTTAGTATTATTTACTGATAAAAGGTACAGGGTGTACTCATGGCTAGTTATTGCGATATGATTTTTTGAAATAACACTAATTAAAATTTTAGGAAAAAATACTTTGTTTCATGTATTTTGGCAATTAGACTAACTTGTCCCCTGTGTAAGCCATATCCACCTAGTACATTACAAAGAGGGCTTCAGTATTATTTACTGATAAAAGGTACAGGGTGTACTCATGGCTAGTTATTGCGATATGATTTTCTGAAATAACACTAATTAAAATTTTAGGAAAAAATACTTTTTTTCTAGTATTTTGAAAATTACACTATCTTATCCCCTGTGTAAGCCATAACCACCTAGTACATTACAAAGAGGGCTTCAGTATTATTTAATGATAAAAGGTCCAGGGTGTACTCATGGCTAGTTATTGCGATATGATTTTCTGAAATAACACTAATTAAAATTTTAGGAAAAAATACTTTGTTTCAAGTATTTTGGCAATTAGACTAACTTGTCCCCTGTGTAAGCCATATCCACCTAGTACATTATAAAGAGGGCTTTAGTATTATTTACTGATAAAAGGTCCAGGGTTTACTAATGGCCAGTTATTGCGATATGCTTTTGTGAAATAACACTAATTAAAATTTTAGGAAAAAATACTTTGTTTCAAGTATTTTGGCAATTAGACTAACTTGTCCCCTGTGTAAGCCATATCCACCTAGTACATTATAAAGAGGGCTTCAGTATTATTTACTGATAAAAGGTACAGGGTGTACTCATGGCTAGTTATTGCGATATGATTTTCTGAAATAACACTAATTAAAATTTTAGGAAAAAATACTTTGTTTCAAGTAATTTGGCAATTAGACTAACTTGTCCCTTGTGTAAGCCATAACCACATAATAATTATATGCGATATTATTTTTTGAAATGACACTAATTAAACTACTGGTCTGTTCTACTTAAAATTTGAAATAGGTATACATCTTGTTGACCAAAAATGTTTACAGAGGTTGTAACAAAACTCTGTAGGAATACGATTAACATGATGACTAGCCATGAGTACACCCTGTACCTTTTATCAGTAAATAATACTGAAGCCCTCTTTATAATGTACTAGGTAGATATGGCTTACACAGGGGACAAGTTAGTCTAATTGCCAAAATACTTGAAACAAAGTATTTTTTCCTAAAATTTTAATTAGCGTTATTTCAAAAAATCATATCGCAATAACTAGCCATGAGTACACCCTGTACCTTTTATCAGTAAATAATACCAAAGCCCTCTTTATAATGTACTAGGTGGATATGGCTTACACAGGGGACAAGTTAGTCTAATTGCCAAAATACTTGAAACAAAGTATTTTTTCCTAAAATTTTTATTAGTGTTATTTAAAAAAATCATATCGCAATAACTAGCCATGAGTACACCCTGTACCTTTTATCAGTAAATAATACTAAAGCCCTCTTTATAATGTACTAGGTGGATATGGCTTACACAGGGGACAAGTTAGTCTAATTGCCAAAATACTTGAAACAAAGTATTTTTTCCTAAAATTTTAATTAGTGTTATTTCAAAAAATTATATCGCAATAACTAGCCATGAGTACACCCTGTACCTTTAATCAATAAATAATACTAAACCCTTTTTTATAATGTACTAGGTGGATACGGCTTACACAGGGGACAAGTTAGTCTAATTGCCAAAATACTTGAAACAAAGTATTTTTTCCTAAAATTTTAATTAGTGTTATTTCAAAAAATTATATCGCAATAACTAGCCATGAGTACACCCTGTACCTTTTATCAGTAAATAATACCAAAGCCCTCTTTATAATGTACTAGGTGGATATGGCTTACACAGGGGACAAGTTAGTCTAATTGCCAAAATACTTGAAACAAAGTATTTTTTCCTAAAATTTTTATTAGTGTTATTTAAAAAAATCATATCGCAATAACTAGCCATGAGTACACCCTGTACCTTTTATCAGTAAATAATACTAAAGCCCTCTTTATAATGTACTAGGTGGATATGGCTTACACAGGGGACAAGTTAGTCTAATTGCCAAAATACTTGAAACAAAGTATTTTTTCCTAAAATTTTAATTAGTGTTATTTCAGAAAATCATATCGCAATAACTAGCCATGAGTACACCCTGTACCTTTTATCAGTAAATAATACTGAAGCCCTCTTTGTAATGTACTAAGTGGATATGGCTTACACAGGGGACAAGTTAGTCTAATTGCCAAAATACTTGAAACAAAGTATTTTTTCCTAAAATTTTTATTAGTGTTAATTCAAAAAATCATATCGCAATAACTAGCCATGAGTACACCCTGTTCCTTTTATCAGTAAATAATATTAAAGCCCTCTTTATAATGTACTAGGTGGATATGGCTTACACAGGGGACAAGTTAGTCTAATTGCCAAAATACTTGAAACAAAGTATTTTTTCCTAAAATTTTAATTAGTGTTATTTCAGAAAATCATATCGCAATAACTAGCTATGAGTACACCCTGGACCTTTTATCATTAAATAATACTGAAGCCCTCTTTGTAATGTACTAGGTGGTTATGGCTTACACAGGGGATAAGATAGTGTAATTTTCAAAATACTAGAAAAAAAGTATTTTTTCCTAAAATTTTAATTAGTGTTATTTCAGAAAATCATATCGCAATAACTAGCCATGAGTACACCCTGTACCTTTTATCAGTAAATAATACTGAAGCCCTCTTTGTAATGTATTAGGTGGATATGGCTTACACAGGGGACAAGTTAGTCTAATTGCCAAAATACATGAAAAAAAGTATTTTTTCCTAAAATTTTAATTAGTGTTATTTCAAAAAATCATATCGCAATAACTAGCCATGAGTACACCCTGTACCTTTTATCAGTAAATAATACTAAAGCCCTCTTTATAATGTACTAGGTGGATATTGCTTACACAGGGGACAAGTTAGTCTAATTGCCAAAATACTTGAAACAAAGTATTTTTTCCTAAAATTTTAATTAGTGTTATTTCAAAAAATTATATCGCAATAACTAGCCATGAGTACACCCTGTACCTTTAATCAATAAATAATACTAAACCCCTTTTTATAATGTACTAGGTAGATACGGCTTACACAGGGGACAAGTTAGTCTAATTGCCAAAATACTTGAAACAAAGTATTTTTTCCTAAAATTTTAATTAGTGTTATTTCAAAAAATCATATCGCAATAACTAGCCATGAGTACACCCTGTACCTTTTATCAGTAAATAATACTGAAGCCCTCTTTGTAATGTACTAGGTGGATATGGCTTACACAGGGGACAAGTTAGTCTAATTGCCAAAATACTTGAAACAAAGTATTTTTTCCTAATAATTTTATTAGTGTTATTTCAAAAAATCATATCGCAATAACTAGCCATGAGTACACCCTGTACCTTTTATCAGTAAATAATACTAAAGCTCTCTTTATAATGTACTAGGTGGATATGGCTTACACAGGGGACAAGTTAGTCTAATTGCCAAAATACTTGAAACAAAGTATTTTTTCCTAAAATTTTAATTAGTGTTATTTCAGAAAATCATATCGCAATAACTAGCCATGAGTACACCCTGGACCTTTTATCATTAAATAATACTGAAGCCCTCTTTGTAATGTACTAGGTGGTTATGGCTTACACAGGGGATAAGATAGTGTAATTTTCAAAATACTAGAAAAAAAGTATTTTTTCCTAAAATTTTAATTAGTGTTATTTCAGAAAATCATATCGCAATAACTAGCCATGAGTACACCCTGTACCTTTTATCAGTAAATAATACTGAAGCCCTCTTTGTAATGTACTAGGTGGATATGGCTTACACAGGGGACAAGTTAGACTAATTGCCAAAATACATGAAACAAAGTATTTTTTCCTAAAATTTTAATTAGTGTTATTTCAAAAAATCATATCGCAATAACTAGCCATGAGTACACCCTGTACCTTTTATCAGTAAATAATACTAAAGCCCTCTTTATAATGTACTAGGTGGATATGGCTTACACAGGGGACAAGTTAGTCTAATTGCCAAAATACTTGAAACAAAGTTTTTTTTCCTAAAATTTTAATTAGTGTTATTTCAAAAAATTATATCGCAATAACTAGCCATGAGTACACCCTGTACCTTTAATCAATAAATAATACTAAACCCCTTTTTATAGTGTACTAGGTGGATACGGCTTACACAGGGGACAAGTTAGTCTAATTGCCAAAATACTTGAAACAAAGTATTTTTTCCTAAAATTTTAATTAGTGTTATTTCAAAAAATTATATCGCAATAACTAGCCATGAGTACACCCTGTACCTTTTATCAGTAAATAATACCAAAGCCCTCTTTATAATGTACTAGGTGGATATGGCTTACACAGGGGACAAGTTAGTCTAATTGCCAAAATACTTGAAACAAAGTATTTTTTCCTAAAATTTTTATTAGTGTTATTTCAAAAAATCATATCGCAATAACTAGCCATGAGTACACCCTGTACCTTTTATCAGTAAATAATACTAAAGCCCTCTTTATAATGTACTAGGTGGATATGGCTTACACAGGGGACAAGTTAGTCTAATTGCCAAAATACTTGAAACAAAGTATTTTTTCCTAAAATTTTAATTAGTGTTATTTCAAAAAATCATATCGCAATAACTAGCCATGAGTACACCCTGTACCTTTTATCAGTATATAATACTGAAGCCCTCTTTATAATGTACTAGGTGGATATGGCTTACACAGGGGATAAGATAGTGTAATTTTCAAAATACTAGAAAAAAAGTATTTTTTCCTAAAATTTTAATTAGTGTTATTTCAGAAAATCATATCGCAATAACTAGCCATGAGTACACCCTGTACCTTTTATCAGTAAATAATACTGAAGCCCTCTTTGTAATGTACTAGGTGGATATGGCTTACACAGGGGACAAGTTAGTCTAATTGCCAAAATACATGAAACAAAGTATTTTTTTCCTAAAATTTTAATTAGTGTTATTTCAAAAAATCATATCGCAATAACTAGTCATGAGTACACCCTGTACCTTTTATCAGTAAATAATACTGAAGCCCTCTTTATAATGTACTAGGTAGATATGGCTTACACAGGGGACAAGTTAGTCTAATTGCCAAAATACTTGAAACAAAGTATTTTTTCCTAAAATTTTAATTAGTGTTATTTCAAAAAATCATATCGCAATAACTAGCCATGAGTACACCCTGTACCTTTTATCAGTAAATAATACTAAAGCCCTCTTTATAATGTACTAGGTGGATATGGCTTACACAGGGGACAAGTTAGTCTAATTGCCAAAATACTTGAAACAAAGTATTTTTTCCTAAAATTTTAATTAGTGTTATTTCAAAAAATCATATCGCAATAACTAGCCATGAGTACACCCTGTACCTTTTATCAGTATATAATACTGAAGCCCTCTTTATAATGTACTAGGTGGATATGGCTTACACAGGGGATAAGATAGTGTAATTTTCAAAATACTAGAAAAAAAGTATTTTTTCCTAAAATTTTAATTAGTGTTATTTCAGAAAATCATATCGCAATAACTAGCCATGAGTACACCCTGTACCTTTTATCAGTAAATAATACTGAAGCCCTCTTTGTAATGTACTAGGTGGATATGGCTTACACAGGGGACAAGTTAGTCTAATTGCCAAAATACATGAAACAAAGTATTTTTTTCCTAAAATTTTAATTAGTGTTATTTCAAAAAATCATATCGCAATAACTAGTCATGAGTACACCCTGTACCTTTTATCAGTAAATAATACTGAAGCCCTCTTTATAATGTACTAGGTAGATATGGCTTACACAGGGGACAAGTTAGTCTAATTGCCAAAATACTTGAAACAAAGTATTTTTTCCTAAAATTTTAATAAGTGTTATTTCAAAAAATCATATCGCAATAACTAGCCATGAGTACACCCTGTACCTTTTATCAATAAATAATACTGAAGCCCTCTTTATAATGTACTAGGTGGATATGGCTTACACAGGGGACAAGTTAGTCTAATTGCCAAAATACTTGAAACAAAGTATTTTTGTGGTAGTCTAATTTTCAAAAAACTCAAATTATAAATAGTTTTTCTAAAAAACTGGATTCGAGTTTTAAATAAAATATATATGGCATACACTTTACTCGAGATTACTCTGGGCCTTTACTAATCATGAATATTGGATCGCTCTTCATAAATTAATTATTTTTTTTAATTGACTTTTCAAATTGGGCGGGTTATCTTGGCAGAAAACTTTTGGCCGCTAACTTCACACCGGTCAACAAAGCGTGGGTCCTGACCACTCCCAAAGGGATACGGTCGTAATGATACTTTACTTTTTTACCTAAGTATAGTAAGTAGGTACCTGTTGGTTTTATTTTGTCTTTAAAGTAAGAAAGTTTACAAATTCCATAACTTTAAAACTGAATCTAATCAGGTATTTCTTTTTTACATAAAACATTTGCTCATTTTTTTTCGCACGTGCGTCAAGTTGCTTAATTCCTAAACTGCGGAGCTATTATGTATCCTATCTTTTGTGCAATCTAAGAATGCGTCAATGATTGTATAAAATTATTAAAAATGGTATTGATGTTTAATTTGGTTATAGGATACCCAATAGACCCATTAAAATCAAGTCGCTAGTCGTGAAGTTGCCATAATAGAACATTGACCTATATGGAAATAAATGACTGGACATACCAGTACAGCCATTGAAGACTGGTAGTTTTAGTTGATTCATTTAATTTTGAGCATTCGGAAGCTTCTGTACGTTACGTAAAGCTGCCTGTATAGATAACCTACTATAAATCCATTAAGCAATGTGTAAAAAAAAATTGACAAACTATAATAGTGGTGTGGAGTGGTAGGGACGGATGTCAATTCTGAATCTTACCTTCTAGTTTAGCTTACTACGAGTGTTAGACACGTGAGTGAGGTGCGTGTTCACATGTTGTACTCAGTGTAAATAATTAAATTTCATTGCGAATTAATTCCGAGAATTAAGATTAATTAACTGAAGTAAGAGCGGTGGAACCGAGACACGGTTGAAATAATGCTTTCCTTAAAAAAAAATATCCTAAGAGGTCGGTTCGAACCCTGAGCCTGGGTACTAATGAGAAATACACTTTTCTTAAGAACTTTTGTAGTTTATTTACACCACCCCTTGCTTGCCCCGTGCCTCGGAGAGCACCTTAAGTCGTCGGTCCCGGTTTCACTAATATCAACTTGTGGAAACCTTTTCTACCAGCTAACCTTGGGAAGAATGAGACAGTTCAAATAAAATTTCCCGAGTTTGGTACGCTAGAGACATCGACGACCTTGCCACTTGTCATGATTGGCCTATAGTAATGTGAATCCTCTTCTTTATAAGCGTGGTTCCTGACCAACCCAAAAGGGTCGTGATGATACTTTACTACATACTAGTAGTTTATGGAGCCGGAAATGTTTCTTATTGGACTGGTTAATATAGATGTCAATGCAAAGAATAGGATCGTATGATCATGCACCATCATTTAATCTGAAACCAGTTTTGTCCCCTCCTCCCCAACCACGTCGTGAAGGTCGGAAGTGCACTGAACATTCCTTAGTCTAAACAAAATAGATACGTAGGTATCATCGATAAGTTGTTATCTCTTCCATTCTGATATTAGAAATATAAAAGTAGCTTTGCCTGTAAGTAATAATAATAATACATAATTAATAAGTATTTGTTTGTGCTGGTGTTTAATAATAAAATAAATTGTATTTGCTGTCGACCGGACAAAACAAAATGCGGCACAGTTGCTACCAGTGCAGGTCATTGAGCATATAAAAATGTAATAGATTTAAGTTAATTGGGTCAATAAACGATTTTAATTATTATTACTAAAATAAAGCGACACTAAATAAAACAAAAAATAGTTATATTATTCATAATCAAAAGAATGATGTAAATTCCAAAAATATTTGTCCTTGTCCATCTTTAGGCGTGACCGCGTGACCAACAAAAACTAAGTTTTTGTTACATATTTATTTATGCGATACATTTTTTTTATATATATTCAACATGACATGGACTTCGCCCCCACCTGGTGGTAAGCGATACGCGAGATCCAAGAATCCAGAATCTGACTCCAGCTACTAGCAACCGACATCAGTCTCTACCACTATGCCGGCATAACAAGATGTTTTTTCAAACTAAGAATAGGGTAATCATGCTCAACTTCAGCACGGGGTCACCTCGCGAAGTGTGCAGACACATTACTTGCTTCACTCTATCGTACAGAGCTATTTAGCATGTTATAAAAATATGTACTTATATCACAATAAATATATTTGATTTGATTTGAAACTTCGCTTGAAGCATATATGCTATAGCAGTGGGGAAACACAATCGCTGGGAGAGATTTTTTTATTTATATTCTAGCGCGACATGTGACCTTGCGCTATCCCTACGCTCATAAATTTGGAGACTTACATCTGTCGCACGATGAAGATGTGGAATGTGAATAGGTGGTAGGCGGTCTGATGGTGATAATTTGCTCAGTCTGCCGTGGCGGGGAAGTATCCACCGTTCGTGCGGATAAACCTAGTAAAGTGTATCCACACGTTTCGGGATCAGGCTCCGATTGCCCCCATGCCCAGTCAAGCCGGCATAGTGTAAGGACTGATGTCAGTATCTGATTCTAGTTGCTAACATTCATGGATCTCGCGTGCCATTACCATCAGGCGGGAGCAAGGTCACATGTGCGAGTATAAAAAAAAGTTGATACAACTAGATTTATCAAAAGTACACTCAGAGTTAAAAAAATTTTAAACATATTCAATTGTGCGAGGAATGCAAAAGCGTTATACCCTGTTAAGAGTATAATAAATAGTTAAGACTCTTGCACAGAAAAAAAAAACTAATTTTGCTAAAAATGATTACTTTTTTTGGGGTTAGGTTTTTGTTTTCAATGAAATTTAATTGCGTCGTCTCCGTAAATTTTAAGATATTAACTTTTCTAAGCAACAAAAAATACGTTTAGGTACTTAGAACTCGTTTGCAAATAATTTTAGTTTTTTTAGTAGTAACTAAATAAATATCTATTTAACATTTCAAGTAAATCTGACCAGTAGTTGTCGAGATACTCGTAGTAGTTTGCGGAGAGAGATTTCCTTAGTACAATAGTAAAATAAAATATATATTGAGTCAGTGTAAGAGTCTTGCAGAAGTCTTGCGAGACTCTTGCGCAAGAGCAAGACCAAAATTAGAAGTGCAAGACCAAGACCACCTATTCTATTGCTTTGGACAACACTACTTAAGAGGATGCATCAAGTATTTTTTCTTAGACAATTTAAAATAATTTTCTTACTCTGTATATACTGCGTTTCGAAACCTTATTTATTTATTCATAAAAGCGTGCCGCTAGACATTCTCCATGTCAAAAGGCTTTTTCTTGTTATATCAAGTGTTTGATAATGAGATATCACGTGCACATCTGGCGCTATTTAATTAGTTATTTAAACACTGTTACTTGGGTGGGTTGTTATCTTAGGTGCCTTCATTTATACAGAACTTAGAAACTTGGAATTCTGGTCCTTCGAGCCGGATCCAAATTTACTTTTGATGTTACAATTTCATTAATAAATAAAAAGTATTGCCGCCAATTTTAAATGCATTGGTATGACGACGCCGACGTATTAATCAGTACTCAGTACAGACATTTGAACATAAAAATCAAAATCAAAATCAAAAGTATTTTATTGTGGATCATAGGTATTTCAATAAGTACATTATTTATGATGGTCGCTATGTCCCGTCCATTGGACATACAATAATTATATACACAACATTAAAAAATAATTTTACAATGTTGGTGATGGGTGAGGGCATGCCAACTGTTCCTCTCAAGTTTCTGAAGAAGTAATATAGAAAGAAGCCAATAGTTCCACCTTTTATAGGCAACCGCCATACATCATTATCATTTCATCATTACAGCCCCTAGAACACAGCGTCCTAGACCTCCACTGTTGAAGATAATTTTATTTAGCATGACCAAGAAGGTCACCACGTGTGATTAATAATTTATTTATTTAACAGAATAAAACAGTAAAAATAATTAAAAACTATTATTTAATAGATAGAATATTGTATATACCGCGTGATTTTATAAGCTCTTACTTAACTTCAAAACTGCCTCCGTGGCCTAGCGGTTAAGTCCGTGGATTTAGACTAGGAGGTAACGGGTTCGATTCCTGGTCGGGACACAAAAATATTTATTAATGTAAATAAATATATTTAATTTATTTGTGATATTTCTCGACTTAGGTACGCTGGAGACATCGACGAGCTTGCCACTTGTCATGATTGGCCTATAGTAAAGTTGGCTTAATGTGAATCCGCTTATTTATAAGCGTGGTTTCTGACCACCCCGAAAGGGAAACTGTCGTGATGATACTTTACTTTTACTTTATAGAGTAATATGTGATTCTATTAGACAAAAACAACTTTTCCTGAGAATCAATAAGTGTCAATTTTTTTTGGCTTCTCCGTTCAAACTGTTAATTTTAAAATAGTCAATTCTATCAATAGAATAATATTTTTCGTCAAAGGATTTTATTTAAAAAAGACAACCAGACAACACGCCACGTAAAAATTTACGTAAGAAAATTTTATTTCTCATTGGTACATTTTGGAGAGGTTTGAACCGACCTTTGTAGGATTTTACAGAAACCTTTCTTACAACCGAGCCACCACCAGATGGGTCTCTGTATAGTGACGCATAATTGCCAGCCTTTTTCTATCTCCAGATTTATCAGTCAGTCGTTTGGACAACTCCTTGGCAATAACCCTATTATCCGTATGTGTCGACTATTTAATGACCTTTCCAGCGATACTGTGACTAGACATTTTCAACCCAAATGTTAGTCTATTTAAGAGACAAATGTTATTGATTGTAAACTAACGTAAAGTGACTTTTTACTATTCTTATATTGACTTTTTTGACTTATACAATATATAACCTATGATGTAACTTTCAACATAAATTGACATTAATAATAACATTTTTATTCTCGTATATAGTATTAATATATTGATAATGATGAAATGGATGAAATCTAAAATTTTAAAACTGAAAAACACAGTTGACTCTAATCATCTAAGTAGCTATGTGTAGCATGCCGTGTACACTGCCCTTGGGTTGCAATTCCGACCTTATGAATTATTGTAAATTTGTGCTTGATATGTATTAATTGTAAACTGTTAGTGTACCTTAAATAATAAATAAATAAATGCATTCTGCTGGGTATTAGAGTATTACCTTCTTAAGTAGTTTTGTAATGTAGATAGAAATGTCACTTACGTAATAGAGTGAAAACGCGATTGGAAATCTAACATTGGTCACGCGTTACCTATAACTGCAATTTTATCTATAAGAACTAAAAGCATGCAGTTTTCACTCCGCTGATATTACAGCTCGTTTTGTCGACTTTCGGGTTGCACATAGGCATGTAGTCTACCTTAATTCTGACTTGCCTGGTGGGTTACTGCTGTATCAGATATTTTTTATCATAGGTACTGATAACTAAATTTAAAAGGTTATTAATTGATCGTTGTGGTGCAGTCCTGTATGTTTTATTTTGTAAATCTAATATAGCTGAGTTTTCCTTGCAGATTCCTTTCTCAGTCAGATTAAACATTAACACAGGTCACTGGAATTTGCTAAGCTGCTGGTCTTCTGCTAACAGCTTACTTATTGGACCACTTTGCTGCTTAGTCTTCTACTAGCAGGAGTAGAATCATTCAAAATAATTAAATGAATGACGTTTCATAAATGCCTGTAATAGGTTTACGTGAATAAAGATATTTTGACTTTGACTTTACTTCGAAAGAAAAATTAGGCCGGGAAAAAATGTATGGACCCCTTGTAGCTCTTTGATATGATATCCAAAACGCCTCATTTGAATAAACATTTATGGTATTTCATTGCACGAAATCGCTTTAGAAAAAAACTTATTCATATTTTTTCATAATTTTTTTATATACAATGATCGAAATTTAAATGAAATATAGTGTTTTAATTAATTATTTAATATTTTGTTTTATTTTTATTCTATTGGATTTTTAAAAATATTTTTATTGTATCATATATATATTTTTATTCTTGTAAATATTTTTTTTTTTTTTGTATAATGTTAATATTATATAGTGTATTGATTTTAGATGTTCACTCATATTTCTTGTTTGTTATGTTTCTTTTTTATACTTTTTTCTTTTTATATTTATATATTTTTTTGGATTAGTAGGTAGTATATTATTTATATATTTGATTTATTTTTATTTATTTTATGTTCCAGTAATGATTCATTGTTTTTTTGAATGTTATTTCTTAATCTTGAGAGTGTAACCAGTGTGTACATAAAAACACTTTAATTGTGGTTTTGATTATCGCATGGGATTACTTCAGTTAGTCGCCTGAAAACTTTCAAATTTTTATCATGTTTTAATGTGCATTTTGATATACCTAAATTAATTCAATAAATGACATTTAATAACTTTGAGTTTTTTTTTGTTTTGCTGGTGACTCTGGTAGTTAGTATTCCGACAAAGATTTTCCATGCAATGAAACTGCGGCTGTATTCAATAGGTTGTTAGAATCTACAGGTCGTTTGGAAACAAAGACACAGCCGACCTCTGAATATTTCATGATTTACCTTCTTGACGAAGATTTCACGAAATTACCTTAAGAGCTCCTAAACAATAACTTTAGTTTACATAATGAATATTCAACTAGAGGTCGTTAACTTCTGTTATTACCGGAATATTATGCTATTTACCATAGTAATGAGGCCATTACAAAAAACTAATAAAAAGATTCTTAAAAATTATCTTAAATTTAAAACTGAAAAGAAATAAATAAAAACTTTAAAGAAAAAACAAGCCCAAGATTCGATGATACCCTACTTAATATAGTTCGTCGACTTATTTTTTTTTATTTTCCACAATATGGCGTCTGGTTTTTGCCTTAATGAAATTTGATTAATGTTATATCTTTAGTAACACTTGCGTAATGAACATAATTCGATTCGAGAATCATTTAAAACTGCCAAATTAATAGTTTGTATAGAGAAGCTAAAAAATGTTTTTAGTTAAAGTTCTTTGTTTCTATCAATAGAATAACATATAAGTCTAGAGTCAGAGCATACAAAACCACGCGGTATAAATGTTGAATTTCAGTCGAATAACCGCTCTATGTTGTTAATGAAGTTAACGGCATTTCCAATCCATAACATCACGTGTGTTGTTACGAGCTATAAAACCACCAAACTTAGCTCAAGATTTACGAATACCGAAGGGGAAACCTTCTAGAACTTTACGTGAGTTACACCTAAATCATGTTTAGCGACCATAGACATATAGATAGGCCCTAACTGATATAAAAACGTTTTCACGAAACTAACATCATCAGCCTGTATCTCTCCACTAATGAATGTTTTTTTTTTGTCAGATAATTTCCACAAAAAAAAAACAATCAGCAGTGGAGAGATACCAATCCCCACTGTGGAAGCAGGAGGTTATGTCGGGCTCGCACCGACTAAACCTTACGGCGTTTCCTGCGCCTCAGTGGCGGTTTCGCTGGAGCCAACTATGGAAACAATCCGCTAACTGCCGGCGCTGTCCGCCGAAGCAGACCCTTCGTGTGAGTAAGAGGAGATGGCGCACCACCACTCCGAAGCCCCAAAGACAAGTCCACCTCTGACCGCTTTGACCATGACCAGTTCGATCAGAACTCCAGAACTCGTTTGCACCATCGATTTTTCAAATCAAATCAAATACACCGTATTAGTAGATTTTGTACGGAAACACGATTAATCAACTCATAGCAAATTACTTCAGCTTCCACTGTTGGAGATGAGCCTTCCATGTCATATTTCTAGATAATTCCCTTCTCTCCCTACGCTACGTCCATGTTCAACAGTAAAACTTTGTTTACGACTGGTTCTGTTAACGACTACGCAAACAGAACAGAATTCTCGTCAGATTTCTGTTAGGTAAACCAATAACCTCTCCCACATCCGAACAATACAAAAATACAGAATTACCGTAAATATTCACAAAGATTATTTGCGCTCGAATTCCCAAAGCATTTTCGCACCTTTTGTTCATTCATGTAGGTTCATTTCATTCGTTAATGGATATTATGTAATGTTTGAAGATTACGCGTTATCATTGACCTATACATGTAGGTTCATATATACATAGTTAGGGTTGCCATAACTTCTAGGAACCAACACAGAACGTTTTCTGTTCCGATGCCCAACCTCATAACACTTTCAACGACGACACGCGGCCTTTTGACTACATCATACATAGCACGCATGTATACAATATCATTCATAATTGCAGCCCTTAGAATACAGTGTCCTAGACCTCTGAAGATGGGCCTTCCAGAACATATATTGGAGAATTTGGCCTACACTCGCCACGCTGGCCAGACGGCTTGCTGAGGATATTATGTATTTTTTTTATGACAATTTATTAACGATTCCAGAAGTTGGTATTAGTGGAACCGGGACCGACGGCTTAACGTGCTCTCCGAGGCACGGGAACGGTGGTGTTGTAAATCTATAACAAATGTACGTAAGAAAAGTGTCTTTCTCATTGATACATGGGGGCTTACAACCGAACCACTACAGCACCATGTGTACATAGTGAGAGACAAACTATGTGTTTTCTAACAGATATCCTATGATCTCAACCGTAGTGGCAATATATATATATTAAAAAAAACTTCATTACCTACTTATAGCATAAAAAAAATATTCAAAATGTTCCATGTTTATAATTATTAAGTCAAATTAACATCAAATTACCTGGTATTTCGCCCAGTCATATTGTTATATCATTAGTTGATTTTACTTTTACAATATTTTTTTTTATATCATCATTGAACTCGTATATAGTATTAATATATTGATAATGATGAAATGGATGAAACTAAAAATTTTAAAACTAAAAAACACAGTTGACTAGTCAACCAAGTAGCTATGTGTAGCATGCCGTGTACAATGCCCTGGGTTGCAATTCCGACCTTATGAATTATTGTAAATTTGTGTTTGATATGTATTAATTGTAACCTGTTAGTGTACCTTAAATAATAAATAAATAAACTGGGCGCATATTATTTTAAAATTATAATGACAAATCATTATAGATTCAATGGTCTCTACCGACATCCTATTACGTTTGTATGTCCATTGAGCCGTCATCAATGAAGATAATCTTTCCACATTTACTTTGTATACTATATCATATAGTGATAATGTATTTCCATCAAAAAAATAAAAACATTCAAATGTACATAGGCGAGCTTAATTTTCTAACAGCTAACCTTTGGGAGAGTGAAAAGATAGCGTGGGTGCATGTGTATAAGAATATTTAGAAACTATGATTTGAAAATTACTAACTAAAATAACCTATTTATCAACTAAATAAACAATAAAATATACATACAAATATAATAATATATTCCATACATATAATATCTATACACATATATCATACATATTGTCATGTTATGCGGTCTTGTTTTGCTTTTCATGTAAGTGCTTGGTGAGCAAATTTAAAAAAAATGTTGAGTGAAGTTGCTTTTCGTATAGCTGCATCTGTATTTTATAACCAATGTAAGGCTTTTGATATACTCGTATTTATTTATTTAAAAGCTATATGCACAAAGTACAACTTAAACAAAGAAGAACTTAATGCGCGTAGACATTTTCTGACACCCAAAAGGACAAATGACATCATACATTTCGGGGTATTTTTATACTATTATCAAAACTACTATTGACAATCATTGTACACTTTTATTGATAAGACTAATGTTATTTGTACTATATACTGTGCTATTAAGTTATTTGCATAAAATATATAGTTTTCGTATTGATCATGGCCTAGTAAAAAAATTAAGCTGCCGCTGGACTGATGAAAGTATTTGACACTGACAGTTAATTTTTGTAAAAGTAAAGTATCATCACGACTGTTTCCCTTTCGGGGTGGTCAGAAACCACGCTTATAAATAAGCGGATTCACATTTAGCCAACTTTACTATAGGCCAATCATGACAAGTGGCAAGCTCGTCGATGTCTCCAGCGGTGTAGCAAACTCATTAATTTTTATGTCCCGACCAGAAATCGAACCCGGTACCTCCAAATCTAAATCCAAGGACTTTCACGGAGGCAGTTAATTTTAGTATTATTTGTTTATAACTCTGACGAAAGTTATACTATATATGTATATTTATTTATTAATATTTTAAAAATTTTGCACACCTTAACTATATAGGGGTTTTCTACGTAAATTGTTTATTTGTACAAACATGTATTTCAATAATGTCACAACAGGGTCGGTCTTTACATTAGGTCAAAGTGCATAAATCTTTGTTTTGAGGTTATGTAAGTTACAGTGGGCTGGCAACAACGGAAGGGAACATAATTCAACAAAATGTAATTATGCCTTTACGAGAAACACTTTGGGAACCACAATGTACCGGAAGATGGTACTTCTGTGAAAGTATCACAGTCATAATAATATACCCACTGTTTGTCTCAAACCTATGGGCTATTAAAACTTACTAAATGTATACTACGGCATGACTGCTGGGCCGTGGAAACTTGGTCGGTCTGAGATGCGACATGTGTAGACACATTAGCCCCATCACACATCCAGGCAACCTTGTCCAGCGTGAGGAGTGCGGCGTTTTCCGCCGAGAACCTCAAGCTGCGCAAATGACGATGGGGACCCTCAGCCAAGTGTATGGCGAACGTGTTTTCCAAGCGGCTCATGGAGAAATCTAGAGACAGAAAGGCTGGCATACATTTCTGTCAACGTATTAGCCTTCCCATACAAAGGAGAAATGTTGCCAGTCTTCTTGGAACTATCTCTGATGGGTCGTCTCTTAAGCCCATTTTTTATTTATAGATTTTTTTTATTAGGTTTAGTTTATAGTTATTTAATTTAAATATTTTTTATTTAAGTAGTTTGTAGTTATTATTGTTATCTAATAAAAAGAAAACTTGGACACTAAATATAGTTATGGGAATAAAATTTTACGTTTTTTGGAATTTATTATCACCATATGAAAACTCAACTTTACGTAGTGGAAGTTGGTGCGAAAGGAATTCCAGCAAAATCTTTGCATCACTTACTGAAGAAGTGGGCCTAAGCAGGTCCATACATTTTTATGGAACGAGCTTCCAATAAGACCTGTCAGAATTTTGATTCAGAATTAAAACACGCTTCTGTATTTTCGTTATACACTGCGTTAAACAACACGCAATGTACATCGATTGAATCCAGTTTTTATTCTGTAGCTCTAGCACGAATAATCTCCTATTGAGTAATAAACATATTTTTTTATACATTAGAGCTACTGAACGTAAGCCAGCGTTGATAGTACCTACTATATTTATAGATGCTGTGTTCGCTCAATTGCACCCACATAGAGGCTTTAAGAAAAGTGCGCTGTTTTGTAGCGTGAAAGCCTTCAATATCTCAACTTCAAAAGCCTCCCTTAGCGACTCAGTTCTCGTCGGTTCTTTATATATCTACCTACATTTTGTATTTATTGACCTTTACAACGCGCATGTAATATATGAGTACTAAGCATCTATACGACACACACAGTTGTCCTCTTTGCTCCTCTTCTAACAAACTAACTTCTGTATTCCAAAGGACGACAGCATAAAGTCGAACAAATATTTTGATCTCACAGAAGAAATGATCAGGAACGGGTATAAGACTCATCTTTACTCAGTGGTTGTTGGTGCTAGAGGAATTCCAGCAAAATGTTTGCACCACAAATCCATGACAGCACCCACTGAAAGAATTGGGCCTAAGCAGGTCTGCAGGAGATACATTTATGGAAAGCCGTCATTAACGGAATCATTCAGTATTTGTGACCACCACACCTTACCTTACCTTTGTAAACCAGCCTATTGTCGGTCGCAAGCCCGAGACACCATTATTTTCATCTCTTTTTTAGACACTATGGACCCGGCGCCCGTACGTCATTATTGTCATTTGTATTAATTATAATGCATTAAAAGAAGAAGATAGTGGGTAGTTCGAGGAAGATAGTGGGTAGTTCGAGAAAACAACAATAAAATATTTCGCGGATTTAATAATTATTATATATTAATTAGAATCAGTGTTTAGAAGTTCAAAGTGTGTGATTTGTATTATATACTTCCAGTGCATAAGTGATGCTATAAATACTTCACTTCTAAACACTCTGCTGCCTGCCTACTTTCATTTTCTTAGTTGCTACTACCACTTCCCTTACTGTCATCTTTTACTTGCTAGACATGGCCCCTACCAAGCCAACCTCTAGTACTGAGCCACTTTCTGCAGTCATGGACCTAAAGGACAAACTGGATGAGTGCATGAGAGGTTTTGAGGGACGTCTCAAGGCCGTTTCATCCTCCAACCCAGCTTCTTTAACCATCGAGCAGCTGCACCTTGACTTCCAACAATTCAAGGCAGTAATGTACCAGGCTGTTGACTTAATTCGAGCTCAAGTGTCAGAAATCGCCTGTGCCACAGATGACTTGGAAAATAGAACCCGCCGGAAATTTCTTCTGTTCAGGGGGATTCCCGAAGATACCAATGAGGATGTGTCGGATGTGCTATGTTCAACCATTACTAAGCATATGGCTGATATCAAAGTTAGTGGTTCGAACCTGCAGGTTTGCTATAGATTGGGAAAACAGGAAAAAGGCAAATCTAGTCAACGGCCCCGTCCTATTCTCGTCAAATTTGGCATGTTAACAACTCGCAGTAAGATCTGGCGATCAAAGTCACAGCTGAAGGGCACTGATGTATCTGTTGCGGAGTTTCTGACTGCACCAAGGCGATATCTGCTTACTGAGGGAAGGCATGCTTTTGGAATAAACAAATGCTGGTCACAAGACAACATTATTTATCTAAAGCTACAGAATGGCACTAAAGTAAAATTATCTTCTTCAGCACATTTAAAGGAGCTGGTACAGAAATACCCGGTCAACCAACCAGAGCCTGAACAAGTAGAAGTAAAGCGCCGAACTGTTCGAAACACTAAACACAGGACCTAGTGGTTTCTTCGCAGCCATCTATGTTTTCCACTTATATTGTATAACGGTTTAGACATGGTACATGATCCGGATGGGTAACAATAAAACAGAATAATATTACACTTCAGTACTTATTTAATAGTTCAACATATACATAATTATTTTTTTATTTATTTTTTTCTCCTTCTCTAAATACCACGAATATCACCTTTAATTACTTATGTAAAGAAACAAGGTAAGTTACAAAAACGGATAACAACACACATATAATGGAAATAGATTAGATATCGACTAAACCTAATAAAGATCAATTTGTTCATCACTTTTAATATAAACTATAATATGTTGCCAATCCTCGAAGTATTTTCAAAGCACTCATGTCTTCTCCTATTGGCGTTTGTACATTCTACATCTGTGATTCTACGAGTACACACAGACCATATACCTAGCTAACGAGTACATGACCAACTTATAATTTCAATATGCACATTTTGCCCTTGACCGACTTTGACAATTTGACTTTTGTTTTTTTTATTTTTTTTTTTTTTTTTTATTTTTGTTGACCTGTCAAACTGACATCCATGGCGCGTTTACTAAGTAAATACGTATTAATTTTATTATATTTCTTTGTTTTATATATGCGTTCATAAAGACGGCTTTCTGTAAATTTAAATTTATATTTTAAAGTGTTGTCTTAACGTCCCGTGGATAATTTCGAATTTCGTTTTCTTTTTATTTCACAGAGACTTAGGTAATGTTTGTTTTGTTTTGTCTTAACGTTCGGTTTGGGCAATCTAGTTTTTTTTGTGGTGTTTTTATTCTTCTGTTTTGTTATTACATATTATACCTATATATATATATTTGTAAAATTGCTAACTGCTTGCGATTTGTGGAAGACGACAAGTGTCAAGGTATCGGTTGCGCCTTTGGTATCCAGCAGAAAATTATTGTCGCAATCCCAAGTAGTTTATACACCCTAGTGCTTAGCACGGCAATACGCTGTGGATCCACTGGTGCAGCGGATGTCGGTGACGTCAAGCTATCTATTGTAGCAATTATTTTTGTATAACCTATATTTATCTTTATTATTATTTTTTTAGCTTACCGGCAGTAGAGTGATACGTAATTACCAGTCGCAGATTTATCTGGATTCATGTTATTTTATTTATTATATATATATATATATTATTACTTATATTTGTTATTAGGCATTATATTTAGTTAGTTTATTTAGTCATTATTTATATATTTTCATGTCAAATTTTGAATCTGATGAGTACTTCTCATGCAATTCGTCTCTTTCAGATGCATTTGAAGACAGTCAAGATGTAATTCTGCTCGGCGACCTGCTGCATAACACTTTCTCCTCGTCACCTAAGAATCTGAATGTCTGCCATATTAATGCCCAAAGTATAGCCAGTCATTACTCTGACCTTCTTACAACATTCGTTAGTCCGCATATACACGCTGTCCTCATCTCTGAAAGTTTTTTAAAACCTTCGCTCTTGTCTTCTAACTTTTCTCTCCCTGGCTTTACTTTACTTCGTAACGATCGCACAGGCAAGGGTGGTGGGGGCGTGGCTATCTATCTTCGTTCTGACCTTAAATTTAAAATCATTTCTCAATCTCCCTCGCTATATAGCAGTTCCTCAGAACACTTATTTCTTGAAATAAATTTAAACTCAATTAAAATTCTTTTAGGTGTAGTCTACGCCCCTCCCACTCTTAATTACTTCAGCGTTTTCGAGGAGTTGCTCGAGAGTCATATCCCAACCTTTGAACACTATCTCATCATGGGTGACTTTAATACATGTTTATTGAGGGATGATTCTCGTAGCAAAAGATTTAAATTAATTACCTCCTCCGTTAACGCTTCTCTCCTTCCTCTCGACCCTACTCACCATGTGAATGGATATCACAGTCTACTGGACCTTATCATTACTTCCGACCCGGATAGAATCCATTCACATGGTCAATTCGTTGCCCCTGGATTCTCCCATCACGACCTCATTTATGCCTCATATAGAATTAAAACACCTAAATTTAAACCTAAAATCTTTCTTCAGCGAAACTTTGCGCGTATGAATCTGGAGTCGCTTCAGAATGATGCTAACAACACAAATTGGGATAGGGTGGTTGACATGGAGACACTCGACGAAAAGGTAGCGGAGTTCAACCGCCTACTGCTAAAACTGTTCGACATACATGCCCCACTTCACCCCGTACGAATGAAGCGCCCTCCTGCACCATGGCTGGACGAGAAGATACGTAAGGCCATGAAGTGGCGGGATCTACTAAAACGTAAACATAAAAAGTCGTCTACTGATGAGCTTTGGGCTAAATTCAAAGCTGCAAGAAACCGTGTAAACCAAATGTGTAGGAACGCAAAACGCCGATATATTCACAAATCTATTGAATCATCTTCTCCTGAAAATCTGTGGAAATTCCTAAAAACACTTGGTTTCGGTAAAACAAAAACCGAAAATAACTTCTCTGTGGATATTGACGGCCTCAATCGGCATTTTTCGTCACCTCCAATTACCATTGATCCTGTATTGAAGGCCGCCACTATTTCACAGATCAATTCCACTCCAATTCCGAATTTTGATTCTTTTTCTTTTCAGCCGGTGTCAGGCAGTGAGATATCTAAGATTATTCTCTCCGTCTCCAGCAAAGCAGTGGGCCATGACAAGATTGGTCGCTCTCTTCTTACCCCCCTATTGCCCACTATTATTCCGTATATAACACATATTGTAAATTTTTCTCTTTTCTCTGGTTCCTTTCCTGATATATGGAAAAATAGTTACATAGTTCCCATTCCTAAGAAATCTATTCCCGCAGTCTTTAGCGATCTTCGACCTATCTCTATTCTTCCTTTCCTTTCCAAAGTTCTTGAACGAGTAGTATACCGTCAATTTTCCTCTTTCCTACACCTTAATAACCTACTTAATCCCTTTCAATCTGGCTTTCGACCGTCACATAGCACCACAACAGCTCTAGTTAAAATTACCGACGATATCCGGTCTGCTATGGACGATCGAAGGCTCACTCTCCTTGCTCTCCTTGACTTTAGTAATGCGTTCAATTGCGTGGACCATGAAGTTCTTATGGCTATGCTGCGGTCCCTTAATATCTCACTGACTACACAACATTGGTTTCAATCCTATCTTCGCGGGCGCCAACAGTGCATTCGTCTGGACGACGTTTTTTCCGACTGGTGTCCAGTGACTGCAGGTGTCCCGCAGGGTGGCGTGCTATCTCCTTTACTCTTCTCTATTTTCATTAATACCTTGACTTTCTCTATTAAATTCTGTTCCTACCATTTGTATGCCGATGACTTGCAGTTATACCTAAACTTCAATAGTAACGACATTCAAGACGCCTTCTCTAAAATTAACGAGGACTTAGAAGCAATTCGAGTTTGCTCTTTAAAACTTGGGCTACTGGTTAATCCATCTAAAACTCAAGTAGTCATAGTTGGGACAAAACAAGCAGTAGGCAGGTTGGAACCTAGGGTTCTCCCGCCTTTATATTTTAATAATGTAGCGCTTCCTTTGTGCCAAAGCGTAAAAAACTTAGGTCTCCATATTAGTAGTGACTTATCGTGGAGCTACCATGTATCAGAAATTAGCAGAAAGATTTTCGGGTCCATGCACTCCCTAAAGCGTTTTCAGAACTTCATTCCGCGCTCAGCTAAGCTAACTCTAGTAACTTCACTTTTACTTCCTATTATTGATTATGCAGATGTCTGTTATCCTGATCTTACAGAAGAGCTACTGAATAAACTCGATCGTCTTCTCAACTTATGCATTCGCTATGTATTTGGCCTGCGTAAGTATGATCATGTCTCTCAATTTCGCATTCAATTAAAGTGGCTTAATATCCGTTTTCGTAGATCTCTGCATATTCTTATTTTCATCTACGGCATACTCAATAACCCTAAAACACCCACTTACCTGAGCGATCGTTTTGAATATCTGTGCGACTCTCACTCCCGTTCTCTTCGTTCTTCGCACAACAACCAACTTTCTATACCTCTTCATTCTTCCAGCAGATATTCAGATTCTCTTACCGTGTCTGCAGCTCGTCAATGGAACAGACTACCTCTAGTTATCAGACAGGCTCCGTCTTTAAATATATTTAAAAAACTATTATTTTCACACTTCCTTAAAAAACAAAATGAACCCTAATCTCGACATCTTGACATATTAGTATTTATTATATTTATTTATATAAGTATTATATAGATTGTATTTAGGCATATAAGTATTTGTGTAGGTCGGATTTATGTAATATGTATTAAATAAAGTATTTATATTTTTACGTACTTAATTATTTAATTCTAATATATTTACATTTACCTAAAAATCTCATACACCCATCATATAAATCTATCACTCTCCCAAAGGTTAGCTGGTAGAGAATACCTCCATGGTATTATGCTCGCCTATGTACATATTTTTATTTTGTATATTTTGTGTGCAATAAAGAATTTTATTATTTATTATTATTATTATTAAAAAATGTACGTAACTAAAATGTAATAATTGAGCCTAAGCAGGTCTGACGTCAATAATTTTAAGGAATTAGCTATATATTCAATAGGTGGTAGGCGGACTGATGGTGGTAATATGCCCAGTCTGCCGGGGCGGGGAAGTATCCACCGTTCGTGCTGATAAACCAAGTAAAGTGTATCCACACGTTTCGGGATCAGGCTTGAATTGCCGCAATGCTTAGTCAAGCCGGCATCGTGTTAGGGACTGATGTCAGTCATGAGTGTCTGATTCCAGTTGCTAACATTCATGGACATCGCGAGCCACTTACCTTTGCTGTAGAGCCTCTAAGACCGTGGGGTTCAATCTGTAAATCATTTTTAAAAAACATCACCCCTCGTCTAATTGTCTGCTAGCCAATGCGCCCAGCGTTCTTGCCACCATGCCGCGTTGTTTTTTTTATTTGTAGTAATAATTTATTTTTTAATGAAGCGGTTATGTTATTTATATATAGAAATATGCATTATTGGTCCTGGGCATATCGATGTTGTGGATGACCCCCTTCTTGCCAGTTCATCGGCTGCATCATTACCCAGTAACCCACGACACGCTTTAAATAGACACTATAATCTGCCGTGTCGAGTTGTTGGTGCAAAATACGATGACGCTACACCAGTTCGCTAAATATTAATTAATGAGTTTTATAAACCACGACTAAAATTCAAAGCTAACTTAATGTTAATTACCTCTACTCAACTTAATTAAGATATTACAAAAAAATGCTAACCGGACATCTAAATTGACTGATTTACCTGTATTTAATTATTACACTAAAAGACAATAAAACGTGTCACTAACTGCCTTCGTGGTCTAGCGGTTAAGTTCGTGAATTTAGACTCGGAGGTACCAGTTCGAATCCTGGTATTTATTAATTTAAATAAATAAATTTAATTAATATTTAATTTATTTGTGAAATTTCTCGAGTTTGGTACGCTAGAGACATCGACGAGCTTGCCACTTGTCATGATAGCCTATAGTAAAGTTATAGTAAACGGCCTATAGTAAATGGACCGTTTTCATTTAATGATGATGACGGGATGATACTTTTACTAACAAAATGTGCGAAAATTTATTGAAATAAAACTATTTTTTTATTTGTGATTATTATTTGGGTTACAAAAAAATTAGATATTGACAAACTTCTTCTTTGTTCCAGATATTCTAGGAGGGTCCAATCTTGGCGACAACTACAGAAGTAAATAAACAAGGTATGTGTAAACTAAATTTAATTATTAAAATGAGTGCTAAAAGAGAGGGTGGATATTTTAGGTCGTTAAAGTAAAGTGGAACAAATTACTATTTAATAATAAACTGTTTTTTTTTATATATATTTTTATTTGCTTCTACTCTCTACGTGCTTGCAAGATTAGGTATCTACAAGTATTTCATCGTCCATCGAACATTTTTCATAGTTTTACCGATCGATTTGCGTCGTGCGGATTTTTTAAAAATAAATGACGTATGTCACAACCGACATCAGTCTACAACTACGTATATCGGCCTAAAATATAAGTAACTTAAGAATATCTTTGCAAATAATAGGTAGACACTGTTGTATGATGAGATATGTCCTATATGTCTGCCTGATTTGCTCTAAAATATAAAGATAAACTTTTGTGTTGACCTGTTTTCATTGCTTCCAAGTGTATCAACTTCTTGGCGCAGTCATGGGTCACGTCTCGATGCGTCATTGTGGTGCTTTAAGATTAGATATGACGCATTCATAGCTATGAGTACGATCATTAACCTGAAGCTATTCACCACTACTTCAACCTGTGTATCTTCGCTGCTGGATGAACGATCTTGTTCAGGTCTCGGTATGACTTAAATCCTGCGTTTTTCTTCGTGGTCTCTAGTCCAATATGTCTAGCATTATTATGGTAAACCTATTCAGTAGTGTTGCCCAATCTTGGTCTTGCGCAAGAGTCTCGCAAGACTCTTGCAGTTTTTTTTTTCCAAATTTTGCTAGTGTTTACTTTTTTTGGGTTTAGGTTTTTATTTTCAATAAATTTTAATTGCGTCGTGACCGTATTTTTTTTTTTTTATATTTCTAAGGAAAACAAATAACGTTTAGGTATTTGGAACTTGGGAGAGCTCGTTTGCAAATAATTTTATTTTAGTATACCTAAATTCTAACTATACCTAATGCCTCCGAGGTCTAGCAGTTAATTTCGAGGATTTGGACTTGGAGGTACAGGGTTTGATACCTGGTCGGGACACAGTAAATTTTCCCTAGTTTGGTACCCTAAAGAAATCGCGGAGAGAGATTTCCTTAGTAAAATTGGAAAATAAAATATATATTGAGTCAGAGTAAGAGTCTTGCAGAAGTCTTGCAAGACCAAGACCAAAAGAGTGCAAGACCAAGACTGGCTAAGTCTTGGTCTTGGTCTTGCTTTGGGCAACACTACTGTTCAGTGTCTAAAAGTCTTGAATTATAGCAGCTTCGCCGTGATGTTGCCTCTCTGAGTATGTTCTACAAGCTATACCACGTTGAGTGTACTAAGCAGCTCCATAACCTTATCCCTTGCTCTCTATCTCTATTCCGCAACCGAACCGCACGCACAGGCCAAAATATGCACCCACATATCATAGTAACTATTCCTATGTGTACTCATAAATTTGGAGACTCTTACATCTGTAGCACGCTGAAGATGTGGATTGCTCTCTTAGCTAGTATGCTTCCCCCCCTATAACCTGGAGTCCTTCAAGCAAAATGTGAAAATGAATCTTGTTAGGCCAGAATAGTGGTAGAGATTGATGCCGGTAGTTAGTGGCTGGCGTCAGTTGCTCCCATTCTGCCCTCGCGTACTGCTACCATCAGGTGGGCGCGATGTAAATCTTCCTGCAAGTGCGGTGGTGGCTCGACCCTCCGACACGCGGCGAACGAGTGCCTTCACTCCGTAGCCACGACTCAGACTTAGCTGTTAAGGCACGCAGGGCCAACAGTAAAAGAGAGACGGTTTATAGGGTTTTAGTCCATAGGCGCCTTAGGGTCTCCTTATGAGGCCACACGGTGAGTCGGGCATGCGACCTCCCGCGGTGGCCCTTCAGGCCATTTATCGTTTTCCGTCTTAAAAAAAAATAAAAAATAAGCTAGCCCCGGTGCTAATACTTAATACATGTGGAATCGTTAATAAATTAAAATTGACATCAGACACTCGCCAAACCGTCTATGCCAAATTCAATATTATAAAATCATATTTTATTATTAAAAGTGGAATTCATTTGGATAACAGATCGGTGAAGGTCGCTGTCCTTGGTATCTTGTATATTTATGACATTTTTAGAATTACTTAGAGACAAAATGACTACAAATTTTCGATAAATTGGTAGGCCACTTGCCGCTTTGTTAATTCAACCAATGGCATGTCTCACAAGCAAATGTTAAAGGTGCATTAATTTAATTACCCTTTCGGATACTGGCGATTAAGGCCGTATTGATACTCAGATCAGTTGTTGATTCCAGTATTCACGATTTACAAACGCGGCTTGACTAAATGTCAGTCGTCATGCTAAATTAATGAAACAGGATTTTCTTGTTATAAAATAAAAAGGCCATACCGTTCCAATACAATTTAATAGCTGTATTCATAAGACATACTTTATTGTATACGTTGCGAAATCGAACAACTTCTCCTGTTGATATTTTCCACATTTGAAAGCGATTTCTGTCTTTAAATTATAGAGAAAAGTTGCCACTTACAAAATCTAAAAAGCACAGATCAGATCATACGTGGAATACTGTTCTCACCTTTGGGATGGTTTCGTCAATTACCTCACAGATGCTCTCAATGTCCTGCAGAGGCGAGCTGTTCGAATTGTGGACGATGCCACTATATCTGGAACTCTCGAATCCATGCAGATTCGCCGAGATGTGACTTCTCTGAGCGTGTTCTACCGACTATACTATGGTGAGTGCTCTATATCTAGTGAAGAGCTCTATAACCCAATCCCTTTCTCTTACCTAAATTACCATACAATACATTATCGTTGAACATTAAATTTAGTACCGTCCACTAGGCGGCGCCAATTTCTATGTGAACCGAAACTTTACAATTGCTTTTTTTTAAGTTTCCAACCCCCAGGTCCAAGCGCTGGCGAGTGTGGACGCCTAGACCAGACAGGTGTTACAGAAAGCCAGTGTTTATGTAGACAGCAGGTTCTACACTACTGATAAAGACAAGACATTCAAAAAATTGCAGTGGGTGCAGACGTCAGTCCTATTATCCATCCGCGCAAGTTCAAAGTCAAAGTCAAAATATCTTTGTTCACATAAACCTATTACAGCCATTCATGAAACGTCATTAATTTAACTATTTGAAATTATTCTACTCCTGCTAATTGGCCCAATAAGTAAGCTGTTAGCAGAAGACCAGCAGCTTAGCAGATTCCAGTGACCTGTTAATGTTTAATCTGACTGAGAAAGGAATCTGCAAGGAAAACTCAGCTATATCAGATTTACAAAATAAAACATAGAATTACACCACAACGATCAATTATTGACCTTTAAAATTTAGTTATCAGTACCTATGAGATTACAATACCTGGTACAGCGGTAACCCGAATTAAGATAGACTACATGCCCATGTGCAACCCGAAGGTCGACACATTACATTACAGCCCCTAAAACACAGCGTCCTAGACCTCCACTGCTGGAGATGGGCCTTCCAGAACTGGAGAATTTGGCCTACACTCGCCACGCTGGCCAGACGGCTTGGCGAGGATATGATGTCATTTTTTTTTCTTTTTTGTATGACAATTTATTAACGATTCCACAAGTTGGTATTAGTGGAACCGGGACCGACGGCTTAACGTGCTCTCCGAGGCACGGGTAAGAAACGTCTAGGTATTTCTAATTGGTACATGTCGGGTGGGTTTGAACCGACCTTTGCAGGATTTAAGGAACGCGTTCTTACAACCGAGCCACCACCGCGCCTAAAGTTATACATACGTCCATGTAAAAGCTATTTTGTCTCGTCTTAAAAATAGAAACTTAATCGATACTTTACTACCAGTTACTATTTATTCTGATTATGACTCAAATATAGTTATTATATTGCTGTAATGAATTCAAATTATTAACAATAAATAACTTTTTTATATCCATTCTTAAAAAAATATAGTTTAGTTTTTAAAACCCAGAGACGGAAATAGGCTATATGACTTCATCAACTACGCTATTTAGCCAACTTTACTATTTAGGCTAATCATGACAAGCTCGTCGATGTCTCCAGCGTATCAAACTCGAGAAATATCACAAATAAATTAAAATATTAAAAAAAAAAATTAAATTAACAATAAAAAATATTATTGTGTCCCTACCAGCAGTCGAACCCGGTACCTGCGAGTCTATTATATTTACTTTATAATAAATAATATAATAATTACATCGACGAGCTTGCCACTTGTCATGATTGGCCTATAGTAAAGTTGGCTAAATGTGAATCCGCTTATTTATAAGCGTGGATTCTGACCACCCCGAAAGGGAAACTGTCGTGATGATACTTCCTTCCTTCTTAATATAATAAGGGCTCTAATTAATTTACAAAAAAAAGGTAATTATACGAGAACTATTTTGCTAACAAAACGGGAAAGAGTTCCGACAAGTACGACTGAATAGGCAATCCCGCGACGAAGACTGTTTCAGTCGAAATCTAAAAACAGTTCTATCGTCGCAAAGCAAAAATCGGTTCGTTTTTGCAACGCCCGACCACTAATTCTAATCCATCTGTCACAACAGAAATGGGTCTGCATTACTGTGTTTGAATTTCGTCGATTAAACTGAGAACTTTGAACCTAAATGACTTCATTTGTGCATCGGTAAATGAATATATGTCTGGAATTAGACTGAGCAAAAACATTTTCCTTGAAGTCTCAATTGAATTGTGATTAATGGTTGTTTTGCTATTTAAATATTCTAGACAGTCAATCTCTTGCAGATTATTAGACTTTCGATGTTTTTTAAACTGCGTTGAAGCTGGTCTGGTGGTTTGAGGAGACAACAGTGGTAATGATTCCAGCTCGTCACTTGACGAATTCCGAGAGGCCACTGTAGCAGATTCAAAACACTCAGTTCGAATGGCTTCTTCCGTGTTTTCTTCATCTTCTTCATTCTTTATAATGATAACATTTTCTTCATTAATATTAGGTTTTCCAGAACTTTGAGTTTTTATAAAAGGAATTGCAAAACTCATAGCATCTGCCAAATAGTAGGGCTTCCTTTTTTTCGAGGATGAACTGTTTAGTTGTGGTTTTAAATGCCTGGCAAAGACAGTGCGTAGATTTTTCCATTTTTCTTTACTTTGTGACCCTGAAAATAAAAAAGTTATATTCTAATTTGTTTCAAATACTTAAAAACTGGTGCTACATTTTTAAATAATGGACTATCTTTCATAAGGCTGAGAAATAATAACTTAGATACTTTATTGAAGTAATATACAAACAGTATAAAATAATTACAATATAAATTAAAACTACTTAAAAGTAAAAATTAAAATAAATATAAACTAAACCTAATAAAAAATAAACTATAAGTAAAAAATGTCCTCTAGAGAGCACCCTTCAGTGATAGTCCCAAGAAGTCTGGCAACATTTCCCCTCTGTATAGCTAAGCTAATACGTTGGCAGAAATAATTGCCAGCTCCTTGGCCAGACGCTTGGCTGAGTGTCCCCATGGGCCCATCGTCTCGACCCCAAACGGCGCAAATTCGTAACCTGTACTGAGGTTGGCATATTTGCGCAGCTTGAGGTTCTCAGCTGAGGAATTTAAAAAAAATGTGTAGATGTCCTGTCAACTGAATAGTAACAAAACTGACAAAAGGCACAGTGTTTTCACAGGACAACTATACTTACATTTTTTAAATTTATATTATAGTAGAGAAAAGTTTAGTTTAGTCGGTCCAGTAGACTTTGATCCTTGTAAGAAACAGGATCGATTGGCATCAAAAACTGCCTCCGTGGTATAGTGGTTAAGTCCGTAGATTTAGACTCGGAGATACCAGGTTCGATACAATTTAATTAATATTTCATTTATCCGTGATATTTTTGTACGCTAGAGACATCGACGAGCTTGCCACTTGTCATGATTGGCCTGTAGTAAATTTGGCTAAATGTGAATCAGCTTCCTTGTAAGCATGGTTTCTAACCACCCCGCAGTTAAGGTACCTGTCCTTGCTGATCCATCTCAAAAATCCAACCTGTATATTCGTATTTTGTAAGTAAAATATAATACAAAATAAAAAGTAGTAAAATTTATAAGGCAACAATAATGTAAAATGGTAAAATTGATTGAATAAATTTAAAAAATAATAATTAATAAATAACAAATAAAAATATTAAAATTACTTTTACACTATGATTATGATGCATGCAAGTATGTAAGTATAAAAAGTGTGTGCATGTTATGCGAGTTTAAATGCGTGTGTGTTTAGTTAATTGCTAAGCTGCTAGTCTTCTGCTAACAGGTTACTCCTTGGACCACTTCGCTGCTGAGTCTTCCACTAACAGGAGTAGAATCATTCTAAATAATTTAAATTATGACGTGTCACGAATGCCTGTAATAGGTTTACGTGAATAAAGATATTTTGTGCAATAATCTTCTTCTTTAATGTATATTTAGATATTATAAAAGTGTATTTTTGTATTTTGTATAAAAATTTGCTCACCAAGCACTTACATGAAAAGCAAAACAAGACCGCATAACATGACAATATGTATGATGTATCTTATATATATATATATATATATATATATATTGTGTAAGTATATTATATATTTATGTATATTATATAAGTATAAAATATATTATTATTTCTATATGTATTTTATTGTTGTATGATACTCGTATATATTTATTGTTTATTTAGTTGATAAGTATTTTAGTTAGTAATTTTAAATCATCGTTTCTAAATATTCTTATACACATGCACCCACACTCTCTTCTCATTCTCCCAAAGGTTAGCTGTTAGAGAATGCCAAGACATTAAGCTCGCCTATGTACGAGGGGCGTTCAAAATATTCTCGGTATTGATACGTTACAACCTCTTTTATATATATATTTGTTACTGGCCGCTAAGATTCATCCATTGACATTAAAAAAAAGTAAAATTGGAACCGAGATGTTCTTTTGTTTTTCTGCAATTGCCGAACAAACATGAACACCATGAGCGAATTAACAATTTTAACGAAATTAGAGCACCGATCCGTCATAAAATTCTTGACAAAACAGGGTAAAAATCAAAAAACCATAAAAGAGGAAATGGATTGTGTTTACCGTGAGTCTGCTCCTTCTTTATCTACTATTCAAAAATGGTCAAGCGAATTTAAGCGTGGAAGGGAGAGTATTGAAGATGACCCTAGACCTGGCCGGCCTGTAGTGGCTACCTCACAAGAAAATATTGATAAAGTGGAAAAACTTATATTGGAAGACGGCCGAGTGAAGGTAAAATCTATAGCTCAAGTAACCAATCTCTCTATTGGTACCGTACATGACATTATACATGACCATCTTAATATGTCAAAAGTAAGTGCAAGATGGGTTCCGCGAATGCTGACGCTTCTTCAAAAGGATATGCGTGTGGCTTGCTGTTCAGATTTTATCGACCTGTGTGGTGAAAATCCCGATGAGGTGCTGCAAAAAATAGTTACTGGAGATGAAACCTGGGTTCATCATTATGACCCAGAGAGCAAACAGGAGTCCATGCAGTGGCACATTAAGGGTTCAGCTCATCCCAAGAAGTTCAAGGTAATCCCGTCAGCTGGCAAGGTCATGGCCACAATATTTTGGGATTGTGAAGGAGTTTTGCTTATCGATTATAAAGAAAAAGGTGTAAATATCACAGGGCAGTACTACGCTAACGTTATACGTCAATTAAGAGATGCGATCAAAGAAAAGAGGCGAGGAAAGTTAACCAAAGGTGTTCTGCTTCTGCATGACAACGCCCCTGTCCATACTGCTCATATTGCCAAGGCAGCTATTGTTGAATGTGGGTTTGAAACTGTTACTCATCCACCCTATAGTCCGGACTTAGCCCCAAGCGACTTCTTTTTGTTTCCCAATCTTAAAAAGGATCTGCGTGGAAATAAATTTTCTGACGATGAAGCGTTGAAGACGGCCGTGGAGGAGCATTTTTACACCAAAGATAAAAAATATTTTTATGAGGGATTAAAAAAAATAATTGATCGATCTTATAAGTGTATGAACATAGGGGGGGAGTATATTGAAAAATAAAAATATCAAACTTTTCGTACTTGTTTGTTTTTATCCACATACCGAGAATATTTTGAACGCCCCTCGTACATTGGAATGTTTTTTTATTTTTTTATGCAATAAAGAATTTATCTATCTATCTATTCGAGCAGTGATATCTCATAAGTACAATCTTTAAAAATATTATAGTCTGCGAGCGAAATGGTTGCATTATACCAATAGTGTAAACATACCTGTTAAATTATTATTTTTTCCAACATCACTCCAAGCCTTTTCTGTTACATCTTTCCGTAAATATTCCAGTAGTCTATAATCATAGAGACAAGGGTATTTTTTTACTTCCTCAACAAATTTAATATTCACTTGTTGGTCCGACATTTTTATTTAGGATCGGCAACGCAACGCACAGGCAACCAGCACTGCTTGTCGTGTCTAACTAGTTGCGTGCGTCACGGTTGAAAACCTGTCTGCGATGAAGGGGCCTACACACGATACAATTTTACGTAGGCACGAGTACAATGCGCTTTGGTGGCTCGGTTGTAAGAACGCGTTCCTTAAATCCTACAAAGGTCGGTTGAAACCCACCAGACGTAAACCAATGAGATATACACATTTCTTACGTACATTTGTCATAGATTTACAACACCACCGTTCCCGTGCCTCGGAGAGCACGTTAAGCCGTCGGTCCCGGTTCCACTAATACCTACTTGTGGAATCGTTAATAAATTGTTATAATAAATTGACATAATAACTTTGCCAGCCCGTCTGGCCAGCGTTGCGAGTGTAGGCCAAATTCTCCAGATATATGTTCTGAAAGGCCCATCTCCAACAGTGGAGGTTTAGGACGCTGGCTGTAATGAAGATAATGTTGATGAGTACAATATGCTGTTGTTGTTGCAACATACTGGAGACCAGCAGGCTTACGTATCTTGCTAAAGCAATGCAACAGGCGTCAATTGCACAATAGTCGACAACTTTAGTAATACCTAAATTTATACACATAATATGGGATTAGCTAAAAATCAGCGCTGTGCTGCACCTAAATGAAACTACCTCCGTGGTCTAGCGGTTAAGTCCGTGGATTTAGACTCGGAGGTACTGGGTTCGGTACCGGGCGGGACAGCAGAATATTTATTAACCACGGAAGCAGTATTTTTTATTTAATTTATCAATTAAAATATACTGAACATTCTGGAAGTTGTCATTAAAAATAGTTTCGCTACTCGATCATACTTGTATATTGACCGCCTTCGTGGTCTAGTGGTAACAAACGTTGCCGTAAACTCGGGAGGTCGTGGGTTCGACTCCCACCGGGGGCAAGTTGTACATTGTATAATTTGTCTCGGTCTGGGTGTTTATATGTATAATATGTATATATTTACAAAAAAAAAAGTATAATATGTAGTTTATCAACCATCTAGTTTCCGTAACACAAGCCTCGTAGCTTACCACGGAAATTAGATGGCGCTGTGTGACCTGTGTGGAAATATTTATTTATTTATTATTTATAGCTGCACACAATTATAGTCTTAATTATAGTTTTAAAAATACTATTCATAAGGTTAACATTGACTCACATTTGATATATGAGATAATTGCAAATAAACTATAAATAAACAAACTAAAACACACACACACTCATTTAAACAAACACATCACTCACTCTCATACTTACACAAACATGCATGCACCAAAATCCAAAATAAATAAATTAGGGGCCTAAAATTGTTAATTTTTAAGTACTAAATTTATTAACGTTAAAACCCATTAGACAGAAAAGTTTCTCAGTCGATCATAGATGGCGCTATTATAGTTGCACATAATTATGCGCTAGCCATAAGCTTCATGTATTTCCCAGTAGACAAATTTATTTAAAATCTGTTTTCTATAAAAGTTGAAAGCTAGTGGAAGTTAGGTGACGTTTCAGTTATACCTTTTTAACGATATTTTTAGTTTGGCTACACTTTAAGGTGCCTACACGCTGTATGATGTAAATCAGTGGGCAAGCACGCTATTGTTTAAGAAACAAGACAATGCTTAAATCTGTTTGAGACAAGTATTTTGCATTCCGTTAGTGGATTGATTTCCTGCATTTTGTTGGAAAGGGACGTGGCCTGGTGTGAATAACTAACGGCTGGCCTGGAACTGGCTGGATATTGTCGTTTACACGAGCATAGCTATTTTTGTACACCAAAGACGTATATGTACGACAATAAAAGAACTAGCCCCCATCAGTACTTTAACAATTCGGCGAACGAGGGCCTTCACTCTGACTTACCCGTAGCTGTTAAGGCATGCAGGGCCAACAGTGTAAGAGAGACGGTTTATAGGATTTTAGTCCGTAGGCGCCTTGGGATCTCTTGCGAGGTTGCGAGTTAGAAGATTTTGCGAGTTACCGTCTTCAAAAAAAACAACTCTGTTCTTCAACCAAACCACACACGCACTGACCAAAATATGCACACCCATACTGTAGCCACAATCTCTACGCGTATACATAAATTTGAAGAATGTGTCGCACGCTAAAGATGTGGAATGATCTCCCAGCCAGTGGGTTTCCTCATTCCTATAACCTGTAGTCCTTCCAGCGGAGTTTAAAAAAACATCTTGATAGGCCAGCACAATATCATGTCGTGCTAGAATAACAAAAAAAAAATGGTACCTACTGATGTCGGTTGTTAGGGCTGGAGTCAGTTGCTTCCATTCTTGGATTTATTTTTTTTATTTCCATTGGACCTGATGTGGCTATTAGGTGTCTACCTATATCTCTATTTAAAAAAAAGGTACAACAAAAGGTATGCCAACCACATTTAGTACTTACAGCCGTGACCAGTGCAACAAGCAAAGCTAGTCAGCGCCTGTCTGATTTTTGTACTCACTACTTCGTGTAGGGATTATGTACTCTTTTTTTTTGTCCCCGATTGTGTGTAACTTTTAGGATGTCAATTATAACTTCAAAAATTTAGTTATTTTATTTGTTATTTATTTATTTAAAACTTTATTGCACTATGTACAAGGGGCGGGCTTAATGCCGCTAGACATTCTCTGACAGCCAACCTTTGGGACAATGATAACCATAACTTAGACCGACGAGTAGGTGCGAAGACGTATTTAAGATTAAATAATAATTAAGTATTAAATAATAACTATATTTATAAATAATATATATACTACATACTAATAGTACTTACATACATACATATATACATAACCATACTACATACAATATCTACTTATACACGCTGTAGGGAGCTGTTTAAGTAATGTGAGTATCTTTTGAATATTATTCTGTTGGATGCTTGCCGAATATTGACCGGCAAAGTGTTCCAAAGATTTACTGCAACAACTGCGAAAGAGTCAGACATGAAACCAGAATGATGTGAAGGAATGGAGAGGACAGAGTTGTGTGACGAACGAACAGACCGATCATGATTATCCGATCATTATCTATATCACTAGAGAGTTGAACAATATCTCTGCTCCAAGCATAAAAGATCAACAACCTTAATCTGTTACTTAATCTCAAACGTTATTATAATGGAATCGACACTTATAGAGTTGAGAATGAATAATATTTTTGTAATTTTGACGCAAGCTCTGACGTAAATAATGAAATCCATTAACGTTTGCGCCTAAAGTAGGGGTGCAGGACAATCAATAATACCTTTAAACTGAGACTAATATGAAAATATTGATAAATTCAGACTAAACGAAAGAGGTATGTTGTTACTGACAAATAAATGGCGCTCAATTGTCTCTGTGAACCGAGTGATGATGTTGATGTCCCAGGGCAGGTCCGTTTAGAAACGTCCATGGCGTATACAATATCTTTTTACTAACTTACTGCGCTTTGTCTGAAACTTCTTAAGTTATAAATGGAAAAGTTCACAGATAGAATCTCTCGTCTCAGCGAGACAGCTCTCAATTCAATTATCCCGCAATAATTAAACCCATTTCGCGATTTTATTACGACTCGCAATAGTATCATTACGACAGTAATTCCTTACGGGTTTTTTTCACATTTAGACAACATAAGGTATATCATGACAAGTGTCAAGCTTGTCCATCTCTGACTTAAAATATATCACAAATAAAAAAATCATTTTTGTGTTCTCAACCTAGGGGGCAATTCCCGCGCTTTCGACAAGCATGTCGACTATTTGTTCGACAATCTGGAGACAGGAAGGCTGACAAGTTACAATTATTTCTGTTGCCGTCTTCTTGGGACTATCTCTGATGGGACGTCTCTAAATGTCATTTTTAGTTTATAGGTATATAATTTTATTTAAGTACCTAGTTTGTATTTATTTCTTGGATGAAATCTATTCAATTTGTTCGAATGAAACGGAGTTTAGTATGGAGATCTGTCACTTCTTATACGAATATATCGGCAGTAAGTCGCCAGAATTAGGGTTTGGGAATTGAACCTGGTACAACAGCTAGAAAACTTTTTTAGAAAATGTTTTAAACTTTTTATTTATTCAAAATTTTATTGCGCGTTATACAAGGGGCGGACTTAATGCTGCTAGAAATTATCTGACAGCCAACCTTAGCGACAATGTGGACCATTTTAAATGTAAGGTAGGTGCAAATTGTTAATACCAATTTATAGTAAATATTCAGCATTTATAAATAAAAATACCTATTATATAAATATAATAATATTACTAAAATACATATTAATAACTATGATATATTAAATACTAATAATACATATTCTACATCAGACACAATTACATAACTTTTGAACCATTAAAAAAATGCAATGACACTATTTAAAAAAAAAAACGGTTGTATGCTTGTCGGATACTACTGCCAGTTCATTCCACGGGTTTACAGCGACAATACTAAATAAGTTGGCCATAAATCCAGTATAGTGAGAGGGAAAGGAGAGAACAGAGTTGTGAGAAGAGCTGAGAGACTTATCATGGAATATTATATTATAGCCAAATTTGCTCTTGAGGTATTTCGATGTCACAGGCTCGTTAAGTATAGAATAGTACATTTTAGTATTGTTATTAAAAACCTGGGTATATTTTTTTCAGAAAGGGTGGGCACCTATATTGTAACAATTTGTACAACATTTTTTGGTTTTATTTCAGCAAACCCACGTCACGTCGCTGAAATAAAAGTTAGAGGAGACAGTAAAATATGTGAAACTGGATCCATATATGTACTTACATTTTCTTATATTGTAGTATTGGTGTCATACGCGATCATACTACGCTGCCGATACGATACGCCACAGTAAATACAGTGATTTTTTATGTTGGCTTTATTTAAATGCACAAAAACTTAAATTAGTGTACATATACCTACTACACACTATAAATATATAATTTATTATATATTACGCACACAAATAAGTATATATTATGCCAAATATCTATAATCATCATCTTGACGCGGTTAATTCCTGTTTATTGAAAAATAATGTAATACTCGTAAGTAGATTGTCTAATAGCCAGCGGTGGTGTGTTCCACTGGCGGACTGCAAATACAGTGAAATAATCTAAATATCTGCTAGAGGAGTGGGCAGGGGTTTTAAGTTGGTTATTGAAAGTAGAACGAAGGGTAAGGCACACACACAGGGTGTGTGTATCGCACAAAAACTTAAAGCGGGATTTAAGATATACAGGAGTTTTAGGATTGTTTTGGATACCACAACGGGAGACAAGACAGATTTGGAAAAGTCGATACTGAGCCATTTTAACTGAGTGAGAAAATGAGAGAGAAAAAGTCTATACGTCCTAAAGGTTTGGCTGTCAGGGAATGTCTAGCGGCATTAAGTTCGCCTTTATAATACATTTTTAAAATAAAATAAATAAATACTTACGCAAGCCGAACACGTAGCGGATACACAAGTTAAGCAGACGATCGAGTTTGTTCAGTAGCTCTTGATGATAAGAAGCAGAGAACTGACTACAATAAAACTATATTAAAAATTACAAGAAGATCTAAAAATTCACAAAGGATTCTTAAGGCTGTTTTTAGAAACTACAACTTTATCAATTGATTTTTAATAAATATTTTACCTAACCGCAGTGGCGGATTTTCAAATTCGCCGCTAGTAGGCTATTCAATTTTTGCCGCCCCTACTGACCATTGAAATTTAATTAAGTTCACAATCATATTATATACATTTGTTCTGAAATTGCAACTTTATGATTTGTGTTCTATCGTCCTTATTACATCGGCTTTTTCCCGTTATTAGTATATCCCGTTCAGTATACTGTGCATTACTAAAATATTGATATTTTTGTTGTATAATAAATAAATCATTGTATAATAATGTTTTTTTTCATTGCTTTTATTGTAAGTTAAAAAAAAAATGGGCCAAATTTGCCGCCCCCAAAATTCTGCTGCCCTAGGCTCCAGCCTACTGGTAAATCCGCCACTGCCTAACCGACAATCGAACAAGAATCATTAATAAAAAAGCTAATTTTGATATTGCACCCGCCGATAGTGACGCATGTACGAATTAAATTTTGGGAAGGTATGTGAAACGGCAAACTTGTGATAACTCATAACATACATATAAGAAATAACTATATATGGCCCCAGCATAGTTCTCATCATGGCGGATCACTGGCAGGTGCTCCAACCATTATTATGGCACAAAAACGGTAGGTACCAGTCTTGACTTTAATAAACGATGTAAACGCTGGCGCTGTGTAGATAATGATTTCATCCAACTCTGATCATAAACAGATCATTATACACTGAATTGTATGTCTGTTTGTTTGTTTTTCACGCCTGTAATAATGAACCGATTTTGATAAAATTTACTGAAGTATTCATTAAAGTATACTGCTAATGGCATTATAGCTTGCCTCTGTACAATTTTTATGTGCATTAAATAATTTCAATAAATAAATAAGCATAGACTATTTGACCTTATATCTGATATGTAACACCGCCAAATATCTGTCTGCCTGTTAGATTTGCCTTCAGGCCTAAACTACTAAACCAATTGTGACAAAATTTATCAGATATGTACCTTAGAAACCAGGGTTGCCATAGTGTATAATTTTAACATTTAAATATGGCATGTGAACCTGCGGCTATCGAAGGTATTTTTTACCGCCCACTATGTTACACAACTGGCTAACCCGTCTGCCCAGCGTGTCGAGGGTAAGCCAAAAACTCCTGAAATTTCTAAAACTCGGATTAAACTATTTTTTTATAGTGATATCTTTAAGCAAAAATAAAAAACAGCCTCCGTAGTCTAGCGGTTAAGTCGTGGAGGTAAGGTTTGATTCCTATTTGTGATATTTATCGAATTTGGTACGCTTGCCACTTGTCATGATTGGCCTATAGTAAAATTGGCTAAAAGTGAAACGGCTTCTATAAAGCGTGGTTTCTGACCACCCCGGATGGTATACGGTCGTGGTGATGAAAAATACAATAACATGTATTTTATAATAAAATTACTTAATAAAACTTATGATATAAAAATTAAACTAAACAAAAAAAACCTACTTACAAAACCTAATTTAAATATAAATCGTATCAGCGCGGCATGGTGGCAACAACGCTGGCTGCATTTCCTCTTTGATACGCTATGCTGATTCTCTGGGCGAGGAAATAACCCTCTTGTTCCCAGAGCAGACAATTAGACGAGAGGTGATGTTTTATGAAAATGTTTTAGCGCTTGGACTCCACGGGCCTAAAGTCTCTACAGCAAACGACACAAACACGTAGTCTTTGATTATAGATACGTATTTGCGCCGCTTGCCAGACTGTGCTTTCGGCTACGGCTCCCGCTTTTAGCGCAGTTCTCAATATATTGACTTTTATTAAGAATACAATTTTTTTGATTCATTACGCCCATAGACATAGGATCGTCGCGTCGTCGTTTTTCTATATCTATGATTAGCACCTATTTTATTTTCTTTAAATATAAGTTTTCCAGTTAACAGCCGATTTCCAATATTCTAGATCTAATTGGAACTACTGAACCAACTCATAACCAATTTGAAAACTGACTGAAATCTAGGTCGTTCCGATATGCTAACAAATATTAAATATTTAGCTTGTCAAGTTCAGCAATCGGCCAAATGTGGGTCAGAGCAGAGTTATCGCACTTGATATTTTGGTTTGCTTAGTGATATAATCAGATAATACGATAAGCGGTTTAAACTGTCACTGTTCTTCGGATACCATATAGGTCTACTTCTGTATATGGAAAGAGCTCCACAGAGGAGTCATCCAGGCCTGGATGTTCAATAGGCCTGGGTTGGGGATGGGATAATCTCCCGTTTTCCTCGGCAGGATCTCGGCGGCTAACTACCCGCCGGTGATTCAACGCATCTTGGTGCTGGGCGCTGTTCCCACTACAACACCGCCCTTGTGGCTTACGAATCTAGTCTCCTAGATTTGTCTACTTTAGTTCTTCTCCAAGAGCGCCTCCCTAGGTAGTGGCCTCCCCTCCGGGGGCCGTGCGAAAGTAGGAGCGATATCCTGAAGATGCTTGTAAGATCCGTTGTCAGCCCTGTAAAACATACGTTTAGCTAGACTGACAACAAATGCCTTGATAGTAGGCATCTCCAGATCTCTTACAATTACAGAATTTCGCCTGAACCACGGCGCTCTGGATACCACCCTAAGCGATATGTTCAGCTGACTCTGGATCTTGTCTGGAAAGAACTATGCTTGGTATATCTCTAAAGGATAGAATTAGAAACGTTGGTATTCGTCAGAGAACGAAAGTTACTGACATAACTTTCAAAATTATCAAGCTGAAATGGCAGTGAACAGGACACATCTGCCGCAGAACTGACGAACGATAGAGCAAACGGGTTCTAGAGTGGAGACCACGTACCGGAAGACGCAGAGTGGGACGACCGCCCCGCCAGATGCACAGATGACCTAAATAAGGATTGGATGAGAGTAGAGAAAGATCGCTCGCGTTAAGTGGTGAGCCTTTGGGTAGGGCTACATCCAGCAGTGGAGAGAGATATAGGATTAATGATAAAGAAATACAATAATTTTATTAGTAATAAATATTAGCCGAAAATAATAAACACGCTTCTTGGAGGTTTCAAGGTACGTCGCGAAGTTTTTTTATTTTTTATACTACCTTGAGTTTGACAGTTCTATTCCTCGAGCGTGGTGAGGTTCGTTTGTCAACTGGTAGAAATATTTGAGTGGAGAGCCAGGGAAAAAGTGTAGGACTCTTGTGTTTTTGGATTGTTGAAGAATAAAATTAAGTTCAACGTTTCGTTTCACCAAATTCCGGTGTTAAAGGAAAATGTTGAGAGAATCACAATAAAACAAAATCAATTGGAAAGCTACGTGCTGCATGCGGCTAGAATAACTAATTCCTACGTAAACTAAGCGATTTCCTCCAACGGGAACAAAGAAACAGTCTACCAACTTACACAGAACAACAAATGATTGTTTTTCTACACGACAAGTGTGAAACTCTACATTAAACTTTAATATAAATATGTACATTTATTTAATATAATTAAAAACTACTTAAAATGTAAAAACATAATTAAATATAAACTACACGTAAAACTAATTTTAAAAAATGACCTTTTGAGACGACCCTTCAGGGCTTGTCCCAAGGAGACTGGCAACATCTGTATAGCGAGGCGGACTGTTCCGTTTGGACAAATCCTTGGTCAGATGCTAGGCTGAATGTGTGTGCAAGTGTGTGTAACAACTTATTGTATTTTTTGGTATCCTTTCGTAAATTAGAAATGATTTATTATTAATCTATGGATTAATAAGCAAGATTAAAATAAAAGTATTAAATAAATGATCGAAGATTATATAATGCGAAAGTTGTGGGTAAAAGAGGCCCTGGCAGACCGAGACTCACATATAAATAATAATAAAATAAAACAAAAACTGAAGTTGCAATAAAAAGCCATCGAAACAAAAGGGCATGTATGTAGAGGTTGATGAATGTTGAAGAAGCGAAAGAGGTATGTCGTGACCTTGACAAGTGGCTCTCAATTGTCTCTGCCTACCTCGCAAGAGATTTAGCGTAAATATATGTATGTATGACTTCTCTATATTGACATTTCTGTTAATATACATATCTTCACGCCAGCTCTCTTTCATGGTAGACAGCGCCAATTGTCACGGTAAATACATACATATTTCTCTTCGTCGACCTTTTTATACATGTCCTTTTGCTTCGTAGACTCTTTACTGCACCTTCTGCGAGTGTTTTATTTATTTCTGTTAACAATTCGCAGCATATTCAATGTAGAGAGTTGCGAAGTTTCATGTCCGTCAGTTAGGTTGGTTACGGAACGCAGGCACGTTTGTATTGTCGAATTTACATCCTACATCGATCGCAGCCCCAATACTTGATCAGGACGCGTCGTTAAACACGGCACATTGATTTATATATGGATTGGGCGTGACATTATACTTTACCCGATTTTTTGGAAGATTCAAACTTGGGTTGGATCGATACTACGAATATGTATTAATATTACTTTTTTACTATTTGTGTGGTTTTATTATTTGTGTGTGTCGTGGTCTCACAGTTAAGGCCGTAAATTTACGGTTTCTGGTTGGGACACATTAATTTATTTGTGATATTTATCGAGTTTGCCACTTTTCATGATGGGCTTATAGTAAAGTTGGCTAAATGTGAATCCGCTTCTTTAAAAGGACCGTGTTTCCCAGAAAGGAATACGGTCGTGATGATACTTTACTTTTATCTATAAAGTTAGGCATGGTCTCCTAGAATCATTTTATTATTAACGGTTAAGTTTCCGTACTGTCTAAAAATCAAATCTGTACCGACCGGAGATAACTGATAATAGAGTTATTTATTTTTAAATTGTTCTTTTTTGTAACAATTTATTTGTGATTTTGTTTTAATAGGGTATTAATTATCCTATCAGTATAAGTCAATGTCGTGCCTGATTCAATGTTCATGACTGACGAATTTCTCATTAAATGGAAAATACCCGAAATGAAAGCAAATGTATACATAGATATATATAGTTAGAGCCTTTTCACATGCATACGGTGTAAAGTAGATATGTAAGAGGCTACAAAGATAGTTGTTACAAGGCACGGCGACCGTCCGTCCCGTGGCTGTATGTCGTCCGTGCTTATCCACTATAAACACGGTTTTGGAGCGGCAACCGTATTTGCAGTAGTGTATTTACTCGTTCACATGACACGAGAGCAATACGGCAAGCGCGAGTAAATGCCATTCGACCGCTACATTACAGGGTCCCGAACGTTTTCCACAATATGTCTGTCGAAAACAAAATTAACCTTTGTAAGCTTTCGCAACTTTGTCAACGCCTGTGTCAGACGTTATACCGAATCTTTAACCTTAGATTGATGTGTAGATTTCACTAGAAGAAGTGCGGCCTACCATATGGCATAACATCATCGCGGCTAATTAAAACATGAGACAAAACGAAACGGGCGACCGTGCGTAAATCGCGTACATGCGAAAGAGCTTTTTTTATACGCGAGGTCCAAGCAACTGACGCCAGCCACTAACGACCGGACATCAGTCTCAACTGAACTTTACTCAGCATAGTTGCCGGCTTAATAATATGCTTTTTCACACTTCACTTGAAGGACTCCAGTAGCCCTATTTATTTATGTTAGGAAAACTTACAGCTACTATACATATATAAAAATAGAGATTGAACACAATTAAGCTAATGACAAGTTTTCACATATAGGTAAACACAATTACATTTTCACATATAGGTAAAAAAATTGAAAAATAAAGACAATAAAAAATTAAACTAACAATGCTAAATAATCAAATAGTACCTACACGGATAAGCTGAACACACTTCCCTACCTGAAGTGCTCATTTGCCATTGCGCGTCTAATAGATATGGTACTGTCATTAAACATATCAACATCAATGCTCAGGTCGTTGAAGAACTCACTTGCTCTATTAAAGAACGCGTTACGTCTGTAATTTGTGTTGCAGCGAGGAACATGTGATAGTGGACGCTGCCTGAGCTTAAGTGAGGGTATTTTCAAGGATATGCGAATCCTATTCTGTTACTTAAAGGCAAACGCTATATAATGGAATCCGTCCTATAGTCCTGGAGTGGGGATTCGCACTAGTGGGAAGAGCATTCCACATCTTCAGCGTGCGGCAGATATAAGTCGCCAAATTTAGATACGAAAACTCTTTACCTAATGTATAAAATAAGTTCATTCGATAAAAAATAATGCATCAGTATTATACGTCCGTATTGTGGTCTTGTGTTTCCTTCATAGTTGTATGTACTCGGATACCGTCTTAAATTGGTAGGATTATAACGTTCAATTTTTAAAGTTCTTTTGATTCATTAATTTTTCGTTTAGGTTTCTTTTGTATGAATTAGCAATTCATTGTTTCTTGAATTATACTTAGTTTGCTATATTGCTGCAGGTAATATTATTTTATAATAACAATAATGTCGAAAGAGCAATTAGCTTCGGTAATAAGTAAGCAAGAGTACATATTTCGAGTCATAACATATATTTACGCGTAGGGTATGTTGATGCATATTTTGCCATGTGCGTGTGGTTCAGTTGAGGAATAGAGAAGAAGGGATAAGGTTATGGAGCTCCTCAGAACACTCACCGTGGTATAGCTTGTAGAACACGCTCAGATAGGCAACGAATCGTCCGAGCTATCCCTGCATGACGACGCTACAAGCCGTTTAGACAGCAACCGTATGCATGAGAAAGGCCCCTAATCTATACAGTTTCTTCACTAAATTCTTCTAGAAATTACTACTACTGATCCTTATCGTGTTTACGAAAAATAAACGAAAGAATACAAAATTGCTGAGTCATGAATAAATATTGCTTATTTTTAGCTGATTTTGATTACATTTACATATTATGTACATTTATTGACATACGAATAACAGTTTGCTATTTTAGAAAGAAAAAAGTTTATTTGTCACAAAAAAAAACAAGCAGTAAAACAATAATAAATAAATAAATAAATATTTCCAGACAGGTCACACAGCGCCATCTAGTTTCCGTGGTAAGCTACGAGGCATGTGTTACGGAAACTAGATGGTTGATAAACTACATATTATACTTTTTTTTTGTAAATATATACATATAATACATATAAACACTCAGACCGAGACAAATTATACAATGTACTACTTGCCCCCGGTGGGAATCGAACCCACGACCTCCCCGAGTTCACGGCAACGTTTGTTAGCACTAGACCACGCAGGCGGTCAATAATACAACAAATATAGTGTGGTGACACATAAATAAATAATAAATAAATATTTCCAGACAGGTCACACAGCGCCATCTAGTTTCCGTGCTAAGCTACGAGGCTTGTGTTACGGAAACTAGATGGTTGATAAACTACATATTATACTTATTTTTTTTGTAAATATATACATATTATACATATAAACACCCAGACCGAGACAAATTATACAATGTACAACTTGCCTCCGGTGGGAATCGAACCCACGACCTCCCGAGTTCACGGCAACGTTTGTTACCACTAGACCACGGAGGCGGTCATAGGGAATCAGCTCAGCAATAAGCTGCAACACTCGGTCACAGCGCTGATTTTGAGCTGATCCCTCACAATGATATACCTTAATAACTAATATCATGCTTAGTATATAAAAAAAAAACTTGTGTTAAGGAGTTTGGGAACGGCAGACTTGTCCCCGCACCAAATCAAACAAACCCGTCTGTGGTCAGGTCATTTATTGCTCAAAACATTTACAATCTTAAATGCACAAAACATAAACCTGACTTTGTCGCTTCCCGGGAAGACCACTAGCTCTGCTCCGGCTGCAGGCTGACCCTACTTCAGGTGGACACCAAATGGCCTGCAGAAACCCCACAAGCACCAAGCCACAACGACGGTGAGAGCTCCACCACCACAATCGCCGAACTGGGCCTAGCCTCAGCTTCAGCCGAATGCCCCGGCAGTGGACGCTCCTCACACTATTCCTCCAATCCTCGGCCACAGTCAACGCTCTCCAATCCACCATAATGCCTCCGTGGTCTAGTGGTAACAAACGTTGCCGTGAACTCGGGAGGTCGTGGGTTCGATTCCCACCGGGGGCAAGTTGTACATTGTATAATTTGTCTCGGTCTGGGTGTTTATATGTATAATATGTATATATTTACAAAAAAAAAAAAAAAGTATAATATGTAGTTCATCAACCATCTAGTTTCCGTAACACAAGCTACGCTTACCACGGAAACTAGATGGCGCTGTGTGACCTGTCTGAATATCTTCTATAAAATTGGGGCCAATAGAAATAAATCATAAAATTTAGCCGGCCGGTCCCATGCTGCCAAACGTCAAAGTGCCTTTTTTCCCTGTGTCAAGGCCAAAGCAATAAGTCCTCCAGCCAAGCGACAAAACCAAAATCAAAACAAATATAATTCTAAACAACTTGAATAAATATATTTTTGACTTAAGCACACATCCATCTTTAACCTCTAACTGAGGACATCAAACTTTACCCATTACAATCTTAGATCTAGGATTACTTGGTTTTGTAATTTAACGGGAATTAATTGCTACTTTAATGTTTCTAATGAAGTAAGCCTATTCTTAGAATGTTGGTATGTTCGTATCCTAATGGTTTATAATGACGTCTTAACCATAGAACTATATAAGAAACTTGAAAGGATATATTCAGAAATAAGAGCTGTGCGATAAGACCACAACAAAAAATACTGTATTTTCATGGTTAATGTTGTACGCCTGAGGTTTTATGTCTATAACATTTTTTTTTCTGTTGTGTTCTCTTCTCCCGATGGATGATGAATGAGGTGATAGGGAAGACAAAAGTGTCTAGCCCATAGAGCCAAGTCTGACGTAATATTTCTTTTTTATGAGTTAATGATATGAATGAAATGAAATGAGGGAAGAGTACCGGAAGACTGGCAGCAGTCAGTAATCGTTCCTTTATACAAAGGCAAAGGATCTAGATTGGACTGTTCCAACTACCGAGCGATTAGTTTGATCAGTTTGGCGAGCAAGATGTATGGCAAGATTCTCACGAAACGACTGCAAGAGAAGACTGAAGATCTTTTATGGGAGGCACAAGGAGGCTTTAGACCTGGAAGAGGATGCATTGACCAAGTCTTCTCGCTCCGCAATATCACAGAGAAGTTTTTGGCCTTAAACCAGAAGGTTTTCTGTGCTTTTGTGGATTTGGAGAAGGCTTTTGATAGAGTTGTAAGAAAGAAGCTTTGGGACATATTGCCGGAGTATGGAGTGAATGACAAACTGCTACAGGCTATACAGTCCCTGTACAAGGGCTGTAAAGCTTGTGTGCGGGTGGAGGGAGGTATGTCGCCTTGCTTTGAATCCCAAATGGGTGTCAAACAGGGCTGTGTGCTTTCCGCCAGATTATTCACTCTATATCTCGACAAATGCCTAAAAAGTGTGAGAGAGAGTAACTGTGGGATAAAGATGAGTGATCTAGTGGTGAACTGCCTGCTTTATGCAGATGATGCTGTTCTTATGGCATCGTCCGAACAACAACTGCAATCACTAGTCACAAGAATGAAGGAGGGATGTGCAGAAAAAGGACTCCGTTTGAATGCGAGAAAAACCAAGGTACTAGTGTTTGAAAGAAGAAGGATGACAACCGTGACGATAAAGATTGATGATGAAACTCTAGAACAAGTAAATGAAATTATATATCTGGGCAGTGTTTTCACTGCGGATGGGAAGTACGATAGGGACGTTGAAAGAAGAGTGAACGCGGGAAATAGTGTTAACGGTGCCCTGGGGTCACTGATCGGCAGTCGAAATGTCAGTGACAAAGCTCGGCTCGCCATACACAATGCCATGTTGGTACCAACACTGATGTATGGAAGCGAAACGTGGATATGTCAGAATACGCATGAGAGTAGGGTTAATGCAGTAGAAATGCGGTCGTTGCGGCGGATATGTGGCGTCACTTTGGCGGACCGCATACGTAACGTCGAAATACGGAAAAGGGTTGGTATGAAGGAAAGCATAGGGACAAAAATAAGGAAAAGCATGCTACGATGGTTCGGGCATGTTGAAAGGATGAGCGAAGAAAGATTGACGAACCAGGTATATAATGCGAAAGTTGTGGGTAAAAGAGGCCCTGGCAGACCAAGACACACGTATCACGATCAAATAAATAAAACACTAGCTGAAGGAGAATTAAAAAGCCTTCGTAACAAAAGGGCATGTATGAAGAGGTTGATGAATGTCGATGAAGCGAAAGAGGTATGTCGTGATCGTGTCAAGTGGCGCTCAATTGTCTCTGCCTACCCCGTAAGGGATCTGGCGTGAAGATATGTATGTATGTATGAGTTAATGAGGTTATTATCAAATTCTAGATGTTGCGGAATTTGATGCTTTACGTGGAGTCACTCGTTACATTTTAGCACATTATTAAACAAAACATGGTGTTGTTTTGACTAACAATATCCACAGTAGTCGTAAATTAATTTACAAAACAAAAACTTGCACTTGACATGCAAAATGACGCGAAGGACCCCTTTCTTTTAAATGGCATTAGTAACAATTTTCAATAGATACGAAAAATTTAGAACAGGACCAAAAGAGTATTTATAAATAAAATAAAAATGACAAAAAAAAAGTTCTTTTGACAATTACATGCGGTATGTATGAAATATTAATAGGAATTGGAACTCGGAAATAAGAGAGGATTTGAATAATGATATAAGGGACAAGAGAAAAATATATGATTCAAATCCCCCACGTCCAACCCACATTCACACATGTTATAACAAACTTATGTCTCTGACGGCTAAAATTATTGGGCAATTAACGTGTTTGTCCACATGACAGCCGAAACAGGTTACAAAAAAATATTACAACACTCTTTTGGGCTATTAACGAAACACTTTATTGAAAGTAATTCGTGACTCGAAAAAAATTACAAAGAACTAAATGTTAGCACGAAAAGCTGTTTTTTGAAATAAGTCGTTCTAATATTAATAAATAAAAATACAGCTAAAAAATAACATGATTTGTTAGCGCGGCTTGTCGCTGGAACTGGAACGCGTTTGTCGTTGTTTACGTATGTGTGTGTTAGTGACGTCACACTCAGATGCTGTGTCTTGACTTGAAAGCGTCCAAAGCTTTTTTTTTACCGAATTTTGCTTAAATTGTATGAAAACCATGTTTCGGAATCAGGCTCGAATTGCCGTCAATCCCAGTCAAGCCGGCATAGTGTTAGGAACTGATGCGAGTCATGAGTGTCTGATTCCAGTTGCTAACATTCATGGACTTCACGCGCCACTTACCATCAGGTGGGCGCAAGGTCAAATGTAGTGGTAGTTTAAAAAAAAATGACTTAGTCGATTGTCTAGAAATATGAAATAAAGCTGAACTCCAACGCGTTCAGATGCAGTTAGATGAGAACATTGCGTTTGATACGCTGGATTAAATCCTATGATCTAGTAATTATTTAAAAAAAAAATGCATTATAATTGCGGATTTAATGTATTAAAACTTGTATTAATTATTTTCGTAAGTCAAAAGCGGTCAAGAGAAGACAAATATCTAAGCATTCCATGGATTCACCGTGCGGGTGCCGGGTCCATCGTGTGTAGGTAAGAGATGAGAAGAATGGTGTCTCGGGCTTGCGACCGACAATAGGCTGGTTTAAGAAAAGGAGGCCTCCTTTTTTTTCTATTGCGCGATAATACGCTCACCATCCACCATTCTACTTCTCTCCCTACCCAACCAAATACTGTATGATTCCGTTAATGCCGTCTTGGAAGCTCGTTCCATAATTGTATTGACGGCAGACCTGCTTAGGCCCAATTCTTTCAGTAAGTGATGCAAAGATTTTGCTGGAACTCCTCTTGCACCAACTTCCTCTGCGTAAAGCTGAGTCTTGAACCCGTTCCTGATCATTTCTTCTGTGAGATCACAATATTTTTTCGACTTCATGTTGTGGTCTTTTGGAATATTTGATTCCCACGGAACGGTACTTTTTTCAAGTTCCGAGAAAACGCTAAGATGTCTGGCCTATAGGCTGATACAGCTAGTTCATCTGGGATCCTATAATGGTATTCAAATGTATCCATGAGAATTTTCCAGTCTGATGCGGCGCCAAGGATCGAGGTGGGCTTGCATTTAGTTTTCGTGCTTTGCCCTTCCTTTACAAATGTGGTCAAAGTTTTATTTGTAGTCAGTCCCTTTCTGGCTCTTGCAATAGAAAGACTTACTGCTTCACGGATAACACCAAGGACTTTGTCATGTCGGCGTGAGTAATAGCCCTTTTCTTGAAGAGTAACGCACACTACAAGTGTGTGTTCCTATGGCAGCATAATGTACAGTTCTTTTCCGTAGCTTTTCCCCACCTTACCAGATTACTCTGGTCCGGGAGGGACATTTGAAAAGCGTTTTGGTAGAACTTTAGCAACGCCGGAGACCAATCGTACATCGGTGTGCGCCACTTTAGGGCTGGAGGGATGCAAAAATCGCCCAAAGTTAGCCAGTCATTTTGAACTTCTAGAGTCATCGCGTGCACTCTGTATTCATGCTCTTCATCTTTCCTGAGGAAGGATTTTATAACCTCTTTGTCACTTTCTTTTTTCTTCCAGCCAATGCCTCTTTTGTCAGTCTGGGTAAAAAAAAATTTTCTTCCGTAATCTATCAATTAAGTTCGTGAATTTAGATCGGAATTTAGGTACCGGGTCGCTTGATTCTTGGTCGGGACACAATAATTTATTTTCTTTATTTGTGATACCCACCTTTTATGATCATTATTGGAAGACACTGTTCTTATTCTCTTATTCTTAGTGTATCACCGTACATTCCCACCGGAATTTGGTTAAGTCAATATAATTTAAACAAAATTGTACAAAATATATTTAACGTTAAAATATCTGTCTTGCCTGGAGAGTGCAATGTGAAGACAAGGAGCAGAATTGGTAGTGTCATAGGAACATCAACACAATAACAAAAAATAACCAAAAATATACCTAGGTACCTTAGGTAAATAAATTAAACTGTTGTTGCGGCTGTATATGGGCTTTGTCAGTAAAATTATATATTATTACATACCTACTCAACTAATTAAATTAAAATGTATCCTGTTATACAGTACAGCTCATGCAGGAGACAGGGTTCACGATAAAGAAACAACATTATTTTGTGTTAATAAACGATTTGTATTTGATATTATTCGAGTTTGGTACGCTAGAGACATCGACGAGCTTGCCACTTGTCATGATGGGCCTATAGTGAATGTGAATAAATAAGAATCAGCTATCCGGAAGGTATGGTTGTGATGATACTTTACTTTTTTTGAATATTTTTTTTGCGATCACAATATATGACCCCACGACTCCTTAACGTTTTCTTTTAATGAGGACAGTTCTATAATCGAGGGTCAAACGTCAAATAAGAGAAAAATATCTTACCTATTTAAACATAATGATATTGTAATATTTGACCTCTTACAATTGTCAGTAAGTTATCTTGACCCCAAACTCGGGACAGACGGACCCCTTACATTTTTTAAATGTAAGCACTTGACAATATCACTTAAACCAGACTGTATTTATTAGTCATCAATGAACCGGCTTTATGTAACTTCACACGAAAAACCGGGTCTGTCGCAACACAACACACTTCGTTCAATGATGGGTTTACAAACCTTTGCGTATGAATCAGCAAATTAATTTGTCTGACAGAAAAAAACAAGCAATGGAAATATTTATTTATTTATTTATTTTGAGAAATGCCCGCAAGTGGAACAAGCTCCTCAGACAAGTTTCCTCCGTTCACACCTTTCAACAATTAATTTTCGCTTTTACGGCCCAAAACCTATTATTTATATGACCCATTTTCACATTAATAGATATTTATTATATGAACGGCCCGAAAGTTATTCTTTCTATGACCCAAAAAATATTCCTTTAACTGCGCTGAGAACAAACATATCAATACTCAAGGAGGTCAAAGTCACTACCAGGCTCTCTTCCATCTGCCTGCAACGAGTCCTTGAGTAGTCATATAGCCCGTAAAAGCTCGGGCAATCTGGAAAGGCTAGTAATCACGGACAAGATTAAAGGTAACAGACCCCGTGGCAGGAGCCCGACACGCTGGTCAGATCAGATCCGCACCAGACTACACACCCAAGTGCACGAAGCCCTGCATGCCGTCGTGAGCAGACCCGGATGGCGTATAAGTATTTAACAAAATGCAGTGATATAAATAAGTAGTAAGTTTGTCAACCTAACGCCAACGCGGAGCATGTTGGGCGTATATATATTTTTATATTTTATATTTATATATATTTTTCTGTATTTTATTCTTGATATTGTTTACTGCATGCTGTGTACAAATGTTAGGTTGACAAACTTACTACTTATTTATATCACTGCATTTTGTTAAATATTTTGTCTGTTAACTGATCTTTGTTACGTTAATTAATAAATATCATAGATGCGAGTTCCGAACATTAAAACTTTTTTTCTATTTCGCGTAGGGTCCACGTCTCCGCAGCATACAAAAAATATTTTAGTAGCGTGATAAATAGAAGTGTAAAATACAAAAACAAAAAGGAACAAACATAAATACATAGTACATAGGCTGATAAACACATAACCCTTCTTTGCGTCGGGTAAAAAGGTGCAATTTCAATAAAACAAAAAAAAAATTGGCTTTATCGTGCGACAAATATATGAGTCCCCAAAATACGAACGCGTTGGAATGGTGACTAAGGTATGTGGGTGCATCTGACCTATGCTTGTGGTTCGGTTGCGGAATGGAGAGGAAGGGATTAGATTCGAAGATATAGCTTTTCAGAGCACTCACCATAATATAGCCGGACTTCGAGAGTTCCAGATATAGTGGCATAGTCCATAATTTCAACAGCTCAACAAAGTAAATAATATTAATATATTTGTGGTTATAAACTACAAGGAAATTAAAAAATGCTAAAAGGAGTGTCGATTTTGTTAAAGAATAATGTAGTTTATTATTATTATTATTTATATATATTTTTTAAGTCTTAGGTATTCTTACCGGGAATCAGACCCGAAGATTTTGATAATAGGGTTTGATTCCCACAATTTCGTTAAGTTTGAGAATACTTTTAAAAATTAGACCCTTATAAGCTATATTATCAGCTAGTGTAATTCAGATAATTGATCAAAAAAAAAAATTGTACAGATAAATTTAAATAGTACCTAAACTTAACAACACTCGTTTTGTTCTTAAAATAAAAATGTATTTTAGTATTGCCAGAGCGTCTAGTCTTAAAATAATGTCGCTGTATCAGTAACCTAGAATTGTGGACCAAATTCACTGTATTTCGAATACAGTTACTTAATAATTCATATTTTAATTGTTTGTTCAGATTGGTTATATTGATACACTAACTGTTTGACCCGGCGGCGTTGCCTGTGTAATATAGTGGTCAGCCGTAAAAAACTTCAGGTGGCTGGTAGTGTCGTATGCTAAGCTTGTGTAGTTTGCGAACGAACTAGTTCCATAAAGCGCCTCTACAGAGGAACTACCGGAACTAGGGAGAAAACTAACGCAAAAAAAAAAAAATTTTGACACAAAATGTGACTTCTTATGCACATAACAATAAATAAATAGGAAATATATAAGATACTTAATAGCTATTATAACACAAGGAGTACTTACAGCATCCCAACTCTGGCAGACATAGACCTCTTTTATATCTGGTAAAGTAAAAACTAAATAATATCATAGTCAATATCACAATGATCTCTCACAAAGATATTCACATGTAACTATGAATAGTGAAAAGAGTATAATTGATTTAGTAATAGTTGATGAAAGACTGCGAACCCAGATTTTGGATACCAGCAGCCCTAATCTGTTACTTAGTCGCAAAAGTTTATAGTCGATTTCGTTCTTTACGTCAGAGATTGCGTCACAATTACAAAATATTATTCAATTCTCAACTCTATAAACACTCGACCTTGTCAGCGGCCGTGCAAATATAAACTTTGATAGCGTGATACATACATTCACAAAGGTTAGTTGGTAGAAAATTATTTTATAGCATTAAGCTCGTCTTTGTACCCACCCTACTTTGGTTCTGTACAATAAATAATTTATTATTATTATTACATATAGTTAACGGAATCCATTATATAACGTTTGCGCCTAAGTAACAGAGAAGGGCTGCAGGGTGTATCGTGGGCCAGAATTAGGAACAGAGCACTACCTAGTAATTACTAGGATTAATAATAATAATCAAATTCTTTATTGCACACTAAATATAAAAAGATGTACATAGGCGAGCTTAATACCATAAAGGTATTCTCTACCAGCTAACCTTTGGGAGAGTGATAGAATGAATATTATGGGTGGAGAGTAAGAAGAATAAAATGATATATATAAAAGGATTAGTGGCCTGTTCACAAAATGGCGTCACCGGCAATGAGATGGCAATCTGTTAGCAGTAGAAATAATAAAAAGTGAAAAGTTACAAGGTGATAGTGTGAAAGAGGGGTATATGAAACGTGTCAAAGATGAACTTATCAACTTGAAAGAATTAAGCCAAGATGTAGAAGAGTGTTGGAAGTACCTAAAAAATGGTATGGTAGAATCGGCAAAAGAAGTATAAGACAATGTTAAATTTAAATCAATTAAATTTTAAATAAATTAGCGGCGTGATGTTATAGCTTCATGTTTTCATAATAACTGAATTTCCAATCTAATTGTTAAGGTTATGGCGGTTTTTACCCGACTGCGCAACGCAAGAAGGGTTATGTGTTTATCAGCCTATGTAGGTTTGTTCCATTGTGGCACATAATAATAATAATAAAATTCTTTATTGCACATAATTTACAAATGTAGTGTACATGGGCGAACTTAATGCCAAAGGGATTTTCTACCAGTTAACCTTTGTGATGGTAAAAAGCGAGGTAATAAAGTGATTGAGATTGGAAATAATAATAGTATAGATACAATATGAATAAAGATATAAATAAATACTTATGAGATTAATTATTAAATTATATGTGAAATTTACTTATAATAATAATGCAAACAAATACTTATATAAAATAGTAATAATAATATAATACAATAAGTACATAAATAAACGTACACATATACAAAATTTACTATGTCAAAGCGTGAATTGAATTGGCACATCATCATCATCAGCCTGTGTCTCTCCACTGCTGGATATAGGCCTCCCCCAAGGCTCGCCACTGCACGCGGTCTTTTGCAACCCTCATTCAACCCCCACCAGCGACCGTCCTTTGGTCATCCGTCCATCCGGCGGGGTGTCATCCCACTCTGCGTCGTCCCATACGTGGTCTTCACTCCAGAACCCGTTTGCTCCATCGCTCGTCGGTTCTGTTCGTATGCTATGCGAATTTCATTATGGCACATTGGAGACCAAACGCGTTGGCCGATTTTATTGATTCTCACGTTAATCGATTCGTCTTCATCACGCGAGTGTTACTAAAGATATGACATTAACAAATTTCATTAAGGCGATAAACAGACGCCATATTGGAGAAAATAAAAAAAAATTGATCACGAACTATATTGAGTGGGGTATCATCGAATAGGTATTTGAAAATCATGAAAGAAAGAAAGAAAGAAAAAAATATTTGCTTTAGAATTTGTGTAACAATGGTGTTTACAAAATATTATCTCAACAAATTCTACCATAGTATGATGGTGTACAAATTTTATCAAAATATATTTAAACAATAATATACAAAACAAAAAAAATAAAATAATAAAAAAGAGCAATACAATAGAATTTACATAATATGAATATATTTTAAACATTTAGGTATTCGTTTATTGTATAAAAGACATGTGACAGTAAATAGTCTTTTAGTTGATGTTGAGGTTTCTTTTATCATTTTTTATTTAGAGTGACCATTTAGAATCTATAGCAATTTAAAGTTGGTTGGCAACCATTATCATCTAATGTAAGCCTTATCTTCACCTACCTACCTATAATAAAGATGTAATACAGTTCATATTAAAAAGTAAAAAAGTATCATCAGGACGGTACCTCTTTCTAAAATTATTTTAATAATGTAGTTAAGCGGTCATCAAACTTTTTGCGACGGAACCCTTGAGCTAGTTTTTTAAATTAAAACTTATATTTTCTGACACGCACGAACGGACAGAAGTACGAGAAATTGTTTCGTTTTGTTTTGTTTACAAAATATACTACAATAATACAGGACATAATTTGTTCGAAGGCGTACCCGTTCAAGTGTAAAATAATTTCTGCTATAAACAGAAATGAGGAAATTGAATTTTCAACCGTCTCGTTTTATTTTTATTATCACCATTTAAAAATATATAAACTAAAAACTTGGGACTTTGTATGGTCTTACGTTAGAAGACCGCCTCCGTGGTCTAGTGGTAACAAACGTTGCCGTGAACTCGGGAGGTCGTGGGTTCGATTCCCACCTGGGGCAAGTTGTACATTGTATATATTTACAAAAAAAAAGTATAATATGTAGTTTATCAACCATCTAGTTTCCGTAACACAAGCCTCGTAGCTTACCACGGAAACTAGATGGCGCTGTGTGACCTGTCTGGAAATATTTATTTATTTATTATTTATTTAATATGTCATTCTATTGATAGAAACAAACACCTTATCCTAAGAACAGTTTTTATGAAGAAGCCATTTTTTTTGTCATTTCCGACTTAAGGTTTCTTAGGATAAGTTGTTTGTTTCTATCAATAGAATGACATATTCTAACGTAAGACTGTCAAACGAAGTCAAAGTCAAGGGCAAAATATCTTTATTCACGTAAATCTATTTTAGGCATTTATGAAACGTCATTAATTTAATTCCTTTGAATGATTCTACTCCTGCTAGTAAAATACTAAGCAGCAAAGTGGTCCAATAAGTAAGCTGTTAGCAGAAGACCAGCAGCTTAGCAAATTCCAGTGATCTGTTAATGTTTAATCTGACTGAGAAAGGAATCTGCAAGGAAAACTCAGCTATATCAGATTTACAAAATAAAACATAAACAGCACCACAACGATCAATTAATAACCTTTTAAATTTAGTTATCAGTACCTATGAGATTGTAATCTGGTACAGCAGTAACCCACCAGGCAAGTCAGAATTAAGATGAGACTACATGCCTATGTGCAAACCGAAAGTCGACAAAACGCAAAAACCTCTGCTACAAAAATGAAATCTCTGTATTTGTTACGATTAAATTTAAAAAATATATATATCATATATCCTCGCCAATCCGTCTGGCCAGCGTGGCGAGTATAGGCCAAATTCTCCAGATATATGTTCTGGAAGGCCCATGTCCAGCAGTGGAGGTCTAGGACGCTGTGTTCTAGGGGCTGTAATGATGTAATGATGCAATTTAAAAATAGGGTCGACTGTACCAGTTTTATTTTGAAGCCGTAAGCTGCTACATTCGACGCCATTTTTATGTTGAATCGTAACAATTACACTGATTTCAGTTTCGTTTGACAGCTGGAAGGAATAGTCCTAGAATACAGGTGTTTGTGTTGCCCAAAGGAAGACCAAGAAGACTGGACAAGTCTCTAAATATCGGTCGTGCATTATATATAAAATTTTATGTAGACATTTCTCAAGTTCCGTACACTAGAGACATTTTTTCTTGTTTTTTCAATAATTAATAATACCGAACTGCCTCCGTGGTCTAGCGGTTAAGTCTGTGAATTTAGACGGAGGTAGGTATAATGTAAATAAATACACTTAATTAATATTTAAACTTGCCACTTGTCATGATTGGCCTATAGTAAAGTTGGCTAAATGTGAATCCGCTTATTTATAAGCGTGGTTTCTGACCACCCCGAAAGGGAAACGGTCGTGATGATACTTTACTTTTTTACTTTTTAATAATACCGAAATTGATTTGATTGTTACCAGTAGCAGAGTGAGTGCCCAACAACATTAACTTTTTAAATATCTCAAATCTGTAAGCCTTGACTTATACTATTATCGTTGAAAAAAGCTGTGTGCCTAAAGTAAAAAAAAAAGTTCTTGAAGAATATATATAAGTTAGTTGTGTAGACCGCACGATTTGTCAATTCCGCCTTGCCCTCAACTTAAAAAAAAAAAATTGAGTATGACATAAGGCGTTTCAAACGTACGTTGGACTCGTAACAGATTCTAAACGAGAGTTCTTCGCGCCATTTTGCGTGGACATGTCAAGTGCAAGTTTTTGTTTTGTAAATTAATTTGCTGTGGATATTATTGGTCAAAAGTGGTGTTGTTTTCTTTAATAATGTGCTACAATGTGTATAATTATGGAAAACGATAAATTGGACTTTAAATATGGGGCACAAGTTGCAGTTTATTTTGTGTTGCGGTTTTTCCGCGCTGTGGACTCCCATATTTCACCCGACGTGTTTGGGCTATAATGCCGCGAGAATTTTATTGTATATGTTGTAAATATTTTTTCGAATAAATGTATATGATATTTAAAAAAAAAAAAAAAACTGATATTTCTTTTGTTCAATATGTATATTTTCATTTGTGTCAATAAACTATTATTATTATATACGAGTTGGTACTAGCTTGCCAGTTGTCGTATAGTAAATTTGGTCAAATGCGGGTTCACACTTTTCCCGGAATGGATACGAACGTGATGATACACGACTTTACCTAAATACTCGTAGGAAGGTAATCAACAGACAAAATAGGAGGACAACACCATGTAGAAGTTTTTTGTGGGCAGTTAAATAGTATGAGAATTTTATCAACTCGTACTTAATGGGAACTATTATCCTTAGCACGCATTTCCGTGTACATAAATGTACCTACTTCTTTTCTCAGTATCTCGTCAAGGCGACTCGAGTGACGTCATATTGTGACAATACCAATGTTCAACGGACACTTCAAGCATATCCAAAACACTTCGTCTTTAAATCAAAATATTTATTAAAAGTAAAAAAGCTATAGGCCCATCATGACAAGTGGCAAGCTCGTTGATGTCTCTAGCGTACCCAACTTGAGAAATATCACATCAATTTATTTATTGTGTCTCGACAAGGAATCGAACCCGTTACCTGTTTAAAAAGCTGGTTTACTTTCATTACCTAAAGAGCTTCTCACAACGTATATAAGTATGTATTTGTATGTATGTATGTATCATTTAACGATTCATTTATCTTATTCTTAGAATCTATTTGTTTAATTAATTAGGATCACCAACAGAGTACAAATTATCTTATATTAAAATATTAATAGAAGCATAAAGTAAAAAAAAAAATAAGCGAATGGTAAATGTAATGTTGTGATCAGGACTGGGAATCAAACTGTCAAACTACATTTACTTATGATACGTTATAAGGTTAAGAAATTTAATAATATTTAAAAATAATATTGATAACAAAACAATTTAAACATTTAACACTAATATATAAGAGCTATGACTAAAAATATTGGAATCTAAATGATAATAATAAATACAAAAGTTTTAAAATAAAACAATAAATATTCTTATTTATAATATACTTACTAAGCAAATGACCATTTAGGCATCTAAGTTATAGTTATAACATCAAATTTCCTTTCCATAACTTTTGGTTCCGTTTCAATCATGCCAATGAATTGAATTTCCTTCGAAATCTCGATATAAATGGGTAAAACTTCGGTCTTCATTGCGAGTTCAATTTCTTAGGTAATTTCATTACCAAACTTGGAAAACTTATTGGACGGAATATTATTTTTTATTTGATTTGCAATCCTAATATTTACTTGGAATTTTATCGGAATATGAATCGAGTAATATCCTAAAATAACTTTATAAAGCCGGTTATACACTATTAGTGTTTTAAAAAGCATTTAGTAATTATAAAATATAATTATTAGTATTTATAAGTTGCTCAAACATACATACATATCTTCACGCCAGATCCCTTGCGGGGTAGGCAGATACAATTGAGCGCCACTGAACACGATCACGACATACCTCTTTCGCTTCGTCGACATTTATCAACCTCTTCATACATGCCCTTTTGTTACGAAAGCTTTTTAATGTATCTTCAGCCAGTGTTTTATTTATTTGATAGTGATATGTGAGTCTCGGTCTGCCAGGGCCTCTTTCACCCACAACTTTCGCATTATATATCTGGTTCGTCAATCTTTCCTCGCTCAACCTTTCAACATGCCCGAACCATCGTAGCATGCCTTTCCTTATTTTTGTCCCTATACTTTCTTTTATGCCCACCATTTTCAGTATTTCGACGTTACTTATGCGGTCCGCCAAAGTGACGCCGCATATCCGACGTAACGACCTCATTTCTACTGCATTAACCCTACTCTCATGCGTATTCTGACATATTCACGTCTCGATTCCATACATCAGTGTTGGTACTAACATGGCATTGTGTATGGCGAGCCGAGCTTTGACACTAACATTTCCGCTAGCAATCAGTGACCTCAGAGCACCGTTAACACCATTTCCCCCGTTCACTCTTCTTTCAACATCCCTATCATACTTTCCATCCGCAGTGAAAACACTGCCCAGATATATAATTTCATTTACTTGTTCTAGAATTTCATCATCAATCTTTACCGTCAAGTTTGTCATCCTTCTTCTTTCTTTCTAAACACCTAAAGTTGCTCAATGTAGAACAAATAAAAAAAAATATTGAAGAAAGATTTCGGGCCGCAGTTTTGGTCTTTTAAGCAACACTATCTGATGTGGCTTAGACAGCGCGTCATAAAGTGCGACGTATCGGAACTCAAAATTGGCAACTCACGATGTATAAAAAAAAGTTTTTACTCAATAACTATGACTAATAAGCCAAGTGTAAATACTGCGGACTGAGAAGGGAATCTGCAAGAAAAACTCAGCTATAGCAGATCTGTCAAGGGAAGAAAAAACTGATATCAGCGCTCATAACTTGTGCCGATATCTAGGCATGGTTCGCCGAAGTCGATTACGATTTCTTGTTTATAACTAACACGGAAACTAGCCTATTAGGTAACACCCATATGTGAGTTTTAATCGCTAGCAGTGAGAGTGAAAACCATAAAAGGGCATCATTATGTCGTATTGCATTATAAAGCAGGTTCTACTAACTTGTAGATACCTACTGTTTATTATACCTATTAGATGTAATAAGTCCCAAGTACTTATATTAGTTTATTTCCAAACAATTCCTAAATAAAATTTCTGCCTCCGTGGTCTAGCGGTTAAGTCCGTGGATTTAGACTCGGAGGTACCGGGTTCGATTCCTGGTCGGGACACAAAAATATTTATTTAATTTATTTGTGATTATCTCGATTTTGGTACGCTTGAAATATCAACGAGCTTGCCACTTGTCATGATTGGCTTATAGTAAAGTTGGCTAAATGTGAATCCGCTTATTTATAAGCATGGTTTCTGACCACCCTGAAAGGAAACGGTCGTGATGACACTATACTACTATGATATTATCTTAAATAAAAAATAAACTCCGTTATTAATTGTAAATCTAGTTATGGTAATATTTGTTGTTGACAGAACGGAGTAGGGATGAGACCGAAGCCGGTCTCCTGTTTCTTTCACGATATATATAATTTTAAGGAATAATTATAATTAATAAATAAATGTTTGGTGTTTGTTATTTTTATATTCGCTCATCGCTCACAGCGCTCCATGCCTCTTTCACTCATATACCACATCCTTACACACTTACAATAAGTTAGTTATTTTTTTTCTACACTAGAAATTCCCTAGAAATAATTTATATGGCAAAACAACGTTTGCCGGGTCAGCTAGTATTTATATAGAAATAACACTGCTTGGAACAAGACTTACCTAAACTGTTAGCGTTTGACACAGACAGTTTTCGTTAGTTACTTCTACGGTATTTCAGCCATAACATAACACACATAACTGTGACTTAAATTATAAAACAGCGCCATTCTTATCAGATTTTTATGAATCAGAGTTATAACTTTTATAGGCTAATCAATCAGGCATTTCGTCATAAATTATTCTGCTTAATTGTTATTACAGTAATTAGCTCAGTAATTGGACACAAGGTAAAGGTAATTCTTAAAACTATGGAATTGCACGTGACAAGTGCACTTTTCCAAAGATGCTTGCTAATAGGTAATTTAATCAAAACAAAAACACATTTCGAAAACAACTATATTATCATCCTAAAGGTTGGCTCTCAGAGAATGTCTAGCGGCATTAGCTCGCCCCTTGTACATAGTGTAATAATAAATTTAAAAAAAATAAATTAAGTCCGCCTTTGTACTTTTTGCAATTTTTTTTTTAAATATTCTTTTACCTTAATATCGATCGATATTTCTCCAATATCGATAAATATTGCGCTACCTACCTTGCTTGATGACTAAGCATTTTCTGACAACCAACCTTTGAGAGTGTGGAGAGTTATGTATGAGTGCAATTTTATTTACACTCCAAAAATACATGCGCTGCCGTATCTTCCACTGCTATGCATCCACTACATAGTGGCCTATCTTTAATGTTCAGAGTGTATAGATATATAGTGTAAAGGCACAGTGTCCAGTCAAAACCCCCATTATTGTGCGAAGCTTAGTCTCTGTTAAGGCTTAGGGGGCGTCGCGTGAGGCGCTTGTCAAGGTTGCGAAGGGCTTCCCTTGACTGTCTGTAGTCTCTGGTCGATGTCCACATCTGCTCATGCAATCTATCAGTTCTTTGACAAAGCCAGCCTCGTAGGAATTGGAACGGCGGAGGGATTTTTGGCCCTGGGCCTATTAGTGTCGTGGATGCCTCCATTCTGGCAAGTCCATCGGCCGCGTCATTACCCAGTGAACCACTGTGACCCTCTATCGACTGTAACATGACTTTACTGCTTTCTACACACATTCTCGACTGCTTCCAGGGCTAGGTGACAGTCGACAATGTGTGCAGAGCTGATGTAATTGCTTTTGAGGGCCATAAGGACGGCCATACAGCCTTAGAGAACGCGAATAATTAAGTTTTTGGCATCTCCTGTTGTGTAAGTCAAGAGGCGTTGGTAAGTTTCTTGTGTGGTCTTTGCTATAGGTATTAAATGAAAATAAAAGTGTTACTTAAGAACCCGCTACGGCAAGGTTAGTTGTTAGCTGGCTAGTTACGTGATGGTCGTGTCAATATTGCATGATATCATCATTGATTGATGTATCGGTTGAGTTTACTAATAAAATGTTATAACATCTATGTGTACAACACTTCTTGTTTGAGAGCGTCGACAAGATTCTTATCTACCGCATTTACATATTTTATACGTAATCAATATATAGTCTGTGAACTGGCAAACAGTCCTATCTCCACATTAATAATAATACTAATAAAATTCTTTATTGCACACAAAATATACAATATAAAGTGTTGTACATAGGCGAGCATAATACCATGAAGGTATTCTCTACCAGCTAACCTTTGGGAGAGTGACAGATTAATATTATGGGCGCAGAGTGTGAAAATGAAAATAATATAGAAAAACTAGAGTTAAAATATGTAAATAAATACAATATATACATTTATAATAATAATAATAAAAAAAACGCTCGCTCAATTTTCGACATTAGGAAAAAAATTTTATTGGCGCAAATTCAAATAATACATATCAATAAAAAATATTCAAATAAGACATATTATTTATTATGATAAGTGTTACGGAAAACGTTCTTACAACCAAACCAACACCGCTATCTCCGTTCTTTCCTTGTATTATTGGTAATGGTTGATCTAGGGCCCAGTCAAGGAGACTGGCAACATTTCCCCTCTGTATAGCGAGGCTAATACGTTGGCAGAAATAATTGCCAGCCTCCAAATAAAAAAATAATAAATTCAATTATTTACACAATATTATACATAAACATTTTTATAGGTACTTTGAAAAAAAAATGGCCTCTAATCTACGTTAAAATGTAACAAAGGTCATTAAACATTTCTGACAGCTTTAATTGGTTTATTGCTTCTTGTAAATTAAGAAAAATAAAAAAAAACTGTTTAGTAGTATATAAATAAACTGCTATCCAAAAGGAGATTAGTATTTTTGTCACGTAAACCTTTACGGAATTTATTATTATTTCATTTATTAAAGTTTTTCCAGGGCTCGCTGAATTTAGTATAGTTCTCGTGAGTCGTATTCTGTTTTTATTCTGCGTTGTGTTGCGACTTGTGATACGTAACGTTTCAAATAAGGCTGTCCTTGTCAACTGTAGATGGTCGACTTACATAGCTCCTATCGTAATTCATATTGTATAACTGTTAAGGATACAATTTTGTAAGAACATTGAAGCATTAAAAAAGTTGTAAAGACTCACGTTATTTTGTCTGTTGTCAAAATATCTTCGACACCATTAGTAGATATCATCTGTATACAGTGACAATATAACATGTCAGGGCTCGAAACAAACGGTTTGAATAATAAATCTAGACCAATCGGTACAAAATTGATTAGTGTATGACAGTCATTGCCGGTTATGGTTGTGTTCGACGAGCACTTTTAAATTGATTATATTGTTGTTTCTCGGATAATATGCCGACCTGTGTGCTACGAAAGTGTAAAACACGGTCTCCTTCGACAGTTGTTATTTTCGTAAGTAAATGTTAAATAAACAAAAAAGTGTTCAGTTAAAACATTCTAGAAGTTGTCATTAAGAAATAGTTCCGCTACTCGGTCATAGATGGCGCTATTTTAGATTTTTTTATTAGTTTTTATATAAAAACTTTATTGTTATACAAACAAAAGGCGGACATAATGCCTATAGGCACTCTCTTCCAATCAACCTTTGGGACAATGAAAACTTAACTTGGCAAATAAACAACAAATATGAAAAGAAAAATAAAAATACAATATTTACTTACAACTACAATATAAAATTAGATACACACAAATATAACCTTAAAACACTCTAATCATTAGGTCCGATTATCATTGGGTCCAATTATTGCTCAGTAGCCATTGGACAAACAAGTCCCAGTCGATCATAGATAGCGCTATTTTAGTTCCACACAATTATAATCTTAACAACACTAGACATAAGGTTGACATAAATACCTATAAAAGTTAGAAGTTTTGCTTGTGGACGTCAGGAGGCGTAAAACATAATGTAACAAACATTTTGTATGAAAATAGCATCAATGCCCGTTCTATCTAACTATTTGACATAGTTGGCTCACCCATTTCTAACATGAGGTCTGCCTGACACTGACTTAAAAAAATTAAAACGTTAGGAACACGTTTTTTTCTCGAATGTACGAAAATATTTTTCCAATATGATTGTGGGTAGTCTCAAACAAGCAAACAGTACTACGTGGGTTTACGTAACTTAATTTGAAATTATTCCCACTCGTGCAATACGAATAATGTAAATACAAAAGCATACATACCGCTTCCTTTGACTATGTTAATCGTTGACTTAAAACAATGAACCAGGCATTAAACACAGTTAATTTTACCGACACTTCCGTGATGTAGACAAATTTACACTTAAAAGCAATTGCAATAAACTACCTCAGTGGTCTAGCGGTTTCTGGTTGATAACACAAAATATGTGTGACGTTTCTCGAGTCAAAAGATTTTAGAGGAGCTTTCCACTTGGCCTATAGAAAAGTAGGCTAAATGTAAACTCGACCCTTTAAAAAGCGTGGTTAAGGGCGACCGTCGTGACGTAATAAAACTTATTAAATTTGTTTTAATATCCATAATAGGTTTAAATATGTCACTGTCAAACGCTAGTAGAGTTGATATACGCAGGGACACTCAGTGTCGACCTTATTCTTGTGGTTTTGATAAATGATTGGTGCCGACGAGGGTTATAACAGAAAACCAGAACACAACCACAGCGAAATAAATATGCACAAAATTAATGAGGATATGGTCTTGGTCGGTCCTTGTTCTAGTACTTACTGCCCATCAGCGTCCGAGTACAGTCGCTATTGCCCACCAGGGGGCGTCGGGACGGTGGAAGGTCGCCTAAAGAAGAGCGGTGGCGTAACCGCGCGTTGGCCCGATCCCTGCAAGTAGGTTTACGATATTAAGTTGTTTAAAAATAAAATAGATGTAAATTGTTGGACAAGAGTACGTGCTTGCATCATTCTATGCCCGATTTGGAGACATTCGCATATAAACTAACTATTGTATGTTTCAAGTATGGAATTCTATGGAAGACTTCGCTTATAAAACAACGTCTTTATTGCTTTACAGGTTCTCTTCGTTTTGCATTCATAGGTCCAGTCAATTTATTTTTTACCGCATTATTGGCCCTATAAAACTCTGACTTCAATATAAATTTGTCATCGTCGATTATGAAGAGATTTTGTCCCACATAAATAATCACTTCAAGGCAGTTAACTATTAATTTTATTGTTTATATGAATTTAAATTGACCACTCTTCTAGCAGATATTCTCTTACCGTGTCTGCATCTCGCCAATGGAACAGGCTGCCTCTTTCATCAGACAGTCTTAAAATATATATTTCAAAATATATTATTTTCACACTTTCTTATAAAACAAAATAAAACCTAATGTATGTATTATATATATATATATATTTGTATTGTATTTAATCATATATTTTTCGGTCACAAAATCAGTCGGCACCCACCCATCTTATAAATCTATCATATATCCAAAGTTTAGCTGGTAGAGTACCTTCATGGTATGCTCTTCTATGTACATCTTTTTATTTTGTATATTTTGGGTACAATACAGAATTTTATTATTGTTATTATTATAATTAAATTTCTGAGGAAATGTGGCCAGCGTTCTTGCCACCATGCCGCGCGGATACGATTTATATTTAAATTAGGTTTATTATTTATACTTTTTAGTCCAATAAAAATGATTGACGATTTTACAAGTTGATATTGGTGAATCCGGTACTGACGACTGATTTGAATTGTGTGAGCGAGTGGGCTCTCCGAGGCACGAGAACGGTCGGTGGTGTTGTAAATCTACTACAAAAGAAAAGTGTAATTCTCATTGGTACATGCCGGGGTTCGAACCCATTTTTTTTAGGATGTTAAGGAAAGCATTCTTACAACCGAGCCACCACCGCTCTGTCGCTTATGAGGTTTATTTATTTTTTATTATTTATTCAGGAAACATACAGATCTTAAAATTCTAAAAGTTACACAATCCAGCAAAGATTTCACTTAAATATTAAACATATGTAGATTTTGCAAAAATTAATAATAATAGGGATAAGCTTTAAAACAATACCTATATAACAAATACAACTAAATAATATACATATATATATATAGTAAATTAATGGAAAATAACAAAGAAGGGAAATTAATGTCACACGTCAAACTTAAAATTGACTCAAAATAAAAATTGAAATTTATTTCCTTTAATTTTAATTATGTTTACTTATGGACAGGTCATGTTTGTTCATACTCCGTCCATATTAGGTTACCCATTTAGTTTAATCACGTACGCATCTAATGATGATATAATACCTAATAATAACCTTGTATTACATAAAAACACATTAGTTTAATGTGTTACCCCACCCCATACTAGTATATCAATTGGTCAACTAGTTTTGACAGTTGAACTAAACTTAGAATATTTCTATAGCTCGTGTAATCGTCAAATAAGCAAATATTTTTTTTAGGCTTCAGGTGTCATTGGTAGAACATCTTTTTAAAATGTAACTTTTTTTAAAACGTAAAATACATTATATGAAAAAAAACAAAAAAAAAACACTACTGTATGATTAATAATGTGGCCATTTGAAAATCGCGATAAATACCTAAGGGCTGGGGAGTGTTATTAATAATTAATTATTAATTCTCTCCCACAGCCTAGAGACGAAATAGAGAGAGAAATAATTACATAAGTCAACGTTCGCGCGATCGTCAACATCTCGCTACCTACTTGTTTAGGCTCAGTATAGTGACAATGAGTGGCGATATTTTTAGGAAAACTTCTCTGCATCGTAATTTAAGATTTTATTACAGAATAATTAAAATTTAAAATAAACTTGTTCTTTATTTTTATTCTAGATTTTAATATATATAAAGATATTATATATTGCTTTTTAATAAATATACTCATTTGATTATATTTATTTATTTATTTAAGGAGTAGAAAACAATATTAGGCCTAAAAACATATTATTACAGTGATCAATATTTATAAAATACAACCTAATACCTTAAGGATCACCCACTTAGAATTAATTATATAGAGTAATGTATTATCACGACCGTTTCCCTTTCGGTGTGGTCAGAAACCACGCTTATAAATAAGCGCATTCACATTTAGCCAACTTTACTATGGGTCAATCATGACAAGTGGAAAACTCGTCGATGTCTCCAGCGTACCAAACTCGAGAAATATCACAAATAAATTAATTATTAATTAAATGTATTTATTTAGATTAATATATATTTTTGTGTCCCGACCAGGAATCGAACCCGGTACCTCCGAGCCTAAAACCACGGACTTATCCGCTAGACCACGGAGGCAGTGAATTTTTTAAAATATTATATGAGGCTATAGTAATTATTTGGTACAGGAAGATTTATACATAGGGGAAATGTTGCCAGTGTCTTTAAAAAATCTCTGATATTTTTGTCTCCAAATAACATTTTTGAAAATCACGATATGCATATTTATATATATTCATGGAACTTGCGCGCACACAACATATTCGTATATCTTTAAACTATCCTTTGAGACATATCTTTCGAAAAATAAATATTTTATTCATATGTAATTTCCTTATGTTACAGATTGACATGGTGTGAATAATATCACCAGAATGCGGTGGTTTAAGAAAGGAGATCCACCGCCATTGTCACCGGAGACTGTGCAGATAGCAGCAAGACGATCACGTATTGGTAGGTTCATTATCAATCTCTATTTTTAATGTTCTGGAGTGGAGACCACGTGCTGGATAGAAACCTGACCCACCCACCTGGTGGTGGTAAGTGGCGCGCATGGTCCATGAATGTTAGCAACTGGAATCAGACACTTATGTCCGACATTAGTCCCTAACACTATGCCGGCTTGCCTAGATGCCTTTTCACACTTCGCTTTAAGGACTCCAGGTTATATGAAAGTGAAACACAGAGGCTGGAAGAGCATTCCACATCTTTATTGTGCGACAGATATATAAGTCCCCAGATTTATAGGTACGCGATGGGATGGTGACTACGGTACGTGGGTGCATATTCTGCCCTGTCCGTGTGGTTTGGTTGCGGAATGGAGAGGAAGGAATTAGGTTATAGAGCTCTTCAGAGCACTCATCATAGTATAGCCGGTAGAACACGCTCAGAGAAGCTACATCTCGGCGAAGCTGCAGGGATTCGAAAGCTCCAGATATAGCGGCATCGTGAACAGTATTCCACGCATGATCTGATCTGTGCTTTGTACAGTAACAGTCTGATTGAAGGCGGGAAAAACCGCTTCACCTTGTTCAGTATTATAGACTACATTTCTTATAAATACACTCAGACCTGAAAATCTTTAAAAACATTGATATGTGCGAGCGAGAAGGATAGTTTGTGTTGCAAATAATATAATAAATGTAGTTTTGTATAGTTTGTACATTCAATACAGGTCTAAGTTACATTGTAGTGTTCAAATTGCGTGCACAAATTGTGGCAAGCATCTGACAGTGCTATCTCCTAGTAAATTATGTGCAGTCATAAAACAAGATAAATATATCCCGACTCGACCTTCGACTCCTTGCAGATAAGGGACAACAGAAACAGTAAACATCATGGACTTAATATAAACACCAGGCTAAAATTATATTAAAATTAACATTCCGTGTGTCTGTCTATTCCTGGATAAATGGATGATGATGAAATAGTTACACAACACTATTTATACGATTAGGTTCTTTATTATGATCAGGTACTTTATTACAGATAAAACACTGGATTTCAGATTGGCGGGATCAAAGCTATATAATTTAACACATATAACATAGCTTTGATCCCGCCAATATGAAATCCAGTGTTTTATCTGTAATAAAGTACCTGATCATAATAAAGAACCTAATCGTATAAATAGTGTTTTGTAACTATTTCATACATCAAATTTAACTAATTGACTATTTAATTAAATACTATTTTAATGCTGGGGTAAATCAGATGTAGAAATTAAATAAAAAAAAACACATATAATTGTTATGATTAATGAATTGTATTTTGTCGAGGTACACTGCAAAAAAGTAGAGGCCTGGTTTTGGGCAATCTCTTTTAATTAATACTTAATTTGTAATATTCTCGACGGACTTGCCACTTGTCATGATTGGCCTGTAGTTAAGTTGACTAAATGTGAACCCGCTCCTTATTAAACAATATTTAATTAATTTGCAATATTCTCGAGTTTGGTATGCTAGAGACATCGACGAGCTTGCCACTTGTCATGATGGGCCTGTAGTAAAGTTGACTAAATGTGAACTTACTCCTTATAAAAGCTTGGTTTCTGACCACCCTGTAAGGGATACGGTCGTGATGTTACTTTACCATGAGTGTGATCTTACACCACAGAAATTGTATTGAAATTCCTAAACGCCCACTCCTTAAATTTAGGTCAAAGGTAAACAACCTATTTCTGTATCTAAATCAAACATTTTATCTGTTATTAAATTTACATAATTACAATATCAAATCAATTATTGGATCAAAGGTGGAATATACTAATTTGTTACTGATATATTAAAAATATAAAATAAATCATTTATTTAATATTTTGCAACTATTTATTAACTAAATTAGTTAGGCATCATCTGCACCAATCCATTAATTCACCGGGAACATCGTACTGACTTCTCAGACATTATTCTTAGCTCTTCTCTCTAAATAGGTAGTAGGCAGACTGATGGTGGCAATTAGCCTAGTCTGCTGGGGCGGAAAAGTAATCACCGTTCGTGCCGATAAACCACACGTTTCGGGATCAGGCTCGAATTGCCGTCATGCCCAGTCAAGGCGGCATATTGTTAGGAACTGATGTCAGTCATGAGTGATGTCAGTCATAAAACAAACAAAAAACCTAATTTAAATATAAATCGTATCCGCGCGGCATGGTGGCAAGAACGCTGGCCGCATTTTCTCGCTAAATCGCTATGCTGATTCTCTGAGCGAATAAGAACCAGCCCTCTTGTCACCAAAACAGACAATTAGACGAAGGGTGATGTTCTTTAAAAAATTTTTAGCGCTTTGACCTCACGGGCCCAAAGTCTACAGCAAACGGCACAAACACGTAGTCGTATTATACGAGAGATACTGAGATTTGCGCTGCTTGCCAGGCCTGCGGCTCCCGCCAAATGAAGTTAATATATTATTTGCCTATAGTAAAGTCTATAGTGAATCCGCTTTATAAGCGTAGTTTCTGACTATCCAAAAAGGGAAACGGTCGTGATGATTGCTTTTAATTTTACAAATGTTGTGGTTTGATTTGGTTGATTCACTGTTTAATGTGACTTGTGAGTAGGTAATCAAATTTCATTAGTCATACCTTCAAAGAAATAGGTGTTCACATTATTTACGGCGACTTTATTGAACCTGAGACGGTGCAATAAATACCATATTGTTTCAACATCGGTATGTTAAAAGCATTTTAAGCGAAAACCATTCTTCAATATATGTCAAGAGATTAATTAATATTAAAAAATTACAGGTTGTGAGTTTTTTTACAATAATATTCACACTTTGAGTGAATACCTATAATTTTTTTACGAAGCATTGTGTTTAAAATGCATAAAATTTCTCATTAGGTACAACTTAACTCATCGTCTTCATCATCAACACAGCCCTAAAACACACGAGTCCTAGACCTCCATTGCTGGAGATAGGCCTTCCAGAACAGGAGAATTCGGCCTACACTCGCCACGCTGGTCAGGCGGCTTGGCGAGGATGTGATGTCAATTTTTTACGACAATTTATTAACGATTCCACAAGTTGGCATTAGTGGAACCGGGACCGACGGCTTAACGTGCTCTTCGAGGCACGGGAACGGTGGGGTTGTAAATCTATGACAAATGTACGTAAGAAAAGTGTATTTCTCATCGGTACATGCCAGGGGGGTTTGAACTGACCTTTGTAGGATTTAAGGTACGCGTTCTTACAACCGTGCCACCACCGCGCCTGTCAGAACATATATATCTGGAAAATATGGCCTTCACTCGCCACGCTGGCCAGACAGGTTGGCGAGGATCTGATGTCAATTTTTAATGTCATGTCTTCATGATTTTAACGCTTGTCCGATCCAAATAGTTGATTTTTTGATTTACAATTAATTATTAATCTTTTTTTTCTATTTCAGACTCGTCACCGCCGAGACGCAACAGGAAAAGTAGCGGCAGTTCAGTCGAGACTAATTTCTACAATCTCAGCGATCAGCTCATAATAGTAGAAAAGTCACCGCATCGCAGTCAGCTCGGAGAAACTCCGACCACACGCCGCATATCTTTGCAAACCTCACCGCAAGACAGCTACCAAACAAAAAACCGCGGCTCATTAGAAAGAGAGTACGTAGTATGCAGAGAAAGGCGTAATCCGCTACTTGACAAAGTAAAAAACACCAAACTGTCGTGCTTCAGATCAAATGGACCATTTAGACCTGAAGACGCTGCGTCGACATCAGGAAGCGATTGCAGCGGCTTCGGTAATATAGACGAAACTTGCAAATATCCAAGTCAAATAGAGTTCGAAAACCACAATCCTTGGGTCAAAATGTCGACCTACGAAGACGATGTGTTCATGGCTAAAGGACTAAGTCCAATGGAATGTCGTTGGAGGGACAACAAGAGCTTCACAGGAAGAGGATCTAGATGCTACAGCTCGGGATCAGAATGCGACAGATACCATTCTATACCAAAAGTTGGAGGCAAGCTTTCCAAATCAAGCGACCAAATATTCAATGACGACTACGAGCCGTACGAAGAAGAACCAGTTAGCTTGACTCCCAAATCTCACAAAAAGACTGATAAATATAGGCCTAAAGATGAAAAGGACACAATAGGTCCAAGCTCCTGTTTATCTGCTAAACTAAGAGCTATGTCAGATAGATACTTTAAGACGTCCAATAAGTTTCTGACTAAACTTTACAAGCCAAATGAAGATGTTCTAGAATCTACAGCTCCGTGCGTTCGGAATAAGAAGAAGAAAAATGGTGTTAAAGCGAAATTGCGTAGTTTTTCTTACGGAGCGCTTCCTGGATTGGATGAATTTCAAAAAACCCAATCCGTATTCCATGATGACATTTACCAAGCGTCTTGTGATGATGAAAATGCGTTAATACAAGATTGTGAAGATGCAGATTCCGGTATTTTAGTGAATGAATCGGCTACTCCTTCGCTTTTTGAGAGTGATAGGATATCATCTAGGTGCGAAAGTTCAGCGTCTCATACAGCACCTTGTCATGGAAGAAGTATATCAGGTGATCAGGTCAGTACTCATATAAATATATTAAATTTGTTAGAAATATAATAATTTGTCAGATTTCTCGAGTTTGGTACGCTGGAAACATCGATGAGTTTGCCACTTGTCATGATTGGCCTATAGCAAAATTGGCTAAATGTGAATCCGCTTATTTATAAGCGTGGTTTCTGACCACCCCGAAAGGAAAACGGTCGAGATGATTCTTTTTTTTTTTGTTAGAAATTATTGCTAAAAAGTAGGGATACGATTGGACATTGTTTAATTTTTAACAAGCCGTTTCTTCTGCTGTCTGTTCGTCTTGTCTTTACGTCTATACTACTCGAATACGATTAGACATTGTTTAATTTTGAACTAGCCGTTTCTTCTGCTGTCTGTTCGTCTTGTCTTTACGTCTATACTACTCGAATACGATTAGACATTGTTTAATTTTGAACTAGCCGTTTCTTCTGCTGTCTGTTCGTCTTGTCTTTACATCTATACTACTCGAATACGATTAGACATTGTTTAATTTTGAACTAGCCGTTTCTTCTGCTGTCTGTTCGTCTTATCTTTACGTCTATACTACTTGACCGATTTACATAAAAAATGGTAGATATGTTACTTAGATCGCAGAGATTGACATATATTATAAGACGCATCCTTTAAGCATGACATTTGACTCCACAGCCACCTGAGTATATTTTTTGCTAAACACTAAGTATAGTAACACGGCTTAAGTGATTTATATGCGGTGGTGATAATACAAAGATTGCGGTTCGAAACCCGGCATGTAGAAAGAGTAATACACTTTTCTTACGTACATTTCTCATAGATTTACAACACCACCGTTCCCGTGGCACGTTAAGCCATCGTGTCGGTTCCATTTATACCAACTTGTGAAATCATTAATTAATTGGCATCAAAAAGTAAAGTATTATCACGACCGTTTCCCTTTCGGGGTGATCAGAAACCACGCTTATAAATAAGCGGATTCACATTTAGGCAACTTTACTATAGGCCAATCATGACAAGTGGCAAGCTCGTCTATGTCTCCAGCGTACGTACCAAACTCGAGAAATATCACAAATGAATTAAATATTAATTAAATGTATTTATTTACATTATTGAATATTTTTGTGTCCCGACCAGGAATCGAACCCGGTACCTCTGAGTCTAAATCCACGGACTTAAGCTAGACCACGGGGGCAGTCAAAATTGGCATCAGACCCTCAATAAGGGACGCATGGCGAGTGTAGGCCAAATTATTCAGAAATATGTTTTGGAAGCCCATCTCCAATACTGGAGGTTTAGGACTGGATTAATTACTGTGGCCCGAGCAGGAATCTAACCCGGTACTTCTGCATCTTAAACAGTATGCTTAACATCTGGAAGACCCATCTGGAGAATTTGGCCTACACTCGCCACGCTGGCCAGACGGGTTGGCTAGACTCTGATATAAAATTTTAACGATTTTACAAGTTGGTATTAGTGGAAACGGGATCGACGGTTCTCATGGGGCACGGGAACGGTGGTGTTGTAAATCTATGACAAATGTACGTAAGAAAAGTGTATTTGTCATTAAGGAAAGCGTTCTTACAACCAAGCCAACACTGCGCCATAAACATACACCATAAATAGATATACATTTATTCGAAAAAATATTTACAACATATAAAATAAAATTAATATTAAGGATAGGGATATAAGTCCCGTCCGCGTGGAATGGTGGCAAGAACGCTGACTGCATTTCCCCACTGAATTGCAATACTGATTCTCTGGGCGAAGAAAGAGCCAGCCCTCTTGTCACCGGAGGAGACAACAAGACGCGGTGTTATGTCTTTTAAAAACTTTTTTGCGCTTGGACTCCATGGGCCCAGAGTTTCTACAGCAAACGGCACAAATATGTAATCTTTTAATATACTTACATACTTGCGCCGCTTGCTGGACTCCGCATTTTCCGCCGCGGCTCCCGCTTTATGCGCTGTCCCCCTGAGATGCGACGCGGCGAGGGTGTCGACGCACGTGGCGTCCCACACCAGAGCACGTCCCCGTTCCCAGGGGACCAACGTCATACCATTGGGTCTCTTGCCATCAACTCGGATAACTCCAACAGGCTCTAGAAGAGCTGGAACCTCGATAGTGGCTAGAGCCCTTTTAATAGTATCGTTAAGGGAGCCGTGGCGGGAAAATCTGCCCGCACTTTTGGAACAGGAGAGCCCATAAATATATATATATCCAAAATGCTTATTTTGTATTTTTTTTTAGGGATATACAAAAATACGGGCTTCAAGAAAATTAAGCCGTGATTCCAAAACGCGACCTCGACAATCTCAAAGGGCTCTTTCGTTGGATCGTAAAGAAATACTGAGAAGAATGCCAGTGACAATAGACCAAAGTATCGAACCACAATACATACAATTGACTGACAAACAGAGAATGCGTCAAAGGGATGCCAAACAAGGAGATAATGGAATACCACCGATTCCGCCTTGCAGGAAACCTGTAAAATGTAATAGAACAGAAAAATCCATATCGGAATTTAAGGTTGTAAGAATCAATCGAAGGAGTCCGTCGGATGAATTGGGAATTTTCATTGCGAAAACAAAACTTTTTGATGAAGGGCATATAGGATATCTTGTGGCCCATGTTGTGCCTGGAGGATTAGCCGAAATGTAAGTATATAACTGATCAAATATATTTTATTTGGAAAAAGTTCCGGTACTAGATTATAGATGGCGCTATTATAAATGCACACAATTTTAGTCTTAAAAATACTTTTCATAAGGTTGACATTGGCATAACATTTAAGTGTATGTATTCTATGTAAATATTACCCTTTCAGTAAGTATTATGTGTAGTGTATTGTATGTATGTATGTATAGAATGTATTGTTGTTTATGTAGTTTATTGTACCAATATTATGATAATATTTGTAAGTATTAGTATAAATTAATATTTTATAATACTTCTAATTATCTATCTTTTTTTTTATACTAGCACGACATGTGACCTTTCGCCCTCCTGATGTTAAGTGGCGCGCGAGGTCCATGAATGTTAGCAACTGGAATTAGACACTCATGACTGACATCAGTCCCTAACACTATACCGGCTTGACTGGGCAGGACGGCAATTCGAGCCTGATCCCGAAACGTGTGGATACACTTTACTGGGTTTATCGGCACAAACGGTGGATACTTCCCCGCCCCGGCAGACTGGGGAAGTTACCACCATCAGTCTGCCTACCACCTCTAATATTTTTTGGCACTCAGCCTTTAATTGGTTACAATTCACAAAGGTTAGCTGGTAGAAGATGCCTTAAGGTTTTAAGTTATTTAACTTTGTGCAATAAATATTTATTATTATTATTATTGGCTTTAATTATTGCTTAATTGACCATGAGAACCTATTTGGAACTATTTCAATCTTTATCTATAAATTTTAGCGTAAATATTTTTATATGTAATCAAAAAATACCGAGTATAATTGTCAAAAGAGCAAATTTTTTTTTTAAGCTTCAGGTGTCATTAGTCGAACCTCTATTTAAAATTAAAAATAAAACATTTTTTTTAAAGTTAAAAATTATTATCCCAAAAACAAAACACTACTGCATGGTGAATAAGGCCGCGTCTGAAAATTGCGATATTCATCGTGATAAATACCTAAAGGCTGGGGAGTGTTATTATTAATTGATCTCGCTCACAGCCGAGAGACGAAATAGAGAGAGAAAGAATTACGTAAGTCAACGTTCGCGCGATCGTCGACCTCTCGCTACCTACTTGATTAGGCTCAGTATGAATGGCGATATTTTTAGGATAACTTCTCTGCATCGTAACTTAAGATTATATTATTGAATAATAAAAATAAAAAAAAACGTAGTTCTTTATTTTTATTCTAGGTTGTTATAATATAAAAATATTTGCTGTTTATTTATTTATTTATTATTTAAGTTACACTAACAGGTTATAATTAATACATATCAAGCACAAATTTACAATAATTCATAAGGTCGGAATTGCAACCCAAGGGCACGTACACGGCATGCTACACATAGCTACTTGGATGATTAGAATCAACAGTGTTTTCAGTTTTAAAATTTTAGGTTTCATCCATTTCATCATTATCAATATATTAATACTATATACGAGAATAAATATGTTATTATTAATGTTGAAAGTTACATTATAGGTTATATATGTTTAATAAATATACTCATTTGATTATATAAGGCCAGTAATTATTTGGTACAACATATGTACATAGGGAAAAAGTTACCAGTTTCTTTAAAATACCTCTGATAGGACGTCTCTAAAGAACATTTTTTATTTGTATAGGTTTATTAGGTAATTAAAAAAGAAATACAATTAAAATCTTGCTCCATAAAAAATATATATAAATATTTTACAGGGAAGGAACGCTTCGAATCGGCGACGAACTTCTGAACGTGAACGGAAAAAGACTTCGCGATTTGACAATGGCTGAAGCCAAAGAAGCTTTGCGATCTGGAACTTCAGAAATAGACATTGTAATAGGACGACAGCGGGACATCCAGACCTCAGGTTAGTTCCACCTAATGCCTGAAGACAGACCCAATTTTTTTTTCCTGATAGGAAGTGGCGCGCGACGTCCATGAATGTTATCAACTGGAATCAGACACTCATGACTAACATCAGTCCCTAACACTATGCCGGCTTAACGGCAATTCGAGCCTGATCCCGAAACGGGTTGATACACTCTACTGGGTTTATCGGCACTAACCGTGGATACTTCCCCGTCCCGGCAGACTGGGTAAATTACCACTTACTGAAAGAATTGGGCCTAAGCAGGTCTGCAGGAAATACATTTATGGAAAGACTGCTTTAACGGAATCATTCAGTATTTGGTGGTTGGTAAACCTTTGTAAACCAGCGTTTTGTCGGTCGCAAGCCCGAGACACCAGTCTTCTCATCTCTTACACACACACTATGGACCCGGCGCCCGTACGGTGAATCCATGAAAATTAGAAATTTGACATTATTTTCATTTGTATTAAAAAAATGTACGTAACTAAAATGTATTTATGCTTATATCTTAATTAATTGAAGGGAATATATTTTTACTGGTTCTTATTCCTTAAGTTTAGTTTTGTGGAATCAAATGTCAAATGACATCATTCATCATGTAAATATCTACGATTCTGACGTGCATACAAGGTGGAGACAAAATATTTTTTTAAAATCTTTACTATTATATTTTTCGAGTTTGGTACCTACGCTAGAGATATCGACGACTTGCCACTTCTCATGATGAGCCTATAGTGAAGTTGGCTAAATGTGAATTCGCTTCTTTGTATGCGCGGTTTCTGACAACAAATAACAAGTAAATATTTTAATTTCTTTTAGAACTGAACCGTCAGCCATCTCAGAGGAGCATAATAATAATGCGAGAAAGCTCAGTAGACTACGAAAACGCGCAATTACTAAAAAAAATAGATAAAAATGACGTCACAGACCGCCGTCGGTCGCAGGAAGAGACCGCGCTATCAGAAGCGAACGAGCCCAGCGCGCGATCGCACTTCCATAAGGGACACAACTCGAGTTACAGCAGCATGAACAACAAGCTAATAAGGAGACAAATTGTCAGCTATGGAGGGCCCAAAGACTCGCTAACTTTAAGCTGTGTTAAGAAAGTCGTGGACGTAGATTCGCAGGACAGTCCGCAAGAAACTACACGAAGAAATCCATCCAATAACTTCTGCACATTGCCGAGACGGCCGACAGCTTCCACTCATACATATCATACAATTACGTTTGAAAAAGGAGGCGGGAAAAAAGCGTTGGGTTTTACAATAGTCGGTGGACGCGACTCTCCTCGGGGACCGCTCGGGATTTTCATTAAAAGCATACTCCCTCAAGGTCAAGCTATCGACGATGGAAGACTTCAAGCTGGTAAGCATTACTTTGAGCTTTAAATTAACTGAATTTGAATTGCTATAATAAAATTACTTGTGTCAAAATGTCATAGACATAATCGTGGATGTAAAACAGATCTACAATTAATAATTCCAAATACCAATTAAATATTTAATAATTATCTAAATAATAAAATTAAAATAAAACTAAACAAGATAAACCTAATTAATATAAAAACCAAATACTTACAAATATCTTGATTATAATGTCATCGAATCCAGGAGAAGATGAACCCAATGTTCCGAGGACTCCGGCGACGTTGCCTCGTTGGATGGCAACATTGATCCTCTGAATAAGATATTCCCTACTCAAAGGATCACCTGTTGTCGCTTGGATGGCAATAAATAAAATAAATAATTAAAAATAAACTGCCTCCGTAGTCTAGCGGTAAAGTTCGTGGATTTAGACTCGGAGGTACCGGGTTCGATTCCTGGTCGAGACACAAAAATATTTATTAATGTAAATACATTTAATGAATATTTAATTTATTTGTGATATTTCTCGAGTTTGGTACGCTGGAGACATCGACGAGCTTGCCACTTGTCATGATTGGCCTATAGTAAAGTTGGCTAAACGTGAATCCGTTTATTTATAAACGTGGTTTCTGACCACCCCGAAAGGGAAAACGGTCGTGATGATACTTTACTTTTTAATAATTAAAAATATAAATAAAATTAAATATGAACTAAAACAAGAAAAAATGGGTACTTACAAAACCTAACTTAATAATAAACCGTGTCTAGAGAATACAATCCTGTTTTCTGACCCCGAAAATCCTGGGACTGTACTTGGCAAATCTCTGGGTCTTCGGGATTGCCACAAACAGGTAGAACCAGCGTAGAACCGGAGCGAGCGTTTTCAGCTGCTGCTTATGTACTATATAATACATATTATACTATATAATATATATACAACTGCCTCCGTGGTCTAGCGGTTAAGTCCGTGGATTTAGACTCGGGAGGTACCGGGTTCGATTCCTGGTCGGGACACAAAAATATTTATTAATGTAAATAAATACATTTAATTGATATTTAATTTATTTGTGATATTTCCCGAGTTTGGTACGCTGGAGACATCGACGAGCTTGCCACTTGTCATGATTGGCCTATAGTAAAGTTGGCTAAATGTGAATCCGCTTATTTATAAGCGTGGTTTCTGACCACCCCGAAAGGGAAACGGTCGTGATGATACTTTTTTATACTATATAATAAAACTCTATTAGGATAACAATTACATTTAATACTACATTCAGTTGAGCCATATACGTCCACCGATTGTGACATGAAAACGCTATAATAATCTAAGTTTGTTTACCTTTCAATATGACCGATAACAACGAATAGTATTGCATAGTATCGGCCCTCAAAAATATAGTTTAAACTATAAATATTTATATATTTTCTAGGTTACTGTTATTTATTTATTTTATTAAAAACAAAGGCAGACTTAATGCCCGTAGACATTTTCTGACAGCCAAACCTTAGGGACAAATTGAAACATTTATAGGTGCAATGAAATAAATATTAATAGTAGGATAAATTCAACATAATTATATATACTTACATAATATACTTTAACATATACTAAATACTATTACATACACATAAATATACATATTAACATTGTTGGGAGCTATTTAGAAAGTGTAGATAGACGAGTTTTTTGAACGAAGATCAGTGGGGCGATTACGCGCACTATTTTAGTTTCTATTTGGTCTTAATTTGGTTGAACTTTAGAAGTTGCGATTATGCCCGCTTGTCAGCTGTCAGAAATTAGCCAAATTTCGGTCGAACTTTGGTCAAACTTTAGAACATCTTTTTTGTATGGAAAACGCGATTACGCGCACTAAAGTTTGACCAAATTCCAACCAATTAACTGTCAAAATAACAGTTCGTATTTGGTTGGAATAAAGTTGATTGCGAGCAAGCTTTTGACGAACTAATTATTAATTATTTACTTGTTTTAGATATTAAACAGTAAGTTTTTGTTATTTTTAAATGTCCTAATTGTGTTGGTGTGCGTTTCTTTAATTGTGGATATTTTTAGGCATTGTTAAAATGGCGAGATTAGGCCTACAGTTGGACCTCGTGGAGAGAGCTCATTTTGAGGAAAATAGACGGTCGGCAAGCCTGAGAAACAGCAGGAGGATTAATTTCAACATTTCGGAGGAGGAATTCATCAAAACCTACAGGCTAGATAAACCGTCAGTCTTTAGGTTAATTGATGAATTGACTCCATTTATTAACCTCAAAAACGAAACTACAAGTGTGCCAATCGATATAAAAGTGAGTAGATACCTAATAAAAATGATTAAACATTAAAACCAGAGTATTTGCTTTACTTAGGTTACTTTATTACAGGTTCTCACTGCACTTGGTTTTTTCGCCTCTGGGTCCTATCAGAGAGGTGTAGGGCAAAGCCTACATCATGCAATAGCTCAGCCTACTGTGTCCAAATGCATAAGGCTGATAATTGATACTCTTAACAAGCCAGAGATACTACAAAAATATATAAATTTTCCACAAACTTTACAAGAAAGAAACAATTTAAAACTAAGGTTTGTTACCCTTATACTGTTAATATAGTTTTAATCCTTTAATGTTATGATAAAAGACCATGTGAGATTATATATCATCTTAGCCGGAAGACGTTCACTGCTGAACAGATTAATATGTATGTAGGTACTCGTATATATAGATATCCTGGCTGTTTGCCCCAGCGTTGCCCGTGCAATATAGTGGTCAGCGAAAACAAGTTTCAACCTTCACCATCATGTCAAACCCTGGATTCCAAGGAAAATATCTGCCTTATTTAAAGTAGTATAGGTGTGAAGGCAAATCAAACAGACAGATATGTGGTCACATGATGACCTATCAATGCGTCTCCGGGTTCTGTGGAATAGATTTGCCAAATATCATCAAATTCAGACGTAATATAGGTGTGAAGGCGAGACAAATATACATACATATACACAGACAAAACTTCATTCACATTTATAATATTAGTATGGATATATTTTTTTAGTAACAATAATATTTAAGTCCTATACTTATTTGTAATTTACAGATTTTATGAAAAGTTTAAAATACCGGGTGTGATTGGCTGTATAGATGGGACTCATGTGGCAATAATAAGGCCCAAGGAATTTGAAGAGAGGTTTTTCAATCGAAAGCACTACCACTCTCTAAACACCCAAATTGTAAGTGTTTAAAATTTGGCTACCTAAAATGATCATGTTAATTAAGTTATTGTTAATAAATTCACTTTTATTGTTTATAGATTTGTGACAGTGACCTCAACATATTGAGTGTGGATGCTAGTCATGGTGGGGCCAGCCATGACTCATTCATTTGGCAGCATCACCCAGTACACACTCATATGCAACAATTAAATGCAAATAATGAGGCAGTTTGGTTGCTTGGTAAGTTGTAAATTTTTAAGATGTTTTGTATTTCCTTTTTAACAAGTAATCAAGGTTTACAATTGAATACCTACTTAAAGAAAATAATTTAATTTCAGGTGACTCAGGTTATCCACAGCGCTCATGGCTGATGACACCCATTACTGATGCAACACCAGGTACTTCAGAAGCCTATTACACTTCTTTGCATGTAACTGCAAGAAATGTTGTTGAGCGGACAATTGGAGTGATGAAGGCACGTTGGCGGTGTCTGCTTGCTCATCGTGTGATGCACTATGACCCAATCACTGCTGGAAAAATTGTCAATGCATGTGTAGTCCTGCACAACATTGCTAATAAAGCAAGGTTGCCCATACCTTATTTATATCCAGAAGATCTTAATGGAAATAATCTTTTACAAGTTATAATGTCTCATACAGAGAGGCCTAACAGCAGGAACCAAGCTCTACAGAATGGTAGAGATGTACGAGACCAACTTGTAGAAAGATTGTGGAATGAGCATACTTTAAGATAAACTAGGAGTGTGATAATAGATAAATTAGTAGTTCATTCTATGATGCCTATGTAGTGGAAACATAAAACACATAGTTGTAACTTGTAAAATCGTAAATTTATGACACTAGACCTATCCGTTCATTGGTACATGCCAGGGCTGGAACCTGCAATCTTTCGATTGCTGGGCAGTATTCTAACAACTTAACAACTACTGCCCATATTATAATTATTAATGCTCTTGTTAGTAAGAACATATGTTCTTCATAATATTATATTAATTAAGGCCCATTTACAGCAGTGGAGGTCTAGGATTCGTGTTTTAGGGGCTGTAATGTGAAATAAAAATTAAGTGTAAACACGAGTTTATTTTTAGAATTCTTTATTTAAGATTATTAATCTAACTTTATATAAACTTTATTATTTCTATTCCTCACACTAGGCATACAGCAATTATATAATAATAACACAATTAATAAGTTATTTTATTGAATCTTAATGATTTTAGTACCTATTACCTAATTACATTATAATAGGCAAACTGCAAAGTTTGTCAATCAAAAGGTCATCTCAGACCTTTTCGTAGGGGATGGGAAACTGTAACGAGGTGTTGCCTCCTAAGAGAAGTTGCATGAGCTGCATGTAACAACGGAATGAAACTAAAATGTGATGTTAACATTTCCATAAATGAATGCATGATGTTAATAAAAATTTAATAATAAAAAAAACAACATATCGTGCTATCATTGCTACTCCCCGAACACGGCCATTGTATCTCTTTATTTCAATTTTTAGATTCCTTTAATTGTAAGGCAAGCTTTTTTTCCTCCACCAAAGCACACCGTTCTGCAGCTGCAGCCCTACGCTCCTGTGCTACAGCAATCCGCTCCTGCACTTTTTCCTCCACCAAAGCACACCGTTCTGCAGCTGCAGCCCTATGCTCCTGTGCTACAGCAATCCGCTCCTGCACTTGCAGAAGCTGTTTCAGGTCACTGCTAATACTCCGCATTGATTCCGCCATCAATGATTCAGCTTGCACTCTCTGACTCTCAATATTAGTGAGTATAGAGCGAGCCTCATCTAATGATGTTTGTGGTCGACCTGAAAATATGCCATAAGTTACTTATGTGTGTACCTTCTTATGATTAAGTATAAATGCCAATAACCTCAAATGTAATATCATGATAATAGTTTAAAAAGCACAATATTTAATAGTAATAGAAGGGCTAAAAACTAAAAAAAATATTGAAATTACTTCTTCTGCGGCGTTTGCTAGCTGCAGATGTACCAAGTGGTGTAGGTTCTGCAGCATCTATTGGTGACACCACATGTGGACTAGGTGGAGGACAGGCAGGTGGTGCTACAGGACTGGCTGGCGGTACTGCAGTAAAAAATAAATTATAAGTACTTCTAATTCATATTGTCATTGTTACTGCAATAGGTCGCATATCAAAAATGCGGTTCGCGATGATTTTGGCTTGATTTTGTGATTTGCGTCCTTATTTGTTGTTTAAAGTTATATTTACAAAAATGTACAAAGCTTTTTCAGTTTGCCAAAATATGCTATTTTTGACTATTGCAGTAACAGCAACTTGTGATGTGATCATGTTGCTTTTTTAATTATACTTGCATTCTTCCATAATTTCCAAAAAAAAGTCATCATTTACATTATCGGCATTGGGGACAGGCAAAATGGTACTCTAAAAAAATAATATTAAAATTAATAGGTTATATGGACTAACTTTCAACAACCATTACAAACCACTACCCCAAACTACACTACTATAATACATAATCAAACTACTCTTTATAAATACATTACCAAATAAAAAAACAATGAATGGTATTATAAATGATGATGATGATAAATCTGAAAGAAGAATTGAATTACTGGCCCTCTGGTATTTCAGTATTTTTAGCTACACAAGAAAATTATTTCCCTCTGAATATACCATCAGCTATCCATTACATTAGATAAATACCTACCTAGATAGCTACAGAATATAATCTAAAAAGTGTTACATAATAAATATTTTAACTGTTACAGTTAAAAAAAAAAACAATATTAAACCTTTGTGGGGAATGGATTAACAGACACTCCTGGTGACCCCAAGCCTAGATCTTCACCTAAGATCTTTAAAACTCTCTCTTCAAAATCTGTCAACTCTCGTCCAAGTGGTGGAGGACCACCACCTGTAGCAGAATGTGACTTTTTTAGAAGAGAGTTTTTGGCTTTCAACCTGGCTTTGAGGTCATTCCAATACTGAAAAAGTAATAATATATAATAACCGCTTGGGACACAATAATTTGTTTAATTTATGCTAGAGACAATGAGCCTGCCACTTGTCATGATGGGCCCTATGTAAAGATGGCTAAATGTGAATCCACTCCTTTAAAAGCATGACTAAGCAAGGGTTATCATTGAGATGAAACTTATTCAAAATAGCTTTTATGACTGGAAACTCAAGGTTTATTCGATTTTGTGGATAATTTGACAACTTTACGCTTATGATTTTAAATATCTAGGTAACACAATAGCTTGCCTTGCACCAATCCTTGGGCGACTTGTAGCAGCCATTCCCCATACTATTTAGTTTCTGCGCAATAGTATCCCAATGCCCAAGGGAATTACGCCTCCCTTCCGCTGTCCGGCTATAGCCCCGAGCCAGCTGAGGATAGCCTTCGAGGTACTCCACAAGTGCCTCCATCTGCTCGAAACAAACTCGTCTTCGTGCCATCGGAGCTATAAAATTAACCATTTAAATATAATAAAAAACGAATGTGACGAAAAAGCCTTAGTAGTAGAGGTACTTACAGTATTTTTTCAAGAGATTGAGATGAAACGATAAAAACTTGAATGCTATTGTTTGTAAAATGTAAACAAACCAACCTTAGCGTTTCGTTACACATCACAAATCTTGTTTATATAACGTTTTGATTAGTAGGTATCTTGAAATAAATGTAGGACAATCATATCTACGTTCTTATAACACACTTAATGTGTTATTAGTAGACGCATTAACTATTTTTATTATTAAATATATTGTTAAATAATATATTATTTTATTTTATTTTACAAGTATAATGATTGTCATTCGTGGAAAGGAACGTGTGTGTTGCCGATAAAAAAAACATAAAAGACCGAACGATAACTAAGGATATTTTTAGATGAAATTTGATGTTATTAGTATATGAAATAAAAAAAAACAGAAGTTAGAAGTATATTTATATCACTTATGTTATTTAAAACATTTTATTTAACGTAATATTTAAAAAACAATGTCATTCAATCATTTTATTTATTTCAACTGGCAATTGGGCTAACACGCCGTATTTCGGTTGGAATTTGGTAAAAGTTTAGCTTTCATATGACGCGTAATCGCTACACAGAGATGTTCTAAAATTAAACCGAATCAAAGCTAAACTAAAGCTGAACCAAATTAGAACTAATAATGATGTGCGCGTAATCGCACCCCTGGTAGACGCTTGCCTTATGTTTACAGGGAGATTGTGTTCCATAAATTTGTGGCAACAACTGTAAAAGAATTTGAAACAAATCCAGAATGATCCATAACAACCAACTTAAAATCCCATCCCACTCCTCTAGCAGATATTCAGATTCGTATACTGTGGAACAAGCTACCACTCGCTATTAGACACGCGCCGCCTGTCCACGTTTTTAAGCGCTTGGACACTGCTTTATTTCTAGACAAACAGGAGTCGTCATCAGGCTAAAAATATATATTTGGCTTAATATATATGTGTATATACGTTTATTTATAGGTATATGTGTAATTTATGTAACAGTGTAAGTATCTATTAGTATGTAGTGTGTGTAGTATATTCTATATTGTTAAACTTGATATCGGCACTACCCTTTATCTCACACTCTCCCAAAGATTAGATGTTAGAAAATGCCTTGTAGGCATTAATCTTCGCCTTTGTACATTTATTTTGTGCAATAAAGAATTTAATAATAATAATAATAATGATGCAAGGGAACAGAAAGAAGTGAGTTGTGAGAAGAACGAAGGGATTTGTCGTGAAACGAAGAGAGATAGGCAAATTGATCCTTAAGGTATTTCGGTGTCGCAGGCTTGTTTAGAACAGAAAAAAGGAGACAGAAAACTCTTAGATTTCTGCGACAACGAATTGGCAGCCACTTCAACTTAGTTGTTACTTAATATAAAAAATAATTATGGCTAAAACTTAGACTGCCTCCGTGGTCTAGCTTGGTAGATTTAGACTCGGAGGTACCGGGTTTGATTCCTGGTCGTGACACAATAATATTTGTGATTACGGTGGCTTTTTCGCACTTAGTCTCCATTGGAACATTGTGCGTGACATTTACTCCTTCAGTTGGAGCCATCCTCAGGCCAGGAGACCTGTTACGTTCCAGCAGACCTCCGGAAGAGTCTCGCAGTCTGGAGGAACCTCAGTCTCACTGTCGCACTCCAAAAGCACATGCGCGGCCATCTCCTCCTCCGCCATGCATCCTCTACACAGTGGGCTATCTGTTATGTTCAGAATATAATAATAATAATATAATTCTTTATTGCACACAAAATATAAAATAATGTACATAGGCGAGCATATTACCGTATGGTATTCTCTACCAGCTAACCTTTGGGAGAGTGAGAAATTATTATAATGGGTGCAGAGTACGAAATAAGAATAATAATAATAGTTAAAATCAATCATAAATATACCATAGTAAGAATAAATAACATACCAATATATAAATATGTCATACGATATAATAAATACTTAAATAAATACTAATAAAATAATTATCTATGTCAAGATGTGGGAATTAGATGTCATTTTGTTATTTGAGAAAGTATGTAAATTAATGTTTGAATATATTTAAAGACGGGGCCTGTCTAATAGATAAAGGTAGCCTGTTTCAATATAGAGATGTTTTGTTAAAGTCACAGTATCCTGTCAAGACCCCCACCTCTATTCGAAGCCTGGCTCTGTCAAGGCCCAGAAGGCGTCGTGTGAGGCGCCTGTCTGGGTTAGAAAGGGCTGTCTGCAGTCTGTGGTCGATATCCACATCTGCTCACAATAATATTTATTAATGTAAATAAATACATTTAATTATTATTAAATTTATTTGTGATATTTCTCGAGTTTGGTACGCTGGAGACATCGACGAGCTTGCCACTTCATCATGATTGGCCTAAAGTAAAGTTGGCTAAATGTGAAGCGTGGTTTCTGACCACCCCGTAAGGGAAACGGTCGTGATGATACTTTTTACTAATAAAATAATATATGCCAAGGTGAGGAGATTAAGTTAAATTTTGTTTTTCAAGAAGGTGAGAAAATAGAAGATTTTTGAATATATTTAGAGATTGTGCCTGTCGGATAGTTAATGGCAGCCTTTGACATTGACGAATTGCAATCGTTGTGAAGCTTAGTAGATAGTTGGGTAACTATCTATGTAACATAGCGCATATCTCTACTTAAACTCGAAAATAGCCCGACAGTTATTTTTTTTGTTTTGTACGCCTAAAGTCAAGATGCTTTAGCAGAAAAATCTCATCTCTACTACTTCGTTTTGTATAAAAAATAAACGATTTGCGTGCGTCAGGTTGCAGTTAACGTAAGATTTTTTTATGGTGTACCTAATATATAATCCTATAAATAAATTCTTCATATGAATTATTTCCAGGTGACGAAGTTTTAGCAGTAAATGGCCACCCTTGTCACGAATTGGCGCATATCGAAGCTCTAGCATTATTCAAGGCTGTCAGAAATGGAGCCATCGAGCTAAGAGTTTGTAGAAGAGCTAAGAATTCACAGTAAGTACTATTATTTAGTGATGTCAACTCCGCTTGAAATTATCTTACTTAGGTCCGGATTAATAGTCGTCGCTCTGGCAGTGCTTAGCACGATCCATTGCTCAGGACTCTCAAAGTGACAGTTTTTTAGAGTAAAATCTGTCATTTTGATAGTTCAAAGTCAAAGTCAAAATATCTTTATTCACACAAACCTATTACAGGCATTTGTGACGCGTCATAATTTAAATTATTTAGAATGATTCTAATCCTGTTAGTGAAACCGTTCCCGTGTAGGAGAGGACGTTAAGCCGTCGGTCCCGGTTCCACTATATATATAAAAAATTGACATCATATCCTCGTCAAGCCGTCTGGCCAGAGCGTGGCGAGTGTAGGCCAAATTCTCTAGTTCTGGAAGGCCTATTTCCAGCAGTGAAGGTCTAGGATGCTGTGTTCTAGGAGCTGGAGTGAATGAAAAAACAGTATTACAGAATCACAAGAAATAATATTAACTAATTAGTTAATAATGTTTTGGTAACTAAAAGTTACATTAAAAATATTACCACATGCCTAATAACTGCAAATAAAATACATTATCAATAATTAATTATAGAACGACATAAAAATAATGATAATTTATAATACCACATACAAGGTTATTATTTAGATTTTGGATATTTATTTATTCCAGTATTTTGCTAATCTGGTATTTATTTATTTAATTTTCAGGTCCACCAAAGCGAAATCGTGTACGGATCTACTGAATGACGAGGAATGAATTTCAAGATTTACGTATAAATTGTACAAAAATGTAGAAATAGTCAATAGATTTTATTGTAAATGTTTTTAAATATAGGAATTGTATAGTAGATATTAGTTAGATAAATTACTTGTTTAAATGGCACAATTACTTCATATTTTTTTTAATCTGGCCACCTTTACTTAGGCCATATTAATCATTGGTCATACCTGCATATTATTTTTAGTCCTTTAATATACGGGGTAACTTTGTATGGTCTTGAAATGACAAGAATATTTGTCTTCATATAAACTGTTAATTTTAAAATAGTAAAAAAAAAGTTGTTTCTTTCTATCAATAGAGTAACATATTATTCTAACGTAAGACCATTTAAAGTCACCCCGTATAGGGTGTCCCCATAAGACAACGTCAAACCAGGAATAGGTAATCAGCCAGGCAGTTATCGATTTTTTATTTTTTTTTAAATTAATCTCGTGCCATCTATATTACTATAGTTTTTCGGAATATAATGTATTCTTTTAGTAGTAATTAGAGAAATATTAAATAAAATGACCACTTAAGCTCGAAAAATGTACATAGATTGTAGGATAAAAACATGGATTTATGATTGGTTGCGAACTAGATAGGGGGTAGCTATTAGGGTCCGCTTATGTTTTTTTTTAGTTAAAAACTTTATTGCACAATGTACAAAAGGCGAAGCCTAATGCCGTAAGGTATTCTCTAACAGTCGACCTTGAGGACAAATAATAATAATAATAAAATTCTTTATTGCACACAAAATATAAAAACATGTACGTACATAGGCGAGCATAATACCATAAAGGTATTCTCTACCAGCTAACCTGTGGGAGAGTGAGAGAGGAACATTATGGGTGCAGAGTAAGAAAAATTAACACAAAAAGATCAAAATATTATAATAAGTAAAATCAATATATATATGGGTACGTAGGTAAGTATATGGTTTAAACATCTAAGATGATAATAAATTTGTACTGTCTATATATAATAAACAAAAGAGATATCAAATTGAAATATGAGACGGTGCAAAAATAAGAGTTAAAAGAGACAGTTTTTGCTATAAGTAATACTTATCCTAATATCAAATACATATACTCATATATACATAATACATATATAACTACATAATAAATAGAAAAAACTAAAAACAGACATTAAAATAGATATATTTATTGGGACTTAATTAAATGTGTAAACACAAGCCTCTTAAAGGTGGCTCTTTTCGGTGCTTGACGAATACTGACTGAAAGGCGACAAAGGGATGACTCGACTACGAAAGACTTTGAGACAAAGTTAGAGTCATGGGAAGGGATTGAAAGGACGATTTTATATTTTATTTATTTATTTAAAACTTTATTGCACTATGTACAAAGGGCATGCTTAATGCCGCTAGGCATTCTCTAGCAGCCAACCTTTGGGACAATACAGAACATTACAGTCATAAGGCTAGGTGCAAACGATTGTAAGAAACGTTGCCAAATAAATTCATTTAATCTTACATACCATAGATATTAAAATAAATACACATACATAAATACAAATATGTACACAATAATACATATACTACACACTATATTTGCTACTATATACTATATACAATACATACTTATATACGTTGTGAGGAGCTCTTTAGGTAATGAAAGTAAACCAGCTTTTTGAATAGCGGTTTGCTGGGTGCTTGGCGAATTTCAACAGGTAAACTATATCATATATATAACAAATGTTATGCTTCAAAAGTATATTAAATGATCCCAATGTCCCAAAGGTTAACGGGCAGAGAATGCCTAGCGGCATTACGTTTGCCTTTTGTATTTTTACAATAAAGTTTTTAAATAAATAAAAATAAAAAAATATTTTGGATCGTGTTTTGAATGTACGTCGCGATGTACCATGAGTTTGACAGTTCGAATCCTCGAGTGACGTGTGGAGGCCTTCCTCCGTTTGACAGCTGGAATTATATTTCTCCTCATGGAATTAATATATACAAATATCAACTCTAATAGCATAGGATTTAGCGATTGGTCATTTGGTTTTTACTAAAATGTAACTAACATTATTTGACATTGACGCCCAACGTGACAAATACGACCGTAGCAAATTACTTTACTGTGGATATTGTTAGTCAAAAGTGGTGTTGTTTTGTTTAATAATGTGCTACAATGTGAATAATTATGGAAATAGCTAAATTGTACTTTAAATATGGGGCACAAGTTGCAGTTTATTTTGCGGTTTTCCCGCGTGTTTGGGCTACAATGCCGCGAGTAACTCCAAGAAAAGCATTAAATTCTGCAACATCTTGAAATTTGATGAGAACCTCAATAACTCATAAGAAAGAAAGATATATTACGTCAGACTTGGCTGTATGGGCTAGACCCTTTACCTTCCCTATCACCAGAATAGAACACAAACAAAAAAAACTTAATAGGTAAAACTAGACAGGCTCCATCTAGTTATAGCCAAGCGATAACCAATCATAAATCAATGTTTAAAAGACTTAAATTCCAAAGATAATTATTATGAGTCTTTTATTTTAGGTTTGTGACTCAAATTATCCTTATTATTATTATTTAACTAAACTTGGCCTAAAGTATCATGACGACCGTGATCTCTTAGAGGGGTAGTTACCACGCTTTTAAGGACTAGGTACGGAGAAAATATAAATTTGGATACTTACATCTGTCGCACGCTAAAGATTTGGAATGCTCTCGCAGCCAGTGTGTTTCCCTATTCCTATAACCGGCAAGTATTTCTCGCGACGTTTAAACGCAAGGAAGAAAATCGTACCAAAGCGCGATTAGCGCAAGTTCATAACTGTCACAAAACGACTTGTCATTTTCATACAAAACGTCGAAAAAAACCATAGACAAAACAAGAAAATCGTTCACGCAAATATTGTTTGGTTAACTTTGAACTCGTAACAGTTCGTAAACTGTTATTAATGTCATCTTATACAAATGTTCACGCAAATATTGTTTGGTTAACTTTGAACTCTAATAGTTTGTCAACTGTTATTAATGTCATCTCATACAAATGTTAACGCAAATATTGTTTAGTTAACTTTGAACTCGTAATAGTTCGTAAACAATTATTAATGTCATCTCATACAAATGTTAACGCAAATATTGTTTGGTTAACTTTGAACTCGTAATAGTTCGTAAACAATTATTAATGTCATCTCATACAAATGTTCACGCAAATAATGTTTGGTTAACTTTGAACTCGTAATGGTTCGTAAACAATTATTAATGTCATCTCATACAAATGTTCACGCAAATAATGTTTGGTTAACTTTGAACTCGTAATGGTTCGTAAACAATTATTAATGTCATCTCATACAAATGTTAACGCAAATATTGTTTAGTTAACTTTGAACTCGTAATAGTTCGTAAACAATTATTAATGTCATCTCATACAAATGTTAACGCAAATATTCTTTGGTTAACTTTGAACTCGTAATAGTTCGTAAACAATTATTAATGTCATCTCATACAAATGTTCACGCAAATAATGTTTGGTTAACTTTGAACTCATGGTTCGTAAACAATTATTAATGTCATCTCATACAAATGTTCACGCAAATAATGTTTGGTTAACTTTGAACTCGTAATGGTTCGTAAACAATTATTAATGTCATCTCATACAAATGTTAACGCAAATATTGTTTAGTTAACTTTGAACTCGTAATAGTTCGTAAACAATTATTAATGTCATCTCATACAAATGTTCACGCAAATAATGTTTGGTTAACTTTGAACTCGTAATGGTTCGTAAACAATTATTAATGTCATCTCATACAAATGTCCACGCAATTATGTATGTTTATGTAACTCGTAATCGAGAAAAAAGAATGGTGTCTCGGGCTTGCGACCGACAGTAGGCTGGTTTAAAAAGGTCTCCGCGATAATACGTTCACCATCGACCATTCCACTCCTCTTCCTACCCAACCAAATACTGTATGATTCCGTTAATGAAGCAAATATATGTATCTGTAATTTTATTTCCTTGAAATTTACAAACATTTTTAAAAAGTACCCTCATTTTGATAAATATTTTAAAATGTTGAATTGTGCGAGCGAGAGGATACAAAGCGTTAAACCCTCATGAGGAATGATTGAAATAGCGGCCTAACTAAAGTCTAGTTAAAGAATAATATGTAATAAAATATAGAAAAGATTTGTAAGACGTATAAATATAGTTGACCTATAAATACTGCCTAAGTAGGTACCTATGTAATTATTATTATGACAAATATATAGAAATTCTTAGTAAAGTTTATGGTGTTTTATTTCCATTATGATAATATGTGGCTTTAGGGTAGACATGCGCCTATGTCCGCGCCGCCGCCGCCGTGGAGTCAGCTCGGCGCGCCGAAGCGCGGGCGCGAGCGGAAGTGACCCAATCGAGCGAGCGTTTGATGAAGCCGATCAAGAGTGCTGGAAGTACTTGGCAGCTGCTAATGCTAATGACGTTATTGATGACGACGTTCTACAGTATTGGCGGGAAAAGAAAAAAACCTTTCCTCTTTTATTTCCTTTCTTCTTTTATTCTAAAACTACTAGTGAAAACTTGTAAATGACTTTCTGTTTCTATTTTTGTATCTATACTTGTGAATTAAATGTCAATAGTTTTCCTTAATAAATAAAATAAATAAATAAGCGAACTCGCAAGGGCTATGTTGGCAATTCCTGCCACTAGCACGCCAAGTGAGCGCGTTTTTCTATAGCAGGGCTAACCGTCACTGCTAAAAGATCGCGACTAAGTCCACTACGCGTGGACAAAATTATTTTCATCCATGACAATTATATATTGTGCAAACAAAACCATACTTTTTAAGTTGGTTACCTGACCTCTTTTCTATTACTGTTGATAGCATTTTCAGTAATAAACTTTTTGATTCCACTACTATTTTTTACTTTTATCTTCTTTATTATATAGCCAATCCAAATCGGCCAAGTGAACATAAAGAATATCTACATAATATAAGTTCTCATTGCGCATATAAATAAATGTTACTAAGTAATTTTATGACTGCAAAATATATGGCCACGCGCCGGCGCCGCGTCGCCACGCCGACCATGAAGGGTCAGCGCGCTGCCGCGCCGCCGGTAAATTGGGGCTCGGCGCGCATGTCTACTTTAGGGCAAGTAACGAAAACCTTAGCTGTAATTGTAACGGTTAAATTTGACGTCGATTGTACCAGCTGACGGTTGGCCTTTAAAATAAAACACATATTTGATGTCATTTTCAATTTTATGATGCAATCTAGCCGCAAGCGTTGAATTATCAAAATTGAGAAATTGTTAATATAAAAATGCGCAGGTTGGCTGGGTTTACGTAATGTGTTTATTAACTGATGACTGTCCGTTCGTTATAGGAATATTTTAGCGCTTAAAGAAATGTTTGAAATAGCCATGCATGATGGTAATAAAAAAAAGTACTTTCAATGCCATCTTTTAATACGAACCTGAACTACTTTGTAATTGAGTGGACTAATTAGTTACAACAGCCTCAACTAGATGGCGCTAACAACACTTCGTGCTATTTGTTCATGAAAAATACACTAGATGGCGCTAGACGTTTTGGAGTTTAAAAAAATACCATTCGTAAAAAAATAGTTACTTTAAGTGAACATTTGAAACAGCGTCAAGTAAAGTTTTAGGGTTGGTATTAAAGATGCTGTGCTTTGTTATTTTGTTTTCCATTTTTGCGCAGCAACAGCTTAATTTCAATCATGTTTATTCAATTAGGCGTCTCGTAACTTGCGTTCACATCCAGTCTGTAATTTTTCAGAACCCATTTTATAGTCGCAACGAGATGAAATATATAATAGAGCAGGCTTCGAGCACATTTTCATACAAAATGTATTGTAACTTACTTTACTAACGCAAAAACTAAGCAAAAGTACTAACATTTAAAAAAATTGTCTACTGAGGTGTGGAGCTAATGTTAACGTTATGGCTAGTGTTGGAAAGATTCAGACAGACAGACAGACAGTGGGGTCGTCCAGGCCCAGATAGTTAATGGGCCTGGGTTGGGGGTGGGGACATTCCCCCGTTTACTCAAGCAAGATCTTAGCGGATAACCACACGCTCTGGTAATTCATGCACTTTTGGTGCTGGGCGCTTTTACTGGTGTAACAGCGCCCGTGTGGCTCACGAACCCAGGTGATCTAGGTTCGACTACTTCAGCTCTCCTCCAGGAGCACCTCGGGAGACCACTCCGAGCGATATGTTCAGCTTGTTATTTGTGTGCATCTGTAATAGCGCCATCTATGATCGATTAACCGAACTATATCTTAATGTCAACTTTTGAATGTTCCGTGTATTTTAATTTGAGACTAAAAAAATATTAGTTTTAATTAACATTTAGTTACAAAAATAAACTGACTCTAGGTTTTCTTGTCGAAAAAGAACATGTTTTACACTTCCGTAACACGTAGGTCGGCATATTGTCTGTGAAACAACAATATATTTGAAAGTGCGTCGTACGTCGAACACCGTCATAACCGTCAATGACTGTCATAAACTAATTCATTTTGTACCGATATTCTAGAACAATATTTGATTTAGTAATATACAAACAATATAAAAGGATTACAATATTAAATAAACTATATTACAACAAAATTTAAATTTAACCTATAATAATAATAATACCTAGAAAAAAAAAAAAAAATACAAAAAAAATAGTTCCTCCAAATCGCTGTCTTGTGGCATGGTGCCCAATACACTAGCAGCATTTCCCCTTTGAATGATGATACTTCATTTTTGGGAGAAATAACTGCCAGCCCTATTGTCACCGGAGACGTCAATGAGCCTACGAACAATTTATTTATAAAAGGCTTTAAGTTCCGATCCCCACGGGCCCATCGTTTCTACAGCAAACGTCGAAAAAAAAGTAACTATTGCAAATCGTTTCATATTTTCGAGCGCTTCTTCCGCTGCAACACCAGCTCTAACAGAAGTTCCTTGAAGGTGGGAAGGGGCTAGGGAATCCCAACAGGTAAAATTGTATTTTGTACCGATTGGCTTAGCTTTGAATCTGTATCGTAATCTGTATAGACGTTATTTGATAAGATTGGTAGTGTAGGTACTAGTAGGTGTCTATGTCATTTATATTGTCTATTATACAAGTATTTTTTAATCTACTTTCACTCGTACAGATAGATGTGTGCATCTCGATGTTAAGATAAGCACTATCTTAAGACGCAGATAGAAGATTCGACGATGTCACGCCATAATATCTCCATCTTCCGTGTTATTGTTTAGAAATTATTACTTAGCTGAGTTTTCCTTGCAGATTCCTTTGTCAGTCAGATGAAACTTTAACAGGTAACTGGAATCTGCTAAGCTGCTGGTCTGGCTAACAGCTTACTTATTGGACCACTTTGCTGCTGCTAAGTCTTCTACTAGCAGGAGTAGAATCATTCAACATAATTAAATTAATGACGTTTTATAAATGCCTGTAATAGGTTTACGTGAATAAAGATATTTTGACTTTGACGAGTTAAACGTAAAAACTTAAGATTCTTATAAAGTTTTTACGTAATTAGTTAACCTAACAGCATCTTATAGTGACCACATTTTAGATTTTAAGAAAGGCATTCTTATAACGAAACTACCACTGCGCGACACCTAAGGCAGAGTTGCAGCAAAATGGAGTTTTTGTAATTGTAAAGTATCATCACGACCGTATTACTTACGCGGTGGTCAGAAACCACACTTTTATAAGGAGCTACCAAACTTGAGAAATATTAAATTTAATTAATTATTATGTCCAGACCAGGAATCGAACCTGGTACCTAGCTACGGCCGACTAAGGAGGCGGCTTTTTGTAATTATAACAAATGATTAAAGTTAAAAATGGCGTCTAATGTATGAGTGAGATTTATTTTGAAGGTAAGCCGTCAGTTGGTATATCCTATATATATAACCTAGCCAGACATTTATGTCACTTATCAGATACTTGATTTCAGACAGACAGATATTTGATTTTAGATTTATTTATTTCTTAATTTTATTTTACGAGTATTATTACTTAGTTCTTAGTTTTACTGTTAATATTAGTTTTAGTAATTGGATTGTATTTAACTATGTAAAATCGATGTGGTAAATTATTATTATTATTTTGAGGATTTCAACCGCGAGAAAATGAAAATTTCTCTCATTATAGTCATCATGTAGTAGGTATATTATATTTATGTATATTCATAGGTATGTATGTAGTTTTATTTGTATGTATTAGTATGTAAATAAGTATTTATTCACTAGTATATATTTTTTTTATTTTTTTTTCATTACAGCTCCTAGAACAGCGTCCTAGACCTCCACTGCAGGAGATAGGCCTTCCAGAACTGGAGAATTTGGCCTACACTCGCCACGCTGGCCAGACGGCTTGGCGAGGATATGATGTCATTTTTTTGTATTTAAATTTATTAACGATTCCACAAGTTGGTATTAGTGGAACCGGGACCGACGGCTTAACGTGCTCTCCGAGGCACGGGAACAGTGGTGTTGTAAATCTATGACAAATGCACGTAAGAAAAGTGTATTTCTCATTGGTACATGTCGGGTGGGTTTGAACCGACCTTTGTAGGATTTAAGGTACGCGTTCTTACAACCGAGCCACCACCGCGCCTAGTATATATTGAAGTCTAATATTTTCTATTAGTTTTGATCTGCACCTGCTTGATCGTAACTGCTTTAGTTGTCCCAAAGGTTTGACCAGTATAGAATGTCTAGCGGCATTAGGTCCGCCTTTGTACATTGTGCAATAAAGTTTATAATAAATAAATAAATAAAATAGACATGTTTATCTTCTTTTGCATTATCTCACAGTCTGTGCTAGGGCAGCATTTGTTTCCTGGTTGCGAAGTCGTCGTTTGTGAATTTCTTCAAGTGCTAAGGACAGTAATGGCCATCCGCTTGTCATAATGGCCAAAGTAAAGTTTACTTCTTTAAAAGGAATTACGGTCGTGATGGTAGTTTACATTTATCTTCGGGGGTCTACACTGAAATATCAAATTTATTAATGTTAATAATACCACAGGTATGTTTTGAAGGAAATAATTAATGATAATTATTTAATAAATTAAGTTTAGTTATTAATTTTATTTTTAAATAATATTTTCTTATATATAAATTATATGTTTTTAATTTGTGGTTTACGTGTGTGTTACTGTTAGTTAACCTCAAAAGAGAGAAAAAAAAAGTTGAGTACACATTCACAATTTATTTTTGTGTGAAATGTGCATCATATACTGTTTGTTTTAATGAAGTCGTCACGATAACTAGATTCGTCTCCCTCTAGCTCGCATGGCCTTATTGACAAGAAAGAGATAGCAAAAGCGGTGTTTTGCTTTTTCTTCATTATATATTGCTAGTGGATTGTAAACATGACCTAAACAAAGCGATCGAGCGGGCGTTTTTATTTTTACACAAATGGACAACCATTTACGCCATTCATTATCTTTGTTCTTCTTCTTTTGTCTTTATGTATATATATATTTATTAAATGTTTATTATCATCATCATATCCGAATATCAGTAGGTGATAGATAAAATGGCTGTTATTTTACTGAATGGATAAGTGATAAATTGCGGCTAACTATAGAATCACTATGCAAATGTCTATTTTACATGAATATTACTTATAGCAGTTGCAAATTGCAAAGGAATTTCAAATTCTACTTTTTATACCCCGCTAACTTGTCTGAGACAATCTAATAAGTCTTGATTCCGTGGTCTAGCGGTTCATCAGTGGTTTAACAGTATCCTGAAGATGATATCTGAAAGATATGCTTCGCCAAACATTGGCTGCTTCGCGCGGCTGCTGGTCTGGCGGGAGTGAGGTGCATCCTGTCAGACTGGTGGGGAGCGGAGTGGTTAATGCACGGTCATATTGTTTTAATATTGTCATATATATTTTTTTACTTTTATTTTCATTTTTATACTAACATTGGTTGTAAGGATTTTGTAACTAACAAGTTGTATTGTATGCAATTTATTAGCGATTCCAACAAGTTAGTATCAGTGGAACAGTCTTGGTGGATGTTAAGGATAGCGTGCGTTCTTGCAACCGACCACCGCCCTTTAATGTCTATTATACTTACTATAAAATAAGTAAATGAGATTGTAGACACCTAGTTTAAAACTTGTACATTCACAGTAGACCTCCTGTTTCTCCAGCAATAGCCATTAAACATTTTCTTTTACGCACAAAAAGAATCCATCACGACTGGAATTGAATCTGTGCATTTGTGAAGAAAAACCAAACAACCTGAACTCAGCAAATTCTAGTGGAGGCAAAAACGTCGGTTGACGCCACAACTAAATGTACTTCTAAGAACAGTCAAGAATACCAATAAAGGCCTCCTACTGTCTCCGTGGTCTAATGTTTAAGTCCGTGGATTTAGACTCGGAGGTTCCGGGTTCGATTAGTGGCCAGGACACAATAAATTATTTAATTTATTTGTGATATTTCTCGAGTTACAAGCTAGAGACATTGACGAGCTTGCCAGTTGTCATAATAAACAGTAAAGTATCATCACGACCGTATTCCTTTCGGGGTAGTCAGATACCACGCTTATAAAGAAGCGGATTCACATTTAGCCAAACTTTACTATAGGCCAATCATGACAAGTGGCAAGCTAGTCGATGTCTCCAGCGTACCAAACTCGAGAAATATCACAAATAAATAAATTAAATATTAATTCAATGTATTTATTTACATTAATAAATAAAACTCGTCTATCTACACTTTCTAAATAGCTCCCAACAATGTTAATGTATATGTATTAGTATTTAATATATTGATATTACAGTATATATAAAAGTATATTATGTAAGTATATATAATTATGTTGAATTTATCCTACTAAAAAAAGTAAAGTAAAGTATCATCACGACCGTTTCCCTTTCGGGGTGGTCAGAAACCACGCTTATAAATAAGCGGATTCACATTTAGCCAACTTTACTATAGGCCAATCATGACAAGTGGCAAGCTCGTCGATGTCTCCAGCGTACCAAACTCAAGAAATATCACAAATAAATTAAATATTAATTAAATGTATTTACTTACATTAATAAATATTTTTGTGTCCCGACCAGGAATCGAACCCGGTACCTTCGAGTCTAAGTCCACGGACTTAACCGCTAGACCACGGAGGCAGGACTTCTCAGACAAGTTGGCGTGGGAATAAAAAATAGAACATTTAAATTGGATTTAAATTCCTTTGCAATAAATATGCACCTGCTATAAGTAATATTCATGTAAAATAGACATTTGCATAGTGATTCTATAGTTAGCCGCAATTTATCACTTATCCATTCAGTAAAAAAGAACAGCCTTTTTATTTATCAACTACGGATATTCGGTTATATATATCCCAGATGAACTAGCTGTATCAGCCTATAGGCCAGACATCTTAGTGTTTTCTCGTAACTTGAAAAAAGTTATCCTTATTGAACTTACCGTTCCGTGGGAATCAAATATTCCAAAAGACCACAACATGAAGTCGAATAAATATTATGATCTCACAGAAGAAATGATCAGAAACGGGTTCAAGACTCAGCTTTACGCAGTGGAAGTTGGTGCAAGAGGAGTTCCAGCGAAATCTTTGCATCACTTACTGAATGCCGTCAATACATTTATGGAACGAGCTTCCAAGACGGCATTAATGGAATCATACAGTATTTGGTTGGGTAGGGAGAGAAGTAGAATGGTGGATGGTGAGCGTATTATCGCGCAATAAAATAAAAAAGGAGGCCTCCTTTTCTTAAACCAGCCTATTGTCGGTCGCAAGCCCGAGACACCATTCTTCTCATCTCTTACCCACACACGATGGACCCGGCACCCGCACTTTGAATCCATGGAATGCTTAGAAATTTGTCTTCTCTCATATTATGATTTCTGGAGTTAGATGCAATGTAGGAATTTTCAAGCTAAATGGATCTATTTTTTATGTCCATACATACATTGCAGGCCAATAGTTGTATCTCAAATGTTGTTAGTTATTATTGAAGGAAACAATTACGAGAGTCCTTCGCGCCATTTTCCCGTGGTCTAGCGGTTCGATTCCTGGTCGGGACACAATATTTTTTTGTGATACTTATGTTTGAACGCTGGAGTCATCAACAAGTTGCATCTGGATTATATAGGATATAAATGAACAACGAAAATAAAATAAAAACATGATCACTTAAACAATCTGTTTGCATTGTGCAATCTTTGAGATTAAATCTGAATCCAAGTCCACTAGACTATTGTCAGTAAATTGTGTGTTAAAACAACTTAACTAACAATAGAATTATCTAACAAAAACGTAACGAGATTGCGTGTGATGTTGTACGTTTAAATTTAACATATTGCTACAAAGCTAAATAAGCATTCATGAGCGTACCCAGGTTCTGGGCCGGTGAGGGGCAAATCAGTTTTTTATAAGTACTATAACGGGTACATGTAGATTACGGAGTTTTATTTGCATTTTAGAAAAGAAGAGTATTGTCAATATACGACAATGAACATACCCTCATTTCGAATCGTGCTCAGAGCGCTTAGAACGAATATAACACTGACCGTGTCGTTCCGAATGAAATATATATATATCAATTCGGAACGGTCTAAATCACATTTCCATTCATAAAATTATAGTTTTTTTTTAATGTATGTAAGATAAATTGCGGATTCCGCATCTTTGAGTATGAATACTAACAAATATACATCTCTCAGTTTATTCATCTTTATATGTGTAAAGTATAATATTATTAACTTATTTTGGTAATTTAAAATGACTTGCCGTGTTACAAACATTTTTTTTTACTTCCTACTTAAATATTAATTATACATTTGTTTAAGAAGTAATATAGAAACAGTATAAACGAATTACAATATTAAATAATTTAAAAGAAAACCTAATATTAAATTAACATGAAAATGGCGCGGGACCTTACAACAAACAAGTGACAGCGCTCAGAGCGATCTACCTCGATATCGTGAGCAGTCTAAGCGCGAGAAATGATGTCATTTGTGACGTCACATAGCTTTGGCAAAACGGTTTAAGCGCGTCTCGGAACACCTTTAAGCGTGCTTAGGTTACTATTATCGCGCCTCGGAACGAAGATATAGTTGATGGGTTTTTGTTTTGAGAAAAAAATAAGATCGGGAGCTCGGACCGAGAGGTCGACAGAGTGAGTATTTTTATAAATATTAGGATTAAAATAATAATTACAGTTAATGTCTAGTAGTGTCCCACGTAGGAAAGTGTTTAGTTTTTCTACATTTGTAATTATATCAAAAATATAAAGTATAAAAAAAAGTTGTATGCATTTTTAATAAAAAAATAAGTCCGTAGAATCCTCACCGTAACAATTAAAATCAACTACATCCAACCGCAGGCGTTGAATAATCTTGTAACTGCACAGGCAGGTTACAGTACAGTATTCCCAAATTAATAATGCACATACAGATCTTCGCTAATTGTCGTATTCCCGGAAACACCCGAATCATTGAATCGTAAGAGCCTAAACATTGCACTTGCATTTTGCACCTTGTTCGAAAGAAATAGAAGTCAATATCATGTGTACACAATCGAAAACAATTCGGGCGGTCGGTGACTGCATGTGTTCTCTCTGAGTGGAATTATATAGAGCTGTATTACACACCGTTCTTGGTTTTGTTTTCAAAGGTGAATTTAATTTCAACTTTAATTATCTTATTCAACTTTAAATAGTTTATTAATTTATTAGTTTATTTATTAGTTTTTATTAGTTTATTACACATAATTCTACTAAATTATGCATGAAGAAAATGCACTTAACCACTCTATATACATATCGTCTTCCGACGCTCGGGGAATACGACCGTTGCCGAACAGTGACGAAGATTTTTATGCGCATTATCACTTTGGGAGAACCCTAGCTAAATATATAAAAAATATAAACATTCATTAAAATTGGATTTTTTTACTGTACATTATTTAATTATTATACATTAACTATTTTAACTGCCTCCGTGGTCTAGCGGTTAAGTCCGTGGATTTGTACTCGAAGGTACCGGGTTCGATTCCAGGTCGGGACACAAAAATATTTAATAATGTAAATAAATACATTTAATTTAATTGTGAAATTTCTTGAGTTTGGTACGCTGGAGACATTGAGAGCTTGCCACTTGTCATGATTGGCCTATAGTAAAGTTGGCTAAATGTGAATCCGCTTATTTAAAAGCGTGGTTTGTTTTTGGACCTCTGCCGAACACGTTCAATTTATTGTTCTTAAATTAACAGAGGTTTTTGCGTTTTGTCGACTTTCGGGTTGCACATAGGCATGTAGTCTACCTTAATTCTGACTTGCCTGGTGGGTTACTGTTGTACCAGGTATTGTATTCTCATCGGTACTGATAACTTAATTTAAAAGGTTATTAATTGATCGTTGTGGTGCAGTTCTGTATATGTTTTATTTTGTAAATCTGATATAGCTGAGTTTTTCTTGCAGATTCCTTTCTCAGTCAGATTAAACATTAACAGGTCACTGGAATTTGCTAAGCTGCTGGTCTTCTGCTAACAGCTTACTTATTGGACCACTTTGCTGCTTAGTCTTCTACTAGCAGGAGTAGAATCATTCAAAATAATTAAATTAATGACGTTTCATAAATGCCTGTAATAGGTTTACGTGAATAAAGATATTTTGACTTTGACTTTGTTTCTGACCACCCTGGAAGGGAAGGGAAACTTTCAATGAGTGTGTAATTTTGTGCAGGTAAATGAGATCTTGTTTTATGATTATTGTTGCGTAGAATTTATTAGTTTTATTTTAAATGTCAGCTGATTTAAACTTTAAGCGTTTCAATTTCAGTGCAACTCAGCCTTATGTTACGGTTGGTCTACAAGTTGTTATTAGTGGAACCGACGACGGCTTAACGTGCTCTCCGAAGATCGGCAACAGTGGTTTTGCAAATCTATGAACAAAGGAATGTTTTTTTTTTTTTTTTTTTTTTTTTTTAATACTAGCACGACATGTGACCTTGCGCCCACCTGATGGTAAGTGGCGTGCAAGGTCAATGAATGTTAGCAACTAGAATCAGAGACTCATGACTGACATCAGTCCCTAACACTATGTCGGCTTGACTGGATATGACGGCAATTCGAACCTGATGTAAGTGTATTTCTTATTGGTATTGCCGGAGTTCGAACGGCGACCCTTTAGAACCGAGCCACCACCGCTCGATATTATATAGCTACATACTTAATATATTATATCAGATTTTACCCTAAACCATAACTTTAGGGATCGCCGTAAAGAATGGTGAAATAAATTCCATGAATATTTTAGATAAATCTACATATAGGGAACATAAAAATGTATATTGAGCTTAAAAGAAAATCCGAAATAAATCTTATACACAGAACTTTACAAATTGGATTAGTTCTTGATACTTTTGCATTGAAAAATGTTAGGGAAGCTTTTAAAGTTCCAAGATAGATAGATAGATAGATAAATTCTTTATTGCACAGAAAATAAAACATTTTACAGTACATAGGCGAGCTTAATGTCTAAAAACATTATCTAACAGCTAACCTTTGGGAGAAGTGAGCAGGGATTGTGTGTGCATAGCTACTAATGTTTGACAATGGGTTTCATTGAGAAAACTAATTATAACTAAAAGAAATATATATATATGTATATAAATAATAAAGCTATGGTACTTATCTACCGATATATACTTAAATAACACATAATTATACTTACTACATGCTATATAATAAATAAATAATATAAATAAATTATTCAATTGTTAATTTATGTTAGTTTTTATAATTTTAACGGGTCTTTCTTTACCGATCATCACTATTACCCTAGAAAAGTACGTGAAGCGATGGAAATAAAGAAACACAAACCTTGTTTTATAATATGTAGTGTACTAGTAGGTAAAAAATAACACTTATTCGAAAAAAATAGTTACAAAATATAAAATAAAATTAATATTAATACTAAGGATAGGGATATAAGTCCCGTCCGCGTGGAATGGTGGCAAGAACGCTGGCTGCATTTCCCCGCTGAATTGCAATACTGATTCTTGTCACCGGAGGAGACGACAAGACGCGCTGTTATGTCTTTTAAAAACTTATTTGCACTTGGACTCCATGGGCCCAGAGTTTCCAAACGGCATAAATATATAATCTTTTAATATACTTACATATTTGCGCCGCTTGCTGGAATCCGCATTTTCCGCCGCGGCTCCCGCTTTATGCGCTGTCCAATACTAGTAGGTATATCAAGATTTTATATATAGTGGCACTGTATTGGACAGTCGAATCTATCCTATATGACCTTTAGCATATTGCTGGTGCTGCCTCCAATTCTATTCTAGAAATGCAGTGCATTTACGCATGATAGTAGAAAAACTATCAACATGATTTTAAGCGTGTTTAAAGTACCTATATATTATTATCTATCCAAGCAAATAGTATTGCCAATTAAAGAAATGTTGCGGTCTTCTTCCAGTTAATTAAGTTGCTCCAGCAGTCTTCAGGGAGCTTCAGAACTTGTGAGGCGTGAGGGTATGTCCGTGTACGTACAGAGTAGAAGTAGTAAAAAGCATTAATTTTTTACAACGTCGACTGCCTTTCTACCAAGATAGATGGCAAAAACTAGTATTTTAAATAGGTGGTAGGCGGACTGATGGGGCGGGGAAGCATCCACCGTTCGTGCTGATAAACCCAGTCTATCCACACGTTTCGGGATCAGGCTCGAATTGCCGTCATGCCCAGTAAACAAGCCGGTATAGAGTTGGGGACTGATGTCTTTCATGAGTGTCTGATTCCAGTTTCTAACATTCATGGACCTTAACATTTATCAGGTGAGCGCAAGGTCACATGTCGAACTAGTATAAATATATATATATATATTTTATTATGTATCGAGCCTACTGCCACATAAGCTTAACAATTTTCATTCGCTGAGTCATCAGACTCACTGTCAGTGTCCACGTTTCGGCTACGGACGACAATATTGGAAGAACGCATTGGTTAAAATCTTTGCTTTTATGTTTGATTACAGGATATAACGTAACTTTCCAAATGCAACGCATCCTAGTAAATGCGTCTGTTAGCTTCCTTGCTGATGTTGACTATGCCATAATATGCACCTGCTGATATGTCTCTTTTTTGATTAATAAAGTATTAGTTTACAGAATGAGGTATTTGCTTTCAATGTGAAGTGTGAACGTGCACCAAGGGTTGAAAAGCCACGTAATGGGTGTCGACCTAACCCGACCACCCTTTCTTATCATGCGCGGCCAGTTGTCTGAAAACCCTGCGGCGATCGGACAGCCTAATTTTAACGAAGTTAAAAGGAAAAAATCGTGGTCTAAAAATAGACATTCTTTTTATTTCATTATGCCACAGACCGCTTTATAAGACGATAATTTATAATATAAGAATTGAGAAATCTTTAGAAAACTATTTTACAATCACCATTCAAAAGACCATAAGTCCTTGTCTGTTTTCCTCAAAGATGTTGTAATGTAGTGTAGTATATGTATGTTGTATAATTTATATATGTCGTATATGTATTGTATATACCCATTTATATATGTAATTTTATATTCTAGTTGTAAGTAAATATTGTATTAATATTTGCTGTTTATTTGCTAACCGTCTCTTACGTTTTCATTGTCCCGAAGGTTGATTGGAAGAGAGTGCCTATAGGCATTATGTCAGCCTTTTGGTGATATAATAATAAAGTTTTTAAATAAAAATAAATAGATAACGTAAGTCTAATTAAGCACGCTTATACCTACCTCTATAGATGTAAGCTTAAGATAAAAGTTTCGTCAATGTTTACCCAGTCTTGCTTCCCTATTTAATCAACTTCTTATCTCAGGAACCTTTTTAACTTGCTCCTATTTTAAGAAAAAGTATCATCACGACCGTTTTCCTTTCGGGGTCTTCAGAAACCACGCTTATAAATAAGCGGATTCACATTTAGCCAACTTTACTATAGGCCAATCATGACAAGTGGCAAGCGCGTCATGTCTCCAGCAGCGTACCAAACTCGAGAAATATGACAAATAAATTAAATATTATTTAAATGTATTTATTTACATTAATAAATATTTTTGTGTCTCGACACTAATTAGGACACTAATTATATATTTTCTTTTGTGATTGTATCCCAATTTTTTTTTTTTAATATTTGATATAAATTAAATGCATTATTTAAACAAAAATTCTGACTTTGGCATTTAAATAAATATAAATATCTGTATGTATACGAACAAACTACTGAATATCAGTTGTAATATGTACGAGTATGTACCTATACTTAAGGATGAATAAATGATTTGATTTGATTTGGTCCACTGTACAGTGTACAGCCTTCGGGGACAGAACATCGAGTGGACTCCGACCGTCAAATACCTGGGCTGCATCATTAACAGGACGTTGACAATGGGTGAAATGGCCTGCCATGCCATCAGGCGAAGGCGGCCCGAGCCATGTTACGTCCTGTTATGAATTCCAGCTTGCCGCTCAGGTTGAAGGTCCGGATCTACAAGATGTTCATCCGTCCCCGTCTCACCTAAGCTGCGCCAGCCTGGCACCACCTTCTAGCCCAGACCAACAGGGACAAGATCCAAAGTCAGCAGAACATATCGCTCAGAGTGGTTTCCGTGGTAGCTCGAGATTTGGAAATGCCTACTATTGAGGAGTTTGTCACTGGCCTGACTAGACGTATGTTCTATCGGACCGACAACGGACACTTCAACCATCTCCAGAATATCGCTCCGTCTTGCGCACGGCCCCCCAGCGGGAGACCACTTCCAAGGGAAGTACTCCTGGAGGAGAGCTGAAGCAGTTGAATCTAGCCCTCTGGGTTCGTGAGCCACACGGGCGCTGTTATACTGCGAACGGCGCCCAGCACTAAAAGTGCATGAATTACCGGCGGGTAGTTACCCGCTGAGATCCTGCCGGGAAAACGGGGGAATATCCCCATCCCCAACCCAGGCCCATTAAGCGTCGGGGCCTGGACGACCCCATTGTCTGTCTGACAGTGTACAGTCCCCACACACTTGAAAAATTCACACTGTATACACTTAACAAAAAAGTACAATTACTGTTGATACAGGTAACTATAATCTCACTTCTCGTATACATCTTAACATTCAACATAAAAAGGCCAATTTCCTTCCAATTTCACTGGAAAAAGTCACTTAATATAAGTTTCTAATAACATTGGCTGGCTATTACGCAGTTTTTCAGAAGGATGCGCAAGAGCAAATGAACTCAAAGATACTGCTCATTCAGCCATCAGACTTTGACCCTCTAAATATATTTGGAATGTAAGCTTTTACAGCCACGATCTTATTTAAGTAGTTTTATTATTAGTTAGTAAGTTTTAGGCGCGGTGGTGGCTCGTTTGTAAGAACGCTTTCCCTAATATCCTACCCGGCATGTACCAATGCGAAATTTTACAACACCACCGTTCCCATGCCCGTCGGATCCGGTTCCACTAATACCAACTTGTGGACTCGTTAATAAATTGTCATAAAAAATGACATTAGATACTCGCCAACACGTCTGGCCAGCGTGGCGAGTGTAGGCCAAATTATCCAGATACTCGTATATGTTCTGGAAGGTCCATCTCCAAGCTAGGACGCTGTGTTCTAGGGACTGTAATGAAAGTTAGTTAGTTTTAGTTGCTTATAGCAGTAATGTTAAGTCTAACATACATAAATATGGATTATTATCTGTTACGGTCCAACTATTATTACCACTTGTTTAGTATTTTTTTTAAATTAATTTATTGATTTTATTAGTGCTGACTGTATCTAAGTTGTTACAAGCGAACCAAAGTACATAAAATGATTTTGATTATGATACGATTTTTGTAAGTATACAAGTATGGTCTTTACGAGCTCATTGAAGAGGGTTTAGCGCATCTCTCTCGCTTGCACAATCCAGTACTTTATTAAATAGTAAGTTATAGTAAGTATTTTTTTTTAGATTGAGTGATTTATAAAATTACGGACATTTTTGAGATATACTTAATAATCATAAATTTGTTTTAGTAAAATAAAGGAAAATCGTTCTAAATGTTTTTGCTATTTTTCGCTGTCTAAAATTAGGTATATATTCATATCATATATAAAATATATCCAAAATGTCCGTATCGTATTTTCCAAGAAGTTGATAGACTAAATTTCTCAAAAGTCTCATAGTTGGAAATCTTGGGAATTTTGGAAGAATGGTCAAAAACCACGCTTTTAATGAGGATTCACATTTAGTCAACTTTACTATAGGCCCATCATGACAAGTGGCAAGCTTGGCTCTGCCTCTAGCTAAGCAAACTCGAGAAATTTTATAAATAAATTATTGAGAGCTAGCTCCAATTTGTACGACTTTTCTTTTCAAGCAACTTAAGTTTTTATTTTTCTAATGGTCAACCCAAAACTCAAAAATATAATTATATTTATTATAAAAAAAATATATAAAAAAATATAAGTGATAAAGTGTTGTTCTTTCACTGATTAGGGTCGTGAAAGGGTCGTACCGAACCACAAGGTCAAATACTCAGGATCAAACGGGTGCTTCTTTGGAGAGTGTTTGATTGATGTCCTGCAGGCACGCAGGAGATGCCATCAGCGGTTGGACACGCACCATTAGCTCTCGGACTAGGAACATAGACGATTGCACGTGACGACTCGCCGATGTCATTACATAGAACAGGTCTGGCACAAATCCCTTTCATGTAAGAGTTATTAAATATATTGAAATATTTGCGTCGGCTTTGTAGACATTGTCGTCACAGCAGACTTAGTATGAAACACTTCAATTTAATTCGTTTATTTTCTGTTATTAACATAGTACAAAAAACTTGTATTTTGAGCCGTTAATTAGGCGAAGATGGCCCAAGCCATGTTATGCCCTGTAATGAACTCCAGTTTGCCGCTCAGGTTGAAGGTGCAGATCTACAAGATGTTCATACATTCCTGACTTATGCTGTGCCAGCTTGGCATCACCTTCTGGCCAAAACCAACAGGGACATATCGTTTAGGGTGGTATCCGGATCGCCGTGGTTCTGTGTGTGTGATTCTGTAACCGCAAGAGATCTTGAGATGCCTACTATCGAGGCATACAAATGACGAGGCAACAATGCCGGCCTAGCTAAACGTATGTTTTACCGGTCAGACAACGGATCCTACAAGCATCTTCAGGATATCGCTCTTACTTTCGCACGGCCCCCGGAGGGGAGGCCACTACCTAGGGAGACATTTTTGGAGAAGAACTAAAGAAGACGAATCTAGAAGACTAGATTCGAGATCCACACTGGTGTTATTAACTATGAACAGCGCCGAGCACCTGAAATTACTCGCCGAGATCTTACCGGGGAAAACGGGAGATTATCTCATCCCCAACCCAGGCCTATAAAATAAAAATGCCTGGATGACTCCGCTGTCTAACTTATAGAAGTATAATTTACAATATTTTATAATATAACTTCATAACTAGCACTCTACCAGAGAAATACTATAATAGTATAGTACACAACAATACAAACAAAAAACTTACGTGTACATTGGTCTCCCGGATGTCACTATGCAAAAAATGATAATATATGTTGGTATATCGTTACAGTCTTTAAAACATATGTTAGAAAAAATGTAAGTAACTACTAGGTACTTTACGACATAATAATAGCGTGTTAAATGTACAAACAGTAGGTAATTTAAAAAATGTAGATAAATTTATAGTAATACTTAGTACCTAAGTCTATTTATATTTAAAACGCTTTTTAGGTCAACTTAAAAAGTGTCTATTGAAATTAAGAACACATTTTTATTTGTCTAGGCTAAACGCATAGAGAACCCACTTGTTATTGTCTCTGCCCATTCTGTTTTACGTAATTTTTCTGTTTATACGATTGTTATTTCTTGTATGTACCAAATAAACGATTACACTTAATTGGTGCTGGCTTTTATTAAAAATAACCACAGTGTCAAACTGTGAAAACTAAAAAATACATTTGTCCATTGTTAGCTACCCAGTAGCCCTATTCTCAGTCAGTTGTTGCGTCATAATTACAAAATATTATTCAATTCTCAACTCTATAAGCGGTCGACATTGACAGCGGTTGTGCAAATATCAAGTTTAATAGCGTGATATATATATATGGATAAAACGTTTAACATATTTATTTTTAAAAAATATATTTTTTTCTTGAAAAAAAAAAGAGGAATACCAATTTCTTTTTTAGCGTGCTTGGGACACAAAAGTCCGGCTTTTAGATTCTTAGAGATCAAAGTCAAAATATCTTTATTCACGTAAACCTATTACAGGCATTTATTAAACGTCAATAATTTAATTCTTTTCAATGATTCTACTTCTGCTAGTGAAAGACTAAGCAGCAAAGTAATCCAATGTAAGCTGTTAGCAGAAGACCAGCAGCTTAGCAGAGATGTCAACGCTATACCTGCCAGAATTCGAATCTTAAAAAAAACTTTTCGTGGTGAACGGTATTCTTGCAAGACCTGTACCTAGCTTTAGAGGACTCTTGTGATGAACTTAGCTTTATGGTATGTCTCTACTCAAGTTACATAACTTTGGAACACTCAGGGAGTAATAAAACATCGTGTTACTAATATTCAGCGGCACAGTTTATGAGCGATAACATGCTTATCATATAATATGTGAGTATGTATGTGTATGTATGTATGTGTATATTACTGAACCGATCTCGTTTTTACCTCTGTGGTCTAGCGGTTAGGTCCGTGGATTCAGACGCGTAGGTACCGATTTCGATTCCTACAGTTGAGACACAATCATTTATTTAATTTATTAGTAATACTCGAAGCAATATTTTCTCTTACTTTCGCATGGTCTTCTACTTACGAAGGCGCTTTTGGAGAAGAAATAAGGTAGACGAATCTAGGAGACTAGATTCGTGAGCCTCACGGGTGTTGTTATACTAGGAACAGCGCCCAACACCAAAGGTTCGTTGAATCACCGGCGCGCGGGTGGAAAATGGGAGATTATCCCAAACCCAGGCTCAATGAACATCCGTGGATGACTCCGCAATTATTTTTTTCATATTTTCAGTGTTTTATATTATTAGCTTTGTTGCTTTTAATCGCAATTAGGATCTAAGAATGTATGGACATTTTGTTAGAACCTTATATAAGGTTTAAATAGCTCAGAGGTTGTACGGATTCGGGTCTCCACATATAAGTCATTGGATTTCGCGTAGGTATAAGAAATTGTCACGTCGGAAATGGAGAGGTTGCCAAAAATTGTTGTCGCGCTCAAGGAAGCAGTGATCAAGTTATATAGGTCACAAACAATACCCTAAGACAATAGACATATATATCGACGGACCGACCTTTCAACAGACCAAATCGCGTAGTCACTTTGTCGAAATAATATATTGTTTTTTAAACGTCGTTAAAGCCTTGAATTGCGTCTACGTCTATTCAGTTTATTTTGCATTGCGCCGCCGCCAGTGACGACGTTAGCTTTATAATCTTATTGAAAATGGCATCGCGAACGCCAAATGCCATAATTGATCAACAGTCTGCTAAATAATTGGTCTATTCGAATGGTTTGAATAAAACGGCGTCCGATGGATGTCAACCTTTAGTCATAATATATCGGAATCATATCGAATTTATCTGTCAAATTACCGATTTTCGCAAACTATATAGCGATGAAGTTTGATAGCCCGCAAAGTTATCAAATATTACATACAGTTTTACCGTGTGGTTGATATTTTGGCATTTGCTTCTAGTGTTGCAAAGGAATAAATATTATTTCCATTGATACAATACACATATCAGGGCATAAAATTAGTTAATATGAAGCTGGCTTTTTAATGACATAAGTTCTCATAATAAAATATTACCGTCCTTTGGAACTATTGATATTGACCAAATCAGACTACAAATAAGTTGGCATTTGACTGTACCTACAATTCATACTTTTATTTCTCCATATCAATTTGCACCTTGATTAAAATGTAAATGTAAAGTAAAGTATCATCACGACCGTATCCCTTTCGGGGTGATCAGAAACCAAGCTTTTTTTTAATGAAGCCAACTTTACTATATAGGCCCATCATGAAAAAAAGGCTTGTCTCTAGCGTACTAATCCAGGAATCGAACCCGGCACCTCCGCATCTAAATCCACTGAGTTATTCACTAGACATGGAGGTAGTCAACAAAAGACAAACTCAATTAAAAACTGAATAGCCCCTAACAGTGAGTAAGATATGTTGTTATGTGAGCACCTAGGTAAAATAAATAAACATTCAATGTTTAGGTTGTACCATACAAGTATATTATTATGTCTCTGGCAAAGACGGATCGCGTGTGACGCAAGTGAAGACAAGTGAAGAGCCAACAATAGGTCGATTTGTCGCAGCATTGTGCCGGAACAATGGAAACCAGGTCGACAATCCTGGAGTCAACATCACTGAAACGCGGATTTGACGAATTCAAATTCATTGTTAGTGATTAACAAAATTACGTAATATATTATCAAAATTCAGATTATACAAATTCGCAGAAGTCATGATGAGGATCGTATGCAAGGTCTTAAGCTCATGCGTGAAATAATGTTCTAACCTCTGGGATGGTTTCGCTAAGTGATGCTCTTAATATCCTGTGCAGGCGATTCGAATATTGGCGAGACCAGTGTCTAAAACTTTTCAATCACTTTCGCAAAAATGTGGCTTCCATGATTTTAAAAAACATCACCCTTCGTTTAATTGTCTGCTCTGATGATAAGAGGGCTGGTTCTTTCCTCGCAATCAGCATAGCGATTCAGCGAGGAAATTGCGGCCAGCGTTCTTGCCATCATGCCGCGCGGATACGATTTATATTTAAATTAGGTTTTTTTAGTTATTTTTTATTAAAATAATTATAAATTTGTAAATGTTACATCATTATAAATAAACCGAGGGTAGGTTGGTAGTGTAGGCCCGTCTGCAAGCGCGGCGTGGGCCACATTCTCCCTCCATATGTTCTGGAAGACCCATATCCAATAGAGGAGGTATAGGACAGTGTTCTAGGGTAATGGCTTTGACTATAAATATGTATGAATATATGTGTTCTCTTCTCCCGATCGATGATGAATGAGGTGATAGGGAAGGCAAAAGGTCTAGCCCATACAGCCAAGTCTGACGTAATATATCTTTCTTTTTTATAAGTTAATGAGGTTATCATCAAATTCCAGATTTTGATGCTTTTCTTCGAGTTCTACAAACTATACTACGGTGAGTGTTCAGAAGAGCTCCACAACCTTGTCCCATCTCCTCTATTCCGCAACCGTAGCCACTCTTAGCCACGCGTACATATACATTTGGAGACTCTTACATCTGTTGCTCGCTGAAGATGTGGAATGCTCTCCCAGCCAATGTAAACACACATTCCACTCTTATAATTAATTATTACATACTAATAATATTAATACATACATAAAATTGTACATAAACATACACAAATACAACTTACTAACGTGGTTTAGAGCTATTCATAAAGTGTGAATAGACCAGTTTTGTAAACGACAATCTGTTAGTTGCCTGCCTTATGTTTACTGGAATATCGTTCCATAATTTTGTGGCAGCTACTACGAAGGAGTTGGAGACAAATCCATAATGATGTGAGGGAACAGAAAGAAAAGAGTTGTGAGAAGAACGTAAAGATTTATCGTGGAAAAAAGAGATATAGGCAAAATTGTCCTTAAGGTATTTTGGTGTTAAAAACAGAGGAAAGGAGACAGAGAACTCTAAGATTTCTGCGACAACGAATTGGTAAATCTGAGTTTGAATCCGTTTCTTATTGATAAATGTACGTAAGAAAAGTATTTCTCTTTGGTACATGACGGGGTTCGAATCGCGATCCTTTTTTGATTGGAAAGCGTTCTCACACAGTTTACACGATATACATATTAAATTTGGGTGTGGTAGACAAAACGGAGAACATAAAATGGAGGTCAGCCTTGACCTACACGAGTTTAGCGCAATTTGTGAAAATTTAGCTTATCTTTATGACGTCATAGCTGACCAAAGTGGATTAGTCTGTCCCTCCCGGTGAATTTGCAAAAATTGCCAAGAAATTGGATCACAGATAAGAAAGCAGGCCACATAATATGGTAGATTTTTACGGTTTGCACTCTCTAGCAATCCACAGCATATTTATAATCGTACCCTAAAACTTACCAAACAAAGCACTAAGGGTGTCACTAACCACGCCACTCTGCCAACTCTGTAGCGACTAAGAAAAAGAAGAAAGTTATTTAAAGGTAATTCCTCATTGGTCTATATTACCTATATTGGCCTATATTTTATGGTAATTTATTTACTTATTCATTCATTTACTTACTATAATATAAAAAAAAAAACTTTATTGCAAAATAAATATACATTACAATTTAGTTGTTACATAGGTTAGGGCATAAAATAAATCGTACATAGTAACAAAAGCAGTTTAGCTGTGACATCTGAAATAGTCGGTGGACGGTGTTCCAGATGTCATTCTAGGAATTAGTACTTACAACATTTTATTTTCCTCTAGACAATATTTATTTATATTTGCTGAAGGCAAGACTTAAATAATTGTTTGTGTGTATGGTTGGTGTATATGCATGTTGGTGTGTGTGTGTGTTGGTGTACGTGGGTTTGAATGAATACTGTCTTTTACAAATAAATATTTACATTTAAATGATTACCGAACATCTAGCCAATTACGGATTAACATTATTTTCACTAAACATATAGCATGAACGGATTATAAACAATTTAAACCACTTAAAAAATAAAAATAAAGAGACAATATTGTCCTTGACCTCTAAGGTCCCAGGCGCTGCAGCAAAGAACCTCAAGTGGAAGATGTGTTTTTGCGCCGTTTGGAGTTGAAACTCTCGGGCCGTGGGGACCAAGTGCACATGAAATTTTCAAGGCGTTGTCAAAACAGCTCGTCAACACCTCGGGGGACAAAAGGGCTGGGCAATATTTGGGCCAAAGGATCAGCATTGCCATTCAACGTGGCAATGCTGCCAGTATCCTTGACCCTTTGCCCATTGGCAGCGATTTGAAGCAATTTTACATAGTTTCTATCCCGCCAATTTGAAATTCAGTGTTTTATCTGTAATATAGTACCTGATCATAATAAAGAACCTAATCATATAAATAGTATTTTGTAACTATTTCATACATAAATCTTAACCAATTGACTATTTAATTAAATTATATTTTAATGCTGCAATTTAATTAAAAAAAAACACAATTAATTGTTATTTAATTTAATTGTATTTTGTTAAGGCACGCTGCAAAAAGTTGGGGCCTGGTTTTGGGCAATCTCTTTTCATCAAAATAGGTCCATTAATGTAAGCGTGAAAGTTGTTCGTCTTACAAGACGTAACGGTTCAATAGTGTCATATTATAAGCTGAAACCATTAAAGGTATATGTTAACTTTTTCGATCATAAACAAAAAAAACTGCTTTTTTTACAAAGCTATCAATTAGAGGTATTTAATATTTGTAACAAAAAATGTACTCGTAGGTATGATTTACTAATTACCAACTTGTTTTCAGTCAACCGTACTTGTCCATCCGTTCGTTAACAAATTGCATGCTGTTGTAATCTCTATAGGTGGCGAATGACTTGTATAGTATAATTTTAACGCAATGTTTCCGTTACGTACAATAACGTAAAAAATGTGATACATATTTCTTACCCTCGCCGGGCTACAATTGCATTCCCGCAAAACGCGATCCCTCAATCCCGCTTAAATTATTGGGCTGCGAGACCCAGCACCTCTAGACATGGATTCGCGGATCCTGCAAATTTTAAACAGTTTATAATAATTTCTAATATTATAAACTATTTCAAAGTTGCTATATAATTTCTTCTTCAGTTTATACTGTTCTATTTACCTATTTATTCGAAGTAAGATACACAAATACAAACAATAAATATAAATTAAAGCTACCTAAACAATAAAATTAAAAATAAACTAAACAAAACCTTAAATTATTTAATTAATTATTTGGGCGGGGCAATATTTGGGCCAAAGGATCAGCATTGCCATTCAACGTGGCAATGCTGCCAGTATCCTTGGCACTTTGCCCATAGGCAGCGATTTGGAGCAATTTTTTTATTTATAATATTTTTTATTTTGTTTTTTCTTTATTTTAGTTTTTACTTGTATTTTTATTTATTAAGTAGGTTTATTTTTATTAATAGTACTTAATTTATGTTTTAAACTAAAATTTTAAGTTATATTTTTTTTTAAATCATTATTTAATGTCTAGTTAATAATAATAATATTAAAAATGTGTATTGGCCAAAAACACATTTTGTGCTATTATAAAAAAACATCTTAGGGACAGACAGCGGAGTCATCCAGGTCCGGATGTTCAATGGGCCTGGGTTGGGGATGGGATAATGTCCCGTTTTCCCCGGCAGGATCTCGGCGGCTAACTACCCGCCGGTGATTCAACGCACCTTTGGTGCTGGGCGCTGTTCCTACTACAACACTGCCCTTGTGGCTCACGAATCTAGTCTCCTAGATTTATTTACTTTAGTTCCTCTCCAAGAGCTCCTCCCTAGGTAGTGGCCTCCCCTCCGGGGGCCGTGCAATAGTAGGAGCGATATCCTGAAGATGCTTGTAGAATCCGTTGTCAGCCCGGTATGTTACGTTTAGCTAGGCCGACAACAAATGCCTCGATAGTATATCTTAGGGAGTGATCGACCTGCCGTCAGTAGGTCCTATTCTTGAACCTGGTGTACAGTTTACCACCATGTGGGCGCGGTGTCACAGGTCGTGCTCAGTATAAAAATAAAACAAAACATACAGTTGTGGACATTTTATAAAAGCCCTACAGTGTTTTGTTGACAATTTCTAAGAATCCTTTATTGTTCATGGTGAATAGAATGCAAAATGATAAATGCACTTCCCAGTGACTCTCAGAATCCATTCAGCAATGTGACTAATCTCCAACAGCCAACGTGACGGATGCAGTTACAGCCAACGACACACGACACTCACAATACGAGTATCCTTGGCGATACAGGGCGATTTATCCCGGCTTCGAAACCGATTATTTATTGAATTCCACGATGAAGATAGCTTATAACCCCCCTCTCGATTAAACAATTTGTGTTTCTTTATGTCGATCGCGTCACGTACTATTCTATTAAGTAACGATCGGTGGGGTGTATCTTTAGGTCATGAAGCTCAAACGTCAGGAGAAATATGTCTCTAAGGTTAATCGCGTAAAGACCCGTAGAGATAAAGTAGATGACGTAAAAAAGAATGCAACATTTTGTATAAAAATAACAACCAATACCCGCTCTATTTTATATTTGAGCTCTTTGATTGTTTTCAATAAAAACATCATTCTGTTTATTGCAAAGAAAGTTAACTTCGTGTATTCGTTGTTTCTTTCTTTTTTCCTTTCATTCTCTATCACTATTATGTCAGTCGGCAATTATATTGATAATCATAGGAAGTCTCAAACTATTGTAGCATTATGACAACGTTTTAGATCTAATGATAAGAAATCTTAATCATTTTTGACTTATTATATAATAGCGCAGTGGCTTGGTCATAAGAATGCTTTCCTAAAAATCCAACAAATCGCGGTTTGTGAGATAATAATAAAAAAAATATATATATATAAATAAGCGGATTCACATTTAGCCAACTTTACTATAGGCCAATCATGACAAGTGGCAAGCCCGTCGATATTAAATAATAATAATAAAATAATATTTATAGATTTATAACACCACCATTTCCGTGCATGTTTAAGCCGAGCGTCGGTCTCGGTTCCACTAAACGAAATCGTGGTCATCACCATCAGCCATTGTCTCTTCGCTGATGGATATAGGCCTCGCCCAAGGCTTGCCACTTTACACGATCTTGTGCCATCCTCATCCATCCCCTTCCTCAGGTCATCCGTCCATCTGGCAGGGAGACGTCCCACTCTGCGTCTTCCAGTACGTGGTCTCCACTGCAGAACCCCTTTTACTCCATCGTTCATCGGTTCAGCGACAGACGTGTCCAGCCCATTGCCACTTCAGCTTGCTAATTTTGAAAGCTATGTCGGTAACTTTGGTTCTTAAACGGATGTCAGCGTTTCTGACTTTATCCTTCAAAGAAATCCCGAGCATAGCTGTCTCCATAGCTCGCTGAGCGACCTTAAACTTATGCATCAGATCCACTGTCAGTGTCCACGTCTCTGCTCTATACGACATTACTGGTACCTGTAGTATGGTTAATAAATTGACATCAAACCCTCGCCAACCAGTCTGGGCATTGTGGCGAGTGTAGGCCAAATTCTCTAGAAATATATTTGAAGAGAAGGAAAATCCTAAAAAGGTCGGTTCGAACCCCAGCTTGTACTAATTTTCTTACCTACATTTGCCTAGATTAGCAACACCACCGTTCCCGTGCCTCGGAGAGCACGTTATGCCGTCGGTCCCGTTGCTGCTAATGCCAACTTGTGGAAAAAAACTGGCCAGGCGTGGCAAGTGTAGGCCAAATTCTCCAGAAATACGTTCTATAAGGCCCATTTTCAACAGTGGAGGTCTAGGAATGATATTATATGTAATGTATGTAATAATTTTATGTAATGTATGTACCTAGTGTATTAATAATACGTTGTGTGTATGCATTATTAGTATTTAGAAGTAAAAAAGTTAAGTAACATCACGACCGTTTCCCTTTCGGGGTGGTAAGAAACCACGCTTATAAATAAGCGGATTCACATTTAGCCAACTTTACTATAGGCCAATCATGACAAGTGGCAAGCTCGTCGATGTCTCCAGCGTACCAAACTCGAGAAATATCACAAATAAATTAAATATATTTATTTACTTTATTAAATACTTTTGTGTCCCGACCAGAAATCGAACCCGTTACCTCCGAGTCTAAATGCATGGACTTAACCGCTAGACCACGGAGGCAGTTAAATACTTCCCAGCCTTTAGGTTTTTATTACGATGGATATCGCAATTTTCAGATGCGGCTTTATTCACCATGCAGTGTTTTGTTTTTCGGATAATGATTTTTTAGTTTAAAAAAAAGTGAGTTTTTTATTTCAAATAAGAGAGGTTTTTTTTTTTCGTTTTGGCATTAATGACAATTTGCCAGTGTCAAAGTTAGGGAAAGACGGGTTAAATAAAAGGGATTCGAAAAATTTGGAATAGGATCAAAGAAGTATTTATAAATATAATAATATTGAATTAATACAAAAATAAGAGACTTAGACTTCTAAATAATGAAGAATATACAATAAGGATACTTATTTATATTTATATTTTAATATTATTATCTACTATGAATGAACCAATGATATTATATATGAATTTACTTCGCTTATTATATACAACTGCCTCCGTGGTCTAGCGGTTAAGTCCGTGGATTTAGAGTCGGAGGTACCGGGTTCGATTTCTGGTCGAGACACAAAAATATTTATTAATGTAAATATATACATTTAATTAATATTTAATTTGTTTGTGATATTTCGCGAGTTTGGTACGCTGGAGACATCGACGAGCTTGCCACTTGTCATGATTGGCCTATAGTAAAGTTGGCTAAATGTGAATCCGCTTATTTATAAGCGTGGTTTCTGACCACCCCGAAAGGGAAACGGTCGTGATGATACTTTACTTTACTTTTTTTTTTATTATATACAAGTAGGGATGAAATATTAGTTGGAAATGGAACTCGGAGTGAAATGAGAGAGGATATGAATAAGGAGCGGACATATAAAGGGCAAGAAAAAAATATATGATTCAAATCCTCCACGTCCAATCCACATTCACAAATAGAGGTTCTACTAATGACACCTGAAACAAAAAAAAAAATACTCTTTTGACAATTACACGCGGTATAATAATTGGTGTTTTATTTTATAACATTAAAATAATTTTTACCCAGTTTTTTTAAATGTGCAGTATAATCGCGATAATCCGACCAATTTTGGATGGTTACTCCAAACTCGAGAATTTTTATAAGTACCTAGCTAAATGAATAATAATAAATAAAAGGTATTTTTTTGTATACATTCTTTAATTAAACATTAGCTATTTTAAAAGTAGTTTACGCTAAGTTAGCAATCGCTATTTAAGGCCGCTATTTATAAAAAACTAGTTATGACCAGTAAGAAGTAATTCAATGCGTAATGTCCTATTGTTCAAATGTGAAGATAAAGTATAAAATAGGCGGAAAAATTTGCCAAGAATTTCGTTCGTATAAGATTTACGACACATATATGTAATTAATGGTGATAGAAATGTCTTTTTGACGTTTAGTAGATTTTTTAAGACACCAAAGTGATGAATTTATGTCACAATTAAAGATTTTATTATTGTCATACTGTTTTATGATTATGGGAACAGCAGGGCCTAACGCATACTTGTTATGGATATCGTGGTCGTTAATTTTTGACAACTCCGACCGGACCAAGCGAAACGCGAGTTCAAGTTAAATGATATCATCCATTTTGGGCTATTTTTGTACTACTTTTGTTGTATACAATAAATAAGATGTAAATAGTTGCGATTCTTTTATTGATAAGACTAATGTTATTGTTACTATATATTACAGTATTCCCAAATTAATAATGCACATACAGATCTTCGCTAATTGTCGTATTCCCGGAAACACCCGAATCATTGAATCGTAAGAGCCTAAACATTGCACTTGCATTTTGCACCTTGTTCGAAAGAAATAGAAGTCAATATCATGTGTACACAATCGAAAACAATTCGGGCGGTCGGTGACTGCATGTGTTCTCTCTGAGTGGAATTATATAGAGCTGATATTACACACCGTTCTTGGTTTTGTTTTCAAAGGTGAATTTAATTTCAACTTTAATTATCTTATTCAACTTTAAATAGTTTATTAATTTATTAGTTTATTTATTAGTTTTTATTAGTTTATTACACATAATTCTACTAAATTATGCATGAAGAAAATGCACTTAACCACTCTATATACATATCGTCTTCCGACGCTCGGGGAATACGACCGTTGCCGAACAGTGACGAAGATTTCTATGCGCATTATCACTTTGGGAGAACTGTACTTTGCAATTAAGTTATTTGGGAAATAAAATATGTACCTAAACATACTGGTATATTATATTCAAATATTTGTATGTTTAATTATAAAACTAAATAAATTTGTAAAACGATTAAGCCTACTTAAAAGTAAAAAATAAAATAAATATAAACTAAAACTAATAAAAAATAAACTATAATTTTAAAAAATCCTCTAGGACCCTTCAGAGATAGTCCCAAGAATACTGGCAAAATTTCCCTTCTGTATAGCGGGGCTAATAGGTTGGCAGAAATAATTACCAGATTTCCTTTTCCGTTAGCCGTTTGGACAACTCCTTGGCCAGACGCTTTTCTGAGTGTCCCCATGGGCCCATCATCTCGACCTGGTAAATTCGTAACCCTGACAGATATGCCCTGGACATGAGACCGAGCAGAGTGTCGACACAAATGGCGTCCTACCCATTAAACATGATTAAATTGAACACAAAAATATATAAAATAAAAACAAGAAATATGAGTGAACATCTGGAATCTATACACTATATTTATACCTCAATACTCTCTTAATCGAGGCTTGGTTGTTCAGAGAGAACGAAGAGAAGAGAAGATCACAAATAAATTCAGTATGTTATAAGATAAAAAAGGAGCTATAGGTTGTAAATAATATACATAAGTTGTGCTGATTCTATATAAACATGTTTTTATCATTGGTTTCATTAAAGGTTCGAATGCATTTGTAGAAATGTTTCGTTTAGCTGGCGGGCAAGCTGCAGTCACGATAGGGACCTTTAGAAGAGCACTGCAGGTAGGGTGTCGTAAATATACTGGTCTACTCCGAAATTACAAATATAAAATTTTAGTTTGACCGATGAATTAATTTGTGACATTCATAGTCAGTCTAGTATAGTAAATAGCAGTAAAGATGGCTAAATGTAAACCCGTTTCTTAATAAAACTATATATAGAACAACGAATTCAAATTCAAATTAATTTATTCATCAAAAGCGTTAGTAAGTACATATAAAAATAAAAAAAACCTTTAATTATACTCTCTTACATAAAATATGCAGCTTAATGTGCTTCTAAAGACACATGAGTCTCAATATTAAGCTTGTTTAGTTCGCGAACGAACTAGTTCCATAGAACTATTTTTTCTCAAGGGTACCTAAAACGCTTGCCTCGTTGAATTATAATAGAAATGTTCTGTTTTAGGTAGTTATGGCATTTGGGTCGCCACACTCTTGAAAAATTCGTTTACCCAGCTCTTTTACGAATTTGTTTAAGAATTTACATTACATTACATAAAAGCGTACGGAAAACGCAAGAGAAGCAAAATCAGGCACGCAGACTAACAAATCACCCAAAAAAGTTCCACCAACAGTAGAAAACAACACCAAACCAGCCGAAAAAACAAATCACACAATCAGTGTTACCATAGAAGAAAACGAAACTGTCACAAGCGATAATGAAACTTCTAAAACTGCTGAACCGATTGAAAATAACAATGAAGCTACAGAAAAACTTCCTGAAGCAAAGGAAAAAGAAATTGACGAAATAAATAAAAAAACTAAATTATCAGAAACAATAAATGAAAATGAAATTACAAATAATGAAATAAAATCAGACGACAACACAAAATCTAGTAGCAATATTGAGAAAGACGATAAAGAAAAGGATTCAAACAAAACCGTTAAGGAATCTGACAAAACTGATAAGGAATCTGACAAAACTGATAAGGAATCTGAGAAAACTGAAATCGAATCTGAAATAACTGAAAAGGAATCAAACCAAACTGACAAGGAAACCGACAAAACTGAAAAGGAATTAGACAAAACTGATAAGGAATCTAACGAAACTGATAAGGAATCGAACAAAACTGATAATGAATCTGACAAAACTGATAAGGAATCTAATAAAACTAATAAGGACTCCAACAAAACTGAAAAGGAATCTACAAGCAAAACCGATAAGGTTGCTAATAAAGATAAGCAAAAGGATGAAAAATCAGATAATTTAGCTAAAATAGACGATAAAGATAAAACTGAAAAGGATTCAAATAAAACTGAGAAGGAGTCAAATGAAAAGGAAAAGGAAATTAATAAAACTGAAAAGGAATCCAATAAATCAGAAAAGGAAACAAATAAAACAGAAAAGGAATCAAATAAAAAAGAAAGGGATACAAATAAAACTGAAAGAGATACGAAAAAATCCGAAAAGGAATCACATAAATCTGAAAAGGAATCAAATAATTCTGAAAAGGAATCAATTAAATTTGAAAAGGAGTCACATAAATCTGAACAGGACTCAAATAAATCCGAAAAAGAATCAAATAAAACTGAAAAGGAATCAAATAAATCTGAAAAAGAATTAAATAAAACTGAAAAGCCATCTAAATCAGATAAGGAATCAAGTAAAAAAGAAGAAACAGAAAAGGAAGCAGATAAAGACATAGAAAGCAATGGAGAGCCAAAATCTAAAAGACTTAGAGAGTCCACAAAAAAAGCGGAGGCGCCGCCAACGAAATCTCCATCGAAAAGGAAAACAAGATCCTAAACTACATTTAATATAATACACGTTTGGTACGCTAGAGACATCAACGAGCTTGCCACTTGTCATGATGCTAGGCCAATAGTAAGGTTGGCTAAATCTGAATCCGCTTCTTTGTCAACGTGGTTTCTGACCACCCTCGTTCGTGATGATGACTTATATTTATACAACACAGCTATTTCGTAAAATATTATTTGTCGAAACATGTTAAATTATCATACAGCCAAACTCAATATAATTTTTCTTTGGGTCTGCCTACTGCAGATGGTTGGACCGTAATAGGTAATGATCCATATGTATGTGTGTTAGGCATAAGTCAAATTGACCGCCTGGTAACAAACGTTGCCGTGAACTCGAGAGGTCGTGGGTTCGATTCCCACCGGGGGCAAGTTGTACATTGTATAATTTGTCTCGGTCTGGGTGTTTATATGTATAATATGTATATATTTACAAAAAAAAAGTATAATATGTAGTTTATCAACCATCTAGTTTCCGTAACACAAGCCTCGTAGCTTACCACGGAAACTAGATGGCGCTGTGTGACCTGTCTGGAAATATTAAAAAAATAATTATAAATAATGTCGAATTTAAATTTTATAATAATGATAATTGCCTCCGGTTAAGTCCGTGGATTTAGACTCAGAGGTACCGGGTTCGATTCCTGGTCGGGACACAAAAATATTTATTAATGTAAATAAATACATTTAAATAATATTTAATTATTTTGTGATATTTCTCGAGTTTGGTACGCTGGAGACATCGACGAGCTTGCCACTTGTCATGATTGGCCTATAGTAAAGTCGGCTAAATGTGAATCCGCTTATTTATAAGCGTGGTTTCTGACCACCCCGAAAGGGAAACGGTCGTGATGATACTTTACTATAATAGTAATAATGATGTGTCAAAAATACCTGTAATAGGTTTACGTGAATAAATATTTTTTGACAAAATAAACGTTTAAAAAATCTAAATAGAGGCGTATAAATATAAATATTTTCCAGACATATAAATATTTCCAGACAGGTTACACAGCGCCATCTAGTTTCCGTGGTAAGCGTAGCTTGTGTTACGGAAACTAGATGGTTGATAAACTACATATTATACTTTTTTTTTTTTTGTAAATATATACATATTATACATATAAACACCCAGACCGAGACAAATTATACAATGTACAACTTGCCCCCGGTGGGAATCGAACCCACGACCTCCCGAGTTCACGGCAACGTTTGTTACCACTAGACCACGGAGGCGGTCATTATTATCATATAAATGCGGCTTGTACGTTCCCAAACATGCCAGTAGAATGCGTGCGATTTCATTTCACGTTCAGAGTAGATACCCAGATCTTTAGTCTGATGGTGTAACCTCGCCAACTTAACAGCTCACCTTTGGGGATGACCCGCGAGCCACACCAAACTAAATGTTACAGTGTTTTGTACTTTAGAAACTTATTGTAGCATTTCTGACAATAGCTCTTTGCTAAAGCAAAGATTAGATAAATCTAATCTCAAGTAAAGTAATTAATTAAATTATAAGAGAATGTAATGAATAAATACAAAATTAGAAAAATTACCATCGATGACTGTGTAAAAATGTCTAAAAGTGAATTAAAAAAAAAAAAACTGATAAGAAAAAATCAAGCCCTAGGGTTCCGTCAACAAAAATTTGATAACGGCTTAACTACACCATTAAGATAATTTTATATATTTTATTGCATAGTGACTTTAACAGTCGGGAGAGATTGTTGGGAAGATTTAAACCTGTCTCGATTTTAAATGGGTTTTCACTGTTAAAGTCGCTCTGTAATAAAATATATAAAATTAGTTCAATGGTGTAGTTAAGCGGTTATCAAACCTTTTGATGACGGAACCCTAGTTTATAATAACTTTTTTACATCTTCATTATAGGTTTAGTGTAGGTTGGACTTATATTGAAAAAAAAAAACGTTATAGATCCTAAATAGTCATTGTAAATGAAAAATGAAAAGAGAAATCTCAACATGTTTTTTAAATACCCATTCGATGATATATAGATCGTCAACATTTTTTTTTTCCACAAGTTGGCGTCTGTTTGTCGCCTTAATGTAATTAAATTAATGTCATATCTTCAGTGACACTCATGTGGTGAAGACGAATCGATTGACGTGAGAATCATCAAAATTGTTTGGTCTCCAGTGTGCCACAAAGAAACAAATATACATACATAGGGTGATGAATTCACCATAGTACACTCTTTATACCCTTCTTTGCGTTGCCAGTCGGGTATAAAGAGTGTACTATTCGCCAACAAACTGCTATGCAATTTGGCGTATAATTTGAAAAATTATATGTAGGCATCGATGTATATAGATAAGCCTATTCAATACAAAACGCACTCTTAAAAACGTGCCGCTTGCTTTGTGTACCTACCAACTTTGGGGGGCAATTCTCAAGCAAGGATAATGCCACATGCTTTATTCATCGGAAATTATATCACAATGCATACAAAAAGACTAGTTTTACTCGATATAAATATTAATATTAGGCGCTCTCGACGCTTGCTATCTCGCAGCTACATGACTTCGATTGGTTTTACGGGAACGTTTTTATATCAGTGAGGGCCTATCTATATACATCGATGTATGTAGGTTAAGATATTATCTTTAATAAAAAACACAAACAGCAAATAAATTATTTTATCCCGACCAGGAATCGAACCTGGATGCTGCTAGCCATTATATACCAACTAAACTGGGATTGGCAGTGGTGGCACGCTTTTCTTAAAATCCACAATTCGAACCCCAACATTTGTAAGTGAGAAACACACTTTTCGCACACATTATACGAGATGTATAAATTTAGTGATGAGACTGGTCCAAGAGATTAACTGGTGACCCAAGTTTAGTTATTAGGTATTAAATATCAGGCCTTGTATAGTATTTACCAATCGATTCAAGTCTTAAGGCCAGAGAGACAGTGCCGGGTCGCTGGTGCCCATCGCCGGTGCAACTTCCTTCTTTTGTCATGTTAACAATGTAATTCGTGTTACAGAGAGTGCAATCGAAAGCATAAGCATGACCTTTTGTTCGCTACGTTTGTAGTTACAAACCTGCAGATATATTATGTTTCAATTGACGTATTCTTAATTTTAATAATGGTTCTTTTTATACGGCAGCTTATAGTTTTTTTTTTTGTTAAACGATGGAGATCGTAAAATCGCCTGACGATACGACCCCAGACTGGAGAGCCACCAAAAGAAGGTCGCATGCCCGAATCACCGTGAGACCTCCTAAGGGGACCCCAAAGCGCCTACGGACTAAGACCCTATAAATCGTCTCTCTTTCACTGTTGGTCCTGCGTGCCTTAACAAATAAGTCTGATTCGTGGCTACGGAGTAAAGGCACTCGTTCGATACGTAGCTTATAAGTAACAAAGGCACATTTATTTATACAATTATTTATAGTTTAGTTTAGTATGACAAATGCCTTTATTCTTCGTAGTGGCTACACTATTGGCAGTGTCAGTGGCACGTATCGCCTCTTCTTTTGAACTGCAGCCTTCTTGGCGCGGGATGATCCATTGCTGCTTTAATCTGGTCAGACCACCTCATCGGAGACCTACCACGCATCCTCTTATCATCGACTTTTCCCGGAAATATACCAGGCGCTCAATGTTAGCCGCGACAAGTGTCCGAAGAAAGTAAGAATACGCGATTGTACGATTGAGGAAAGGCCCTGTTTTATTCCCAGTTCCTCCAAGATGGACTTTTGGGTTCTGAACTCTGTCCGTGATATGCCTAACATTCACCGCCAACGCGACATCTCTAGAGCATTAATCCGTTTTATTTCTGTTTCGCAGAGGGTCCACCAAGTTTTCCTTGCAGATTCCTTTCTGATTCAGAATAACAATTAACAAGGCAATGGAATCTGACATAATTCAAATAATGAATTCGACTTCGACAAGCGCAGAAATTGCGGCGGTTCTTGATGAGAACCCCAAGCTGCGCAAATACGCCAACCTCGGTAGCTTACGAATTTGCGCCGTTTGGGGTCGAGGCGATGTGCCCATGGGGACACTCAGCCAAGCGTCTAGGCAAGGAGTTATTTATTTAAAAACTTTTTTGTAATTTACAACTGGCGGACATAATGCCGGCATTCTCTGACCGTTGACCGTTGGGACAAATGAGATTTCTTCATTAGATCGAGCATAGTGAAATGATATTAAGAAATTATTTTTATTCCAATAAATATATATAAAATATATATAAAGTTATCCAAACGGTTAATGAAAAGTGTGGAGATAGGAACGCTGTCATTTATAGTTTATTTTTTATTAAGTTTGGTTTATATATATATTATTTATTTTTTAAGTTTTTAATAAATGAATAATAATAATAATGACGTGACACAAATGCCTATGAATGAAGATATTTTAAATTTGACTGTATTGTTGGACTTCAAGTAGTTGCCGCTTACGATCAGGTGGGCCCCGTATTGATTGCAAAATGCTTAAGTACCTTAACTTTATCTTAAGCATAAAACCTATAATATATGACTATTTAAAGGAGGAATATCGCAGTTAACATTAAATTTCTACAAACTAGTTTTGTTTACAATTCCAATCATAGGTATAAACTTGTCATATATAATAGTTGTCTCAAGATAGAATGCAACTTAAATACTCGAACTTAATATGTGTAGATTACGTATAGTTAATAATATACCGATTTTTTTAACCTTTTGATTTACAAAGTTTTTCAAACCATTTTATATATTGATTTGTAGATAAATAAATTATTGAACATTATATAAAAATACATTTAAATGTCACAGGCAAGCTTAATGTCTAGTGACATTTTCTAATAGATTAATATCTTTGAGATAGTGAGCAGGCATTATTGTGGATGCATTAAATTACGAATTTAAAATTGGAATGCTAATATTCTTTAAAATAATCCTATTTCTAACTAATATATGTATAAATAACACAAGTACATATAATACATACAATATTATACTAATATAGAAAAGATATGTGGACTCGTCTTGCTTTTTGTGAACGTATTGAATTTTTAAGTGAGGGTGCTTCTCGAACGTCAAGTGAAAGCCGGTTGCACTGGTGAGCTGCTGTTACTGTAAAAGAATCTGAACATCTGCTGGAAAAAAATATGAAGTCCTAATCAGAACAAAAAACTTTAAACAAACAAGGACGAAGTCTAGATTAAGTAAATTAAATTATATATCTGGGCAGTGTTTTCACAGCGGATGGGAAGTATGATAGGGATGTTGAAAGAAGAGTAAACGCGGAAAATAGTGTTAACCCTTGGCATCAGGTCAGTGTCAAATGTCAGTGACAAAGCTCGGCTCGCCATACACAATGCCATCTTGGTAGCAACACTGATGTATGGAAGCGAGACGTGGATATGTCAAAATACGCATAAGAGTAGTGTTAATGCAGTAAAAATGAGGTCGTTGCGTCGGATATGTGGCGTCACATTGTCATACGTAACGTCGAAATACGGAAAAGGGACAAAAATAAGGAAAAGCATGCTACTGTGATTCAGGCATGTTGAAAGGAGCGAAGAAAGATTTACAAACCAGGTATATACTGCGAAAGTTGTGGGTAAAAAGGGCCCTGGCAGACCGAGACTCACAAACCACGATCAAATAAATAAAATACTGTTCGTAGGTGTATTGTGTGTTCGTAACAAAAAGGGCATGCATGAAGAGGTTCATGAATGTTGATAAAGCGAATAAGGTATGTCGTGATTGTGACAAGTGGCGCTCAATTGTCTCTGCCTACTCCGCAAGGGATTTGGCGTGAAGTAAGAAAATATTATATAAACAGAAAAAAAATACGTACAATTTATGTCAATTTGTTCCAATTTTCTAGGTTCCCGAAAACCAAGTATAAAATAAAATAAGATAAAGTTAGTTATTTGTATTATTTCTAAATCGGTAGAAATACCGATAAATCGGTAGGTTGCAGGCATTGGTTTTTTGTTTATATATGTCTATGATACAGCCGGAATTAGTTTTATAGCCATTTATGACCAGTGTTTAAGTGCTTGTTGGCAGTTATTAAGTATTTGTATTTAATTATGCTTTTGATAAGGGCACGACGCCATACTCTTAAGTACATAAGCGTTGTATGTTATTATGTTATATTCTTTGACTATTTAGATTCTAAATCGAGTCATAATGCTATAAAGAAACATTTAAGGCTAGTACACATTAGTAGGTACATTGTGTATATATAATATTGTATTGTTAGTATTTTATTTATGTAGGTTATATATTTATAATGTATTAGTATATAGTTATGTAATAAGTATGTATATATTATCTGCATTAAAACTCTTTAAGTTAATTTAGTATTGCAGTATTATGTATTTACTGCTCTCGTTGTCCCGAAGGGTTGACCGTCATAGAATGTCTAGCGGCATTAGTACTTTGTGCAATTAAGTTTAAATAAATAAATAAATGCGTCTCTAACTGCCTACGTGGTCTAGCGGTTAAGTCCTCAGAGACTAGGAGGTACCGGGTTCTATACCTGGTCGGGTCACAATAATATTTATTAATTTGTGATTTTCTCGAGTTTGGTACGCTGGAGACATCGAGGTCCATGAATGTTAGTAAATAGAATCAAACACTCATGACTAACATCAGTACTTATTAACACTATGACCGGCTTGACTGGGCATGACGGTAATTCGAGCCAGATCACAAAACGTGTGGATACACTTTACTGGGTTTATCGGCACGAACGGTGGATACTTCCCTAAATGTATTTATTTACAATAATAAATATTTTTGTGTCCTGACCAGGAATCGAACCCGGTACCTCCGAGTCTAAATCCACGAAGGCAGTTTTTTTAATACTTTTTTTACATCTAAACAGGCATCTACCAGATCATCATTTAAAAAGCTGGTCTACTCACATTTTCTAAATAACTTCTAACAAAATTTGTAAGTTTTATATGTATGTTTATTATTGTGTATGTATTAGTATTTAGTATATTTATAAGTAGATTATATATAAGTAAGTTTATTATCTAAGTATTTATATCTAATTGATGTGTCACTTATACTTTCCTTGCACCTACAGTTGTTCTAATTAGTCCCAAAGGTTTGGCTGTCAGAGAATGTCTACGGGCATTAAGTCCGCCTTTTGTACTTTGTGCATTAAAGTTTTGAAATAAATAAATAAATAAAATGAATAATTAATAATTAATTTATTATTATTAAATTAACTGGTCATATTCTGTTTGATTACACCAGTTTTATTAATTAAGTAAAAAATGAATTAAATAAGTACAACAATACTTAAAATTAATACTGTAAAAATAATTACCATATAAACATTATATTTTATAATAACAAAAGTTTTCTTACCAGACCTGTAATACTCGTAGCTAAAGATAATAGCAAATCCGTGTAAATAACCCTTAAAGTGTAGTATGATCCCTCAGAGGCATAGATAAAGCCAATATATTAGACTTAACGTCTGTTTGCAGCGGAACATATAAAGGGAAAGAGAAAGTGCCGTTGACATAATATTAAAGCACAGGTCCAAAATAAATATTATTAGTGAGTGGTAATTAAGCGCCGGCTACACCACCGCGAGCGGAACGCGACTGCGAAGCGAAAACGTCATCCGCGCGAAATTAAGCTGGCACACCTACGCGGGCGCAATCCTCACTTCTTTAGTTATGTATTGTCACTGAAGCTGCACATCAAAAACAATTCAATTATTGAGAAACATATTTCATTTAGTTTTTAAATACCCTGCCCTAGTTCTGTTACTTTTAGTGCAAATCGTTATTAGCGGATTTCGTTTTTTACGTCAGAGCTTGCTTCAAAATTATAATTTGGCATATTACATTTTGTATATTATACAATTTTCGAATCTAAAAGCTTGACAGAGTCTGTGCAAATATAAATAAATAAATAATATTTATATATATATCCCTTTAAGTAAAATGCTTAAGTTTAAAGCGTTTAAGTAAAATGATAGCACTGCTAGATTTTTAAAATCACGTAATGTAGGATATTCCCTAACTTATTCGATAAAATTCTCAGTAATAGCTTCTTTTGTCGTCATAGTAGAATTTCCTATAATTTACAGACAAATAAACACCGACGACGCGGTTTTCGCAGTGCACGGAATAAATAATACAATTGTTTGTTTTACTGTGTGCGTGCATAACGCCATAAGATATCAACGACAGCTTCATCCCGCATCGCGTTCCTGCAGGTGTGTTTGATCCTTTAAGATTTAAGCCTTTCACAAATAGGGGGAAATTGAATGGCTAAACCGTACCTTAGTTCTAGAGCTAGCCTACCTATTAAATGCCTTTTTAAAATTCTAACTAAATAGCTAGTTATTTCAATAGTTGGATTTAAAAAAAATAATCTATATTTTTTCAACGACCTTTCTTATATTCAGTCAGTATTATTTTTGCTCAATTATTATTATTCTGTTTCTCACAACTAAACATTAAGGAGCACCTTAATTAATTTAAAGAATTGCGTGTTCACATTTAGCCAACTTTACTATAATTATACCAGACTCGGAAAATGTTACAATTAAATAAATAATTAATCGAACACAATTTTGAAACGATGTTTACATCCAAACTGTCTACATAATATACGTCAATGGTAAGCACCAAATAAAGATCAATGACCGGGTTTACGTCGCAATATCAGGTAGCTACTTGCACCTGATCCCTAAGTTCTACTATTTCGCTATTCGCTATGTTATAGCAGGATTAGACTCTATATATGATATAATAAACTATTGAAGTGATCGAACTTTTTTCTAACAGATCCATTGCGTTTTGCATCAGAGACATTTTCGGAATTCATTCGCAAGATACAATGGAGCTATGGCTATTAAAAGCGTTTTTTTTCTTCAAATATGTGAGGTTCATCTGCCTCTCCATAGTCCACGTCTCAGTTCCATGCGACATTACGGGGAAGACGCAGAAAGAGATAGTATTATGACCAAAAATATAAAATTGAACTGGATCTAACATAAACATAGATTTATAACTGCCTCTGTGATCTGGCGGTTAAGACCGTAGATTTAGACGCGGAGTTTTCGGGTGCGATTCCTGTAGCCCTATTATTTAATTTTATTTTATTTGGCTAACTCACAGCTAATACAATAGATTAAAGACTATGATAATGACTATAAGCTAATTAAGAGTTACCACACATAACAAAAATACAAGCAAAAGAAAAACCAAAAGTAATAAAAACTAAACCAAAAATAGTTATTCATTTAGAGTTACGAAATTGGAAATTATTTTGCTCCTCACGGAATACATACGATCACAAAATTAGTCAATGTCTAAATTGTGACTTAGTAAGTTAAACAACGATACTGCTCTAGGTATATAATTATGTTACTTAGACGCAGACGTTATATAATGGAATCCGTTAACTATATATATATAGCTGTATATAGTTATAAGCTGCTGGTCTTCCACTATCATTAAAAATAATCAAATTAATGACGTTTCATAAATGCCTATAATAGGTTTTCGTGAATAAAGATATTTTGCCTTTGATTCATATCACGCTATTAAAGTTGATATTTGCACGGCCGCTCTCAATGTCGAGCGCTTATAGAGTTGAGAATTGAATAATATTTTGTAATTATGACGCAATCTCTCACGTAAATAATAATAAAATAATAAATAAATATAATAAATATTTCCAGACAGCTCACACAGCGCCATCTAGTTTCAGTGGTAAGCTACTAGGCTTGTGTTACGGAAACTAGATGGTTGATAAACTACATATTATACTTTTTTTTTTGTAAATATATACATATTATACATATAAACACCCAGACCGAGACAAATTATACAATGTACAACTTGCCCCCGGTGGGAATCGAACCCACGACCTCCCGAGTTCACGGCAACTTTTGTTACCACTAGACCACGGAGGCGTTTGCGACGAAGTAACAGAATTGGGCTGCTGGTCAGGATATTTCTTTAGTCTGGTATGCTAGAGGCATCGATGAGCTTGCCACTTGTTATAAAGGGTCTATTGTAAAGTTGGCTAAATGTGAATCAGCTTGTATAAAAAAGCTTATAAAATCACATTATTCTGTGCAAGAATTTTTAAATGGACCAAATTGACATCTAAATATTAATTTTAATTTGACCACGACCAGAATTAGATACAATTTTTTACTGTGAATCAACATTTTTTTTTTTGTGTTGTGTAAAAATACAATTATATGTATCTTGACAATATACATATATATACAATATTTGTACGCCTCATGGCAGAACACAGCTGCACTTTTATAAACTAGGTTAATATATTAACTAGATTACCTGTGTTGAAACAAATAAATGATTTGATTTGATTTGTTTCTGGCCACACTGGATGGCATTCGAGTATGATTGGTTAGGCGTTAAATAAATACATAAAAAAAATTTAAAGCTAAAATGATCGTGTCTTGAAAAATATGCCAGGTTGAAAGGACAATATGGCAACTGGCAAGGACATTTTCCAAGGTCAAACGTTTACAGATTAGCTGTTTCTAAACGGCAAACGGCTTTCTCGCCAAACCGTCTAGCCAACTTGGCAAGTGTAGGCCAAATTCCCCATACATATGTTCTGGAAGGCCATCTCCAACAGTGGAGGTATGTAATTAATGAAAAAAAAAACGGCAACGGACGCGAGCATTTGTGTACTGTATTTGGCGTCTACGCTCTTCATTACGATTTTTTTACACCATCTATATCCTCTACTATCTCTTGTTGATGAAGTACGTGTATTTCCGTAGCATACAGGTCGGTATATTGCCAGTAAAACAACAAATTAAATTTAAAAGCACACGACTAATACGAACATAACCGGCAATGTACTGTCATAGAATAATTAATTATATAGACGATTGCCCTAGCGTTAATTATTTTACGATTTGGCTTCTATTCTATTATCTTGATATATTTTTATGTTATATGTCTTTTGTTACTGAAGACCTTTGTTATAAATCAGGCGTACTCCTATTTTCAACTCTATCGATAATCCGAGTTTTACCGATCCGTTTCGTCTTGCTCAACAGATAGGCAATCTCAGAATTCATTCTAAGGTGTAATAGATAGCCTGGAGTTGTCATCATATTAAATATGGGGTTGTCGGTAAATAATTTAATGTCTCGATCTGATGATGATGATGCAATAAATTTTAATACAAGTATCTCACATTCGAATTTTTATTGTTATTAGAATTGTAGATGATACTTTTTAAAAAGGCCTAGGAATGGATTTCAGCAGATTTATTCTGTTACTTAAGCGCAAAGGTTATATAATAGAATCCGTTAACTATATATAGTAAAGTAAATCATCACGACCGTTTCCACTTTGGGGTGGTCAAAAACCACGCTTTTAAATAAGCGGATTCACATTTAGCCAACTTTACTATAGGCCAATCATGACAAGTGGTAAGCTCGTCGATGTCTCCAGCGTACCAAACTCGAGAAATATCACAAATAAATTAAATATTAATTAAATGTATTTATTTACATTAATAAATATTTTTGTGTCCCGACCAGGAATTGAATCCGGTACCTCCGAGTCTAAATCCACGGACTTAACCGCTAGCAGAGGCAATTAACTATATATATATCACGCTAATAAAGTTGATATTTGCACGGCCGCTGTCAAGGTCGATCGCTTATATAGTTGAGAATTGAATAATATTTTGTAATTATGACGCAAAGCCAAAAAACACTTTAAAGAAGCGGATTACATTAATTTGGCTTATATTTCTTTTCTACCAAAGGTCAAGAAAGAGTGAAAGGGATAGACATTATCGGATCTTGATATCGATTTATTAATACGGACCTAAATACTTGCCATGTTTAATAAAGACGTAATGTACGTTAAAGAAATCACGTTTTAGAACAACAAATCTATACAGTAAAGTTGGAATATCAAATTATCTATTCACACAACGTCTAGACGGTTTCAATACCTACCACAGTACATTACCATTAAAGATTTGCTGAGTACGCTCGGGGTCAATTGAACAGTGTTAATTTGTAAATTGGCAGTAAGTTTTACAAACCCGTCTGGCTAGCGTACCGTGTGAGGGCTAAATTCTCCAGAAATAATCTGATGTAATGATGATCTCTCATTTGAACGGTAGTGTTTGGAGTGAAGACCATGCATAGTGGGACAGCCTTTAACTGATAAAAGTTGTTGGTGGAAGTTAAATAAGGGTGGCATAATATTACCACTTGCCAGCCTTGGGGAAACCCTATATTCAAAAGAGACTTAAGATAAATCTATTGATTCTACTTCTTAGTCGTTACACTCTTGGAAGAGTGGTCGTGGTCATCATTTCAACATTAGTGGGATCCTTAACAATTTGACGCCACGGACTGCAGCTTTCTTGGTGCACTCATGTATTTTGCAGCCTTGACCTGGTCAGTTCATCTCATAGACCTATCACGTATTCTCTTGACATCGGTTTGTTTTGAACTATTTATTTATTTAAAAAACTGCACAAAGTACAAAGGCCCGAACTACCAGGCGCTCGTTGAATGTTTTTCCACGTCGCGACACGTGCAAGAAGAAAGTGAGTATGCGTGATTGTTCAGTTGAGGAAAGAGGATGATTTATTCCCAGTTCTTCCAGCATGGACTTGTTCATTCGAAACTCCATCTAAATAAGCCCAACATTTTCCGCCAACACCACATTTCAAATGCATGAAGCATAAGATATTACATATTACTCGTATTACATAAAAAAAAGGATTGGTCTCAAATATTACATAATATCATCAGGCAGGAACAGCGATACATTTTGATTCAACACTTTATTATTCTTAGAATTCAATTAAAAGACGCAATTGGTAAGTTTGGCGACGGAGTAAAGCATTAGCTCCTCAGACCTTTTAGAACGTTTAATTGCTCTGATATTTTTTTTAGTCCTAGGCCTCCACTGCTGGAAATGAGCTATACTATCTGAAGAATATGGCCTACACTCACCACACTAGCCAGAAGGTTGCGATGGAATTTCTCTATTTACCTTTTGTGAAGTATCCTTTGGGTTACACAATAATAAACTTTCGAGGTAGAGTCTGCGCACGCTGCAGAGCATCGATCTGTCGACGTCGCGTCTCGCCACTGTCTGACCACGTTTTAATAACTATATGTACATTATTTTATCTTAGATTCCCTTTTTCTACCTGTTTATCCTGATATATCATTTGTGTTTTTTATTATTTACCATGCCTACACTTCGATTTGTCCCGAAGGTTGATGGTAAGAAAATGTCAAGCGGAATATACGCATTTTGTATTCTTCTTCTTCTTAGTCGCTACACTCTTGGCAGAGTGGTCGTGGTCGTCACTTGAGTGTCAGTGGCACGCTTAATAAGCCGTCGCCACTCGTCTCGAACTGCAGCCTTCCTGTAGCACCAGGGGGTGATCCATTGCTGCTTTAACCTGGTCAGTCCATCTCATCGGAGACCTACCACGCATCCTCTTGCTATCGACTTTTTCCTGTACAACAAGGATACAACAACAACTGATAAAACAACAACTGATAAAAATCTCTTAAGACATTTGTGGTGACTAAACCTGATTGTCCATCCAATACGCCGAGGTGGGGAATTATTGGAGTCTGCTGGTGGATGAGCTGCGACTACAGGATCAGTGGGGTACCAACAAATGAGGAAACGATCATACAAATAAAATCGCTTAGCAAAAAGTTATTTTATTGCTATAATATCCTAAAGCATTAAGTTCTCATTACACGTTGTATATACATACATATAAACTTATGGTTAACGATAAAAAAATTGGTTAAATGTATTTATAAGATTTCTCATATAAACTTGATAGCGGAAAGGCAGGGACGTGATATCCGGCCCCTGTCGACACATGTTCAACGAATTTGAGCAAAAACTTACTATTGAAGAGCCAAAATTGTCTCTTGGTATAAAATTTTTGTATTATTATTTGCTGCGTTGCCATTTCTTGTTTTAAGAGAACTTTTCAAAAAACAATGTTCATTTTGTAGGGTTCTAAGTTATGGTAATGCATAATATGAGTTATTATAAACCTAAAATCGGTGTAATAAGAGTTATTTTACAAGCAATTGTGCTCAAAATATGGTTTCCTTTTTTTTTACTCTTACTATTGTAACTTGAACATAGTAAAGTGGTTGTAAAATGAACAATACATTAAGTTCATTGTCCTACTGCTCTACCGTGAACTATTGGCTGGAAGAGTGAGGTCGCAGACGGACCGGCGCCCACTGCAGATGAGATTACATAAGGCTTTAGAGACTTGTATATGAACCGGTCAACTGTGTTGGTATTTTTTGGTCCAAGTATGGGAGCAATTGACGGCCGTCATCAGTCCCTACCATTATGCCGGCTTATCAACATGCTTTTTCACACTTTGCTTGAAGGACTCCAGGTTATAAGGAATGGGCAAAACACTGACTGGAAGAGCATTTCACATCTTCAGCAAGCGACATATGTATAATTCCTAAATTTATATTTATTTATTTTATTTAAAAAACTTTATTGCACAAAGTACAAAGGCGGCCTTAATGCCCGAAAACATTCTCTGACAGCCAAACCTTAGGGACAAATTTGAACAATTATAGGTGCAATCATAGAAATAATAATAATACTATAATTATAAAAGGTAATTAATATATACTTACATCATATATCTTCATATATATCATAATATACTAAATACTAATAATACACATTATTATATATAGGATCTACAAATTAAACAGTTACCTTTACTTTATACGTATATTAATATACTATTTAATATTTCACATCCACTCGCTCGGCCGCCACTATTCGATCTGTCCTCTAGAGATGTCACATCGTAGTGTTGTGCTGTACGTTCGATGTGTATGCTACATCATACATAAACATATACTTACTAACGCTGTCAGGAGCTATTTAAGAAGTGTAATTACACCAGTTTTTTAAAAGATGAACTGGTAGTTGCTTGCCGTATGATGACAGGAAGATTGTTCCATAAATTAGTAGCAACTACTACGAAGAGAGTCAAAGGCAGTAAATAGAACAAGAGCACGAAATTTCGGTTGACCGATCAATTAATCTAAGTCATTGTGGCTAACTATTTATCATGACTATTCCGCCTCTTTCAGCTGTTTTTGGCAAACAACTCAAAAATACTCACATCGGCTACTTAAGACTGTTTTAGAATTTCACATTTTGTCTCTCGTAGTAGAGTTTTTTAACAACTAGTTTAGCAAGTTGTAACTATTTGTGTTATTTTGGCTAATATTTATATTATATAAACTTGTATTTCTTATTTTCTTATTAATAATTAGTTAAATAACTTATTTTAGTTAAAAAACAAATTGTCAAACATATTTAAATCAGATTTCGTTCCAAAATAAAAAATAAAAAATTTTCACTTGACTATTTATAATATGTCAAAAGGGCTAAAGTGCGTAGTCA